>VWZY01009789.1:269876-288289 GCA_013399075.1 Chloroceryle aenea
GCACTTCGCAGTTGGGGGTTGATCTTTCTCTTGTGCCCATTTAACTGGAACAGTTCTCCCTTCTCTCCCCTGAGCCACTTCCTCGCCTCAGGTCGCCCCTTAAAAACTACTGATTTGCTTTTCTCTGCTCTCAGTGCTAAATGCTGCGTTATTACACCTTCCCCACTACTTGAAATTTCCTTCCCCCCCCCCTTCCTTGCATTACCATCTCTCTTGAATTTGTACCTTATTGCTATTAAATTTCAGGGGATTTTCAGACTTAACTTTGTCTCCATGTGCAGTTTGCCCTGTCTGGGAGTTACTGACCCAGACGTGTGCAGTAAAGTGTACCGGCTGTGTTAATAGCTGCGTAACCCCGCTCGCCCCAGGATCTCCGAGCACTTTGCAGCCAGGAGTTGAGGCTCAGGGTCTCCCATGAGGGCGAGTGTGTTGGGTTCCGGCTGGATGAGCTGGAGCAGGGGCTGTGCAAATGTTGTGGTGAGATGGGGTCGGCAGCAGGAATGGAGATGTGTGGGGCTCCCAGCTGCCTGATGCCCCAGCCAGCGAGCGGGGCTCATCTTGCTGCCGCTCCAAAGCATTTTGCAGTACTTTCTTCAAAGGATTTGTATGAAACTAAATTGTATTGTATCGGATTAGGGCTCCATAAGTTTACTGTTTGCAGCATAGCATACATCTGCTCCCCCAGTAATCTCCCCTTGGATGGGATGCACATTTATTCCGTGAGCTGCTTCAACAGGAAAATAAATGTGCCCATATCAGTGTGTTATTGAGGGAGTAAAGGGATGCAGCTGGTCCCAAGCTCATTCAGCAAACCTGCGCCGTGACTTACAGCTCTGCTCTGCGCACACTGTGCCGTTGGCTCTTCACAGCGCTGCCTGCTAATGGAAGGGTTTATAAGTAGGTTCAGTCAGGGCAAGATTCCTGTCGAACACTTGGTGCTTTCCAAACCCTGCGGTAAATCCCCTTCTGAATGGAGCACTGTGCTGGCTTTTCAGGGCTGGGGAGAAGGGAGGATTGAAAGGTTTGCCTTTGCATTCTGCACGGCTCGCCTGACGCAGACATATAAACCACAGGAGGTTTGCGCTTGTGTTTTCCCAGCTCATTTCCCATAGCCTGAGAAGTGATCCCTGAGTGTCAGGTGGCATGAAGGCCACTCTCCGTGTAGAGTAAAGCAAAAGAAACCTGTCTGCTCCTCTGTGTCGCTAGCTCTAATTTATCCTTTTAAGTGTTGCTTACACAGAAATGGAAATGACTGTCCCCAGTTACAAATTTGGACTCAAATGGCATCTTTCTGACGCCAAACTTCATTTCAGGAACTTTCCATGTTAGTGCTGAGGAACCTTTCGGAGCTGCCGGGATGGCAGGATTGTTGTTTTCCTCAATGGAGTTTTGGTCTATTTCCAAAATGTATCTTTCCCCATTCAGTGGGGAAAACTGAATTCCGAGGCGGTTCTTCTTGGCAATGCCTGGCTTCAAAGAGACTACTTCTGCCTGGTAGAGATCGCCAAGAGGCAGTGAGAGGCTGTAAGGTGGCTTCCAGCAAGTGGGAAAGTTCTGTGTTGACAGCCCTGAGGGGATGAGAAGGCCTGCCTAAAATAATGAGGGTTTTGCAGTACTAAGAGTTGGGCTTTTCTTCCGTTTCAAGGGAGTTGAGTCACAAACGTGGTCAAGCTTTTCTTGGAATCGTGAGGAGCAGAATTTCCTTTTTCTGTATTTAAATAAAAGCTCAGAGTCCAGCCTGGTCTTGGGACTCTGGGGAGCTCAGAGGCTTTAAGAACAAGTCCAGTGTCAAAGAAGTTGTCAAGAGAGCCATACACCGAGTTACCAGTTGTCTGAGGCATACTCATAGCAGGAATGGAGGTTAAAGACGCACTCGCTTTTGCAAAGGTTTGGCTAACTGGAAGACAAAGAACCAGAGAACTCAGGACTCGGGGTATTTGTGCTTATTTGCTGTTTTCCTGATGTAATCTGTGGTACACAGGACACCCTAAGGAGGCTCGTTTCTTCTCTCCCATATGCAGTAGGGTCAATCAGAAGTAAATTCATTGACCAGAGTGGCAATACAGTATGGAAGACTGGACGTGAATAGCAGTGAACCCGAGCCATGGGGACATGATGAAGGAATTCAGTTACATTTGGGTTGAGGCTTGAACTGCTGGGTTTGGGTTTGTTGGTTTGGTTTTTTATTTCAAGTTTAAAAAAAANAACCAGAAATCAAACACCCAGGCTGTGAAGTGCTCAGGTGGCTGCAACACCTGTATGCTCCTGAGGAGTCCCAGCAGTCACAGTGTGAATATTGCAGTGAAAAACAGGTTGTGAAATAAACATCCAGCGTTTCAAGAAGTCTATGTAAAAAAGAAGCCTCGATATGCTAAAGAAAATACTAGGAAACATCTTCTTTTCATGGCAATGTACTTAAAATGCCACTCTGACCCAAGGGAAATGTATAATAGCATTTTAAGACAGTTCTTTGAGAGCAAACATTGAATTTGCCCTGGTGTATTAGATCAGCAAGGAAACAAATGCTGTTTCTGTGAAATGGGGGTGGCAGGAGATGGTGTGGAGCTGTCAGTAGCCCTGTGGTGTGCACAAAGGGGATATGAACTCTCCCTGGCTCTTTGTAGCAACCAGATGGTGCCCTGAAGCCTAAAATTTGTTTGCCCTTCCTTTAGTTTCCTAAACTGCTGGTGTTAGTGATCCTAAAATTACCGCTACTTGGTTTTACTGCTTGGTTTCTAGGGGAGCCAAACCCCGCAGCCAAATACCCATCCACTTTCTACAGAACACAAATCCTGATCCGAATTCACATTTTTTGCAGCAGCCCGATCTCTACGCGGGCTCTGGCAGGAGCTCCCCACTTGAAATGCTATGAAGATACTTCACAATGCTTTGAACCCAGGCCCAAATTTTCTACCACCATCTCCTAAGGGTGCTGTAGCAGGAGGATGGAGCTGCCTTGGGTGAGGGCTGCTGAGGGTCCACCCTGCCCTGGAAGGTCACTTGCTCTGATAGTGGCAGCCAGAGGCATGGGCTAGGCCCCTGGCCCGACGCTGAGCGGTTTAAGGCATCACTGGGGCTCGCAGAAGACGCTGAACCCTCACGCACGTGGCCTTTATCTCTTCCTCCTGTCTACAGCAGGCTGGAGCATAAGAGTGGTGCTCAGCCTTTCCCTGGTGATTTTCCATCCGTGCGCTTCGGAGCGGTCGCCATCTCCCTTTGAGGACAGCGGTGATGCCGATGACCGTGTGGAAAGTCAGCCAGAGAGCCCACACTACAACCCTAGCACCTCGGTCCTGAGCCTTGTCACAGGCTGAGCATCGCTGTGACTTGTGATGGTCTCGGCTGCTTCTCCCCAGCTCCCCCGTTCCCTTCTGCCACTCCGCCGTGCCAGATAAATAACCTGGTGGGAAGCAGGCGGACCACCTGCAAGCCGCGGCAGGCCGAGCCCTTCTGCTGAGGGGGTGATAAGGCAGAGCAGAGCAGATGTATCAACTTTGAAAAGGCTGCCTGGCAGGAAAAGCCAATGGAGGAAAGGCAAAGAAACCAACCCTCCAATAAATTCCACAGTTCACTTCTAGTGATTTAGGCTTTTGTTAAAAATTCCACCTCTTGATCTTCAAAACTCTACCTAATGATGGAGAAGAAAAAAAATCCCAAACCACAGCCCTCTATGGAGTTTTATGTATTTTATAATAAAATAACTTTCCCATGACTTCCATCATCATAACATTTTTTGCAAAAGAGCAGGGCTGACTTTTGGTGCCGGCGTGGATTTTTCTGTTTTCTGGCGCCTGTAATCGGCCACAGTGAAGGAGGTTCAGAAGGGCAGGGGTTTGGAGCAGGGGCAGAAGGAGTTAACTTCTTCGCACCCCTGTGGAGTGCCTGGACCTGCCACAACTTTGGCTTGTCAAGTTGGGAGAATTTCTGCAAATGAACTTTGCAAAGAATTACGCCGGGCTCGGCATTACAGTATTACGCACTCGCCTGTTCTCAATCACTCACTGGAACTTATTTTGTAGTTAACCTCCATAAAGGACTGTACAACTGAGCAAAGGCCTGTCACACACACATTATTTAGAAGCCCTTATTATTATTTTATTGCCAGCCCTTGACAGCTGAGGAAAAGCCAAGCGCTTTAATCTTTCTTTCCCTTTAGTTTACAGTGTAAGAGCTGCATGTAAGATGGATTTGATTAATATGTAACAGAGATGCAATTCTCTGTAAAATGTGCTGTACTTTAGAACCCTGGAAAACAAACTGCATCACAATGGCTTAAATCTCAGTCCATTGTATTATATAGACATCATAAATAATAGAGAGCAGGCAGATATTGCTGCAGGCTTCATCTACATAACACATCTGAGCTCTCTATAATGTGTTCAACTTGTCACTTTTAGTACAGAAGAGAGGCAATAAAGCTAACAGCTGACTAAACCACATCAGCCTTGCTTCCACTTCCAGGGTGGCGAATGCTCATTAAGCAATCTTAGCTGTGACTTTTAAAATCCATAACTCTTACAAATGTAAAAAAGTTGCCACAAAAGATTAAGCGCAAAATACATGTCAAAGCATTAATTTTCTGCGCGTAGATTCCAACCACCGCAAACCTCAAATATTTCTCTCTTTTGTTTTATATGTGCTTTTGGTTAAAACAGATCTTCATAAAAAATGTTTGTTTCCATCTGGGGCAGAAAATACCTATGTGATTGGAGTGAGTGAAGGAAAGCTGTATTTCATGCAGCTGGAACGGGCTGCAGTTCTGTGACCCGGGAGGATTTTAAGGGTGTAAATGTTGTCAGGTCAGCTGAGATACTGTGGGTTGAATTTGTCCCTGGGTAGAGTTCAAGTGTGGCATGACAGAGACTGGGATGATCCATCCCAGGAGTTAGGGTGAGGGTAGATCCTGCGTTATGAGGCAGGGCAGGAGGAAGATGAGAAACCAGAGAAATACGGGACTGGCCTGAGCGAAAGGTTGGGCACAAAGAGCGGGCCAAGCGGTAGGGAGCCAACCACTCTCTCCTGTGAGACCAAAGGCAGGATCACGAATGGGAAGTACAAAGGATAAACAAACAGCCACAGACCTGCAGAGCTGAGGGGGTTTTGTGGGGTGCCCCTGGGACAAGCTCTGCTGTGGCACTCACAGTGCCAGTGTTGTCCCCAGTGACTTGCTTTGTGCCCCAGAGACTTGATGCCTCTGCCTGTCCCTCTGATACCAGCTGTCAGATGGGCCCCCGTGGCTCCTATGGATGCACGCATTATCCTTTAAATACTCTGGAGACTGTGCTGGGTGGCTGGGACACTGGTGGCAGTGTCAGCGCTCCAGAGAACTGTCAGGCTCCTGGAGGCAAACTGCCCCCTTGTCCTCCAGCCACCTTCAAGTCACCCTAAACTCCAGGTGGACAAAAGGGAACATAAGTTGTTATCAGAAGGGTATGGGCTGGAGGGTCTGAACTGGTCCAGTGGCTGAAAGCTGCTCTCCAGGAGCCAGCACAGGAGAAAGACCTTTTTCCAGTGCTGGGGCTAACCAGGAAAGCCCTCAGACAAGCTGGGAACTCCCAAGGGTTTTGTCACACTCTATCTGTGAGAAAACCCCGAGTCAGGCTCACAGGGCAGTCCTGCCTTTAACCCCAGCTCAGTTAGGCTTTATCAGGCAGTTAATCTGGAGGAAAGCTAAGGCTTAAAGTGAGAAGTAATAAACATATAGGCTCTGCTTTGGTTTTTTGCATAAAGAAATTCCATCTCATGACAGATTTGCTTCTAATTATGGGGGAAACATTTCAAAGGCAAAAAAATGCAGGTTGGAAAGCCCCGTGCACTAGGGTGGGTGCCAAGCTGTCCTACTCCAAGTCTTTGGTTTTGTAGTGCTGAGCCAAAGCCCAGATACAGAATGGGAAAGACCTGAAAGGAGCCCCCCCTTACCTCCCATTTCCCATCAGGTGTGAAAAATGGTTATGCTGGTAAAACGAGCGGTGCCACAAACGACCTGGGTCAGAGGTCCCTGTGGGACTAAACTGCAAGGGCTGTGAGAGGTGTTGTTGAAGGGCTGTTTGGTGGGAACAACACGTGCAGTCTCCTCCCCTGTAGCTGACAAGCCGATGCAGCCTTTCAACAGCCACCTTCTCGGCGCGTGGCTGGGGCCGGTTGTTAGTCGGGTGTGAGACCCGGGATTGCGCAGGCACCAGGAGCCTTTCAGAAAGAGGGTACAGAACTGAACAGGCAGCTTTGTGTCTTATTAACACCCCCTTTTCTGGAAATGGTGGAATTTCAATGTCTTATCTTTTACATCTTAAAGCAAAACATTAATACCTGAGGCTGATTATTCTTGAGTTCTTCAAGTGTGCTGTAGTCCCCTCCTTCCCCCTAATGGCACCTGGGACTCTCAGAGGGTGTGATGCTGTCACACAAAAAGTCTTTAAGAATCTTTCACTCCAGGCTGACATCCCCACAGGATGCATTTTAGCAGTTTCAGAAGCTTTTCTTTCCCATGGGGGTTATTAAATGTCTGTCTTGCGTACGGACCCACATTCACAGCATTCATTGCAGATTTAAATCGGTTTTAAAAGTTCTTGTTAGGTGGTAAAGAAAATGTAATATTATTTAGAGGCTGTGGTTGTGGGAGCAACACTGGCAGTGATGTGACAGCTAGGAGCCCTTGAAGAAACAGAGGTGAGGAAAGGGAAAGGTCTGTCCCAGCAGTGTCATTCTGCAGCTGAGGAACACGATAAAAACGCCATCCTGTAGGCCATTTAGATTTGGGCAGAATGCTGGAGAAGAGAGTGTAAGGTGCTGGTCTGCACTGGCCATACAGTCAGGAAAGGAACAGGACTATACAGTTGGGTAGGTCAAGCCTGCATTTCATGCCTAAGATAAAAAACAACCCTTCTCTAATTTTTGGTAGATAGAAGGTAATTCTTTTATTGGGACACAAATAAAACCTTAATTTTCTTCTTTCTTCCTACTCTATACATGGATATTGTGCTGTTGAGGGTGTTGAAGGAGGGTTGCTTTATTATCTTGAAAGAAGCTGAAATAGAAAAAGAAAAATTGGAGGAGGTGGGCAAAAAAATGGAAGATACAAAGCCACTGTGCTCTTCAGTAAAACAGGGTGTTCATTCAAATTCTCCAGTTTCTTCAGGATATGTCTACATTTCAGTGTCTTGCCATATGTTGGAATGACAGCGAAGTTTACCCTTAATATTTTTCAAGGCACTTCAGAGTTAAAATGATAGATAGACTTCACACATGCTCTCAACACGCTGCGTTAGTGCGAACGTGGAGGATATAGAGGCTGAGCGAGTCTGTTAGTCCTTTTTTTTTCCCCCCTCATTGCTCTGCTCTTGTGTTCTTATCTTTGCTCTCCCTTGTATCCTAGTGTGCCTTAGTGAGCGCTGATGTTCTGAAAAGAAGGCCTTCAGGTGGCTTGTGTATTTGCTTTCTGGTTTTCCACTGTTTGCCACAGGGATTAGATTTGAACTTGTCCCACGGTGGTACAGAGAGTGGTGCCTTCAAAAACGCAAAGCACTTCGCTTAACTCTCCTTTGGAGGCCATCCAGAAAGAGCATGTTACAATGGGCGCACCAAGGGAAGAACAAAGCCTCTTGGCTTTCCCATCCACAGGGTAATTGATGTGTTAGGGTGGTACAAGATTAGCCTGACTGTAACATTTAAATAGCCTGTCTACAGATCGGTTGTATTTGAAAGAACTTCGAAGGGGAAGCATGCCAAGAGATTTTTTTTTTGTCTGGGGGCTGGCTAGGAGCTCTGCAGGAAGATCAGAACCAGCCTTCCGTGGTGCACGCTTGATACCTGGCTTACCCTCCTCTTTATTACTATTGATCTGAAGGAGAAAATGTTTTAGCAATTCTGGACAGCTAATCAGTATCATGTGATCCCCATCTATGCGTGCCGGCAAAGGAGAGCGTGTGGGAGTGTGTCTGTGCTCTGCCTGCTGGGGGATAAATAGAAGCCTTCAGTCTCCCAGGCTGTCAATCCAGCAGTTTTTGCTAAGTGCTACCTTCCAGCCTAACACACGGCACTACTGTTCGGAGGCAGAGCGAAACCAGCTTCTGAGCATCCGTTGTTGAGGGTGCTGCCTCTTGGCTTCCCGGAGGCTCCTGGCAGAGCCATTTTTCCACCGGGCAGCGCAACAAACTGCCTGCAGATAAATAAAGCAACTTGCAAACAGCAGTGATGGGGGGAAAAACGATGCGATAACATTTGCGAGTGAATAATGTCGCTGGGGCGAATGGGATCCGACAGGAATCTTAGCTCAGCAGCAGCTCCTGAACTCTTTACGGCACAGCCAGATGGCCTGGTGCAACAACAGCCTTTCAGAATTAATAACTGCTTCTCTGGAGGGAGAGGTTCGTTCGGGAGCTGTTTCGCATTTCGGCACAAGTATTTTTTTCTTTTTTTTTTTTTTCCTGGCGCTCTCTGGCTGCTTTGCTCTGGGTGAGATGTCAGTCGTGCTCCAGGGGGGGTTAAAAAAAAAAGGAAAATTCTCTGTCTCCCTCTCCACTTCCCCCACTCTCCCTCTGTGCTGCCTTCCCTCTGCCTTTGGCTTCGAACACTGCAGCTTTTAATCTAGAAATTATGGTAACTTGTATGTGCATTTTGAGAGTATATCATTGCTGCAGTTAATTAACAGTTATTAGCGTTAGCGTACTGTGCTGTATTATATGTCACAAATCATCGAGTCTCCCTGTGCAGTTACAGCAATTAAGAACTCCATCACACCTTCTGTATAGTCATTTGGTTCTCTTCCAGGTCTTTTCAAAACTGGAAATTGCTAATCAAATCATTTCTGCTCTGTGCCTCGGTATCGTTTATTCCATTCCTAATGATGTGCGACTTTTTTTTCTTTGGCCGTTAACAGAGGCATCCGTGCGTCTAACCCATTTCACACCACCGTCATGCTTTAGAGAGGCGATAATGAACTTGCAGGAGAAAGTGTAGGCTTTGGTGCTTCTCCCCCTGCTTCTTCTTCTTCTTCTTTTTTATTTTTATTTTTTTTTTAAACCAATGTCTTTCCTGCTGTTGGATGATTGAATTTTGAAACTGTAAAATGCATTGACAGACTTACAAACCCAACTTGCCAGAGCTGTAGCTATCGCAGTTTAGCTTCAATTCAGAGCTCAGTGAGATTCCTGCCTGATCAATTTGTCATCCCTCTAAATGGAAACTAATTACTTCCCAGGGAAAGATTGCAGGCGAGTATCACCCTTTGCATCAGCAGCCTTCTGCAGTGAGGTGGAAGCGAAGTCCAAAGGGTTTTAACTAACACAGGACAGCTTAAGCCGTTTCTTACTCCTTAGTCTTGTCAGGGAGAAATTATTTTATTCATGCTCTCAGTAGAATTTTCTTTGCATTTGTTTGGGTCCTTTGTCAAGGGCATATTTTCACTTTTCAGGTCAGCTGTGTGTGAACATCACCATCCTGTCAAGGATGTTTGATGGCATCCAAATACTAAGTCCTTTCTCTTCACCTTCGGCCACTTGCAGTAGAACTGTTCTTGTGTTGTGAGGAACATACTGAAGTCTCTTTATGATTGATGAGTCACATCATGTACCTAAGGAGGGAGGGCCAGGAGTGGCTCACCAGTGGGAGGTGGCGGTGGCTTCCAGGGAGGTCTTTGTTGTGGGGTGGTGAGGCCATGACTGTACAGTTCAGGCTTAGGGCAAAGGGAGCAGTGTGATGGGGAGTCCCTACTAAGTGACTTCTTCCCATGGCTGCTTTGCCCACACAACCTCAGATGCTCATGTGCCATAGCCCTGGGAGCTGCTTGCAACCTAAACATGGCTCAGATGGTGGCCCTGGATGCTCTCCAAGCTGGTCCTCCTGTTGTGCTTTCTTGACTTGCAAATACAATAGAGTCATGGTCCATGGCAAAGGTCTTAGGCGCAGATTACTACGGATCATTCCAGTTACAAGATATTAATTTGCCACTCTGCAGAAAGGTGTTAGCTCATTCTGAGCGTTGGTGAAGTTAGGGAGGAATTTGAGTCAGACGTGTCTCACAGTTTCCTCCTCAGGTTAATTCTTTGAGATGTGAGAGGTCTGGGATTGGCATCCAGAAAGTGGTTTGTGTCATATAAACAGCTGGAAGTGCAGGGAAGGGAAAGAGGCTTTGCTAAATGACAAACTTTAAATGGATGTAGGTTACCAGTGCCAAGGACCTTCTGCTGCTTGGGGAAGTGTTAGCTGACAATGAGCACGCTCATTTGTCGTCATTTTTATTTCAGAAATGTGGTGATGCGATGAGCCAGAGGCTTGTCTGGTGTTCACTTTTTTTCTTCCTAATGAACCATCACAGTTGAGAAGGAAACTTGTTTTTTTGGCTTTTGGGTCTGTGTCGATATCAATTGGTTTCCTCAGGAAACGACGCCAAGCTGATTTGCAGTAACTTTTGCTGCAACATGCTGTGACTAACGTAAGTACCTGCTCCCACTGGTTTCAGGAAAATGTTGCATGTTTGAATTGTTTATGGGCTTTTGAAAAATTTATGCTTAGTCATAAGTTACCAGTAGCTCTTTGCTTGACTGCTTTACCCAATTCTTGCTGCTCTTCAGGCTCTGCTTCAGGTGGGTTTTCTTTGCCAAACTAGAGGGTAGTCACACCAGCGGGAAAGCCCACGGGGGGCAGAAGATGCTGGCTCCAAAATGCCCTGTCCCATGTGCTGCCCTAAATTGGCAACTCCTACGTGAAGTCCTGCATTTTCATGGTGTCTCTCCTGACATTTTGCCTTGAGCAGACATGTCCATTGAAAGGTTTTGCCTCTCCCAGATCGTTTGTTGTGCCTGGCGCCTGCTCCACATGAGAGAGGGGCCAGGTGTTGTTTTCCAAAAACCTTCTCTCATTGGTTAAATGTGTGTCTCCTCTGAAGGACCTCTCTCTATCCTGGCACAGTCCACCCTGAGACAGTTTTTGGTGGCCAGACTCGTAATTGATTATGAAGCAAATACTCAGGAACATTTGGGCTAGCATAGGCTTTTCCTCTGTGGCATCTATGTCCAGGAGCTGTGAAGGTACTGGATGTTCTTCCTGCAGTTGGACAGTCCCTTGAAATTCGGTGGTTTAAAGATTAGCTGTGAAAGTCTGAGAAAATTGACACTGGAAACTTCTTAAGGCTTCATTTGTGATTAATGTGAGGTGTAATTGAAAACAAGTCATTTAGACAGCACTGCCTTTATGATGGACACTTGTATTTCAGTTTGAGTGACTTTGGTCTAACTCAAGTCATGGGGGAGCAGACTTCTGCTGAATCAAAATCAGCTGCTCTTTAGAAAAAATGTGTCCCCACAGCTTTTTCTGACACTTTAAATACACCAGTTTAATGGTAAGTTAAGCAAGACCATAGTTTCAAGCCTGCTAAACAGGTTTAAATGGCAACAAGATTCCCTTCACTGTGTCATGAGCTGGACAGTCATTAAAGACCTGGCTGTTTACAAGCCTAAGCCACCTATAGCATTTCAGTTGCTAAAATTGGATGTAGCTTCAAAGAGGATACTGTTAATGAGCTGAGCAGCTGCACGGTGCATTTCTTGTAGCTCAGATATTTCTGCAGGTATTTGGAACACCCTCTCCAACCTGACTGGCACGCAGGTTTACTCTGAAACCCCAGATGTAGCACAGCTGGATCACTGGGGCATGCGTGGAGCTGAAGCTTTCGCTTGCCTGCCTTTGGAGATGTGTGCAATCAGCTTTATTGCAATTATCTCTGGGGTTGAGAGGGTTTTCCCCTATTTCATGCAGCCTTTTATAAAACCAAATTCTTGTGCTTCTATTCCTAAAGCTACCTGGGTTGGGTTTTGTCACATGGTTTGACCTATGCCTTAAGTTCCCCAAAGACCGAAGAGATTTCTATTTTAGGTTTCCTAGGCAGCCCAGTTGCAGAAAGGTGAGGCTATGACCAAGGTTTGGTGGCCACCTGATAAGGGCATTGCCATTATTGGATCCTTTTAATGGTCAGCTGGATAGGGTGCTGGGCCATCTTGTTTCATTTGTGCTTTTGCCAAGAAAGGTTGGACCAGGTGAACCCTGAGACCTCTTCCATCCTAGTATTCTGTGATTACTGGTCATTCCTGTGCTGTGTGGTTGTGTAGATAGTCTTCAAATATCATAATTAAGCACACAAAAAGGACTGGTCCACATCCAGAAATGCTTGCAAAGTTAACCAAGAAAATGAGACAGCAGAAGGAAGGGAAGGATTAACTGTTTTCTCCATTTACTCATCGAAGGATTGCGTCTTAGGCGGATTTAGTAACACAGCAGAAATCTGTAGAATATTGTTCCATAGCTATACATGGGTATTTTAACCTCAAAAGATCATTTGTCTTCTCTGTGTGCGCTTCAGTGAAGTAATGTCCAGTGTGGATATTGCTCATAGCTCCTGGGAGCATCTGTTCAGACGAAGCGGAGGGCGTCTGCACGCTGTGGTGGCCTTTGCAATGCTCCACTTCAAAGTTGCTCTCCTACCACGGTGCTGATCTGCAGACCGAGTTTTGTAATTCAGCATCTTTCCTTAAGTGAAGTTCTTGAGATTTGATTTATTTTTTTTTCTTTTTCTCTCTTCCAAAAGATGAAGAAAACATCTGGTTATTTGAGCATTGCTCTTTGTGAAAGAGAGAGAGAAGAGCAGCTCCCCGGCTCACTCTGGTATCGCTGTTATCTGTTTAGATACCATTAACTTGTCCTTTGAAGGTAGCAGATGAGGTTGCCAACAACAATTAAAAAACAATTTTTTTGAAAGTGTTGGGTTTCCCGGGCCCTTCTCGGATCAGGAAATGAGATTAAAATCAGTTGCTGAAAAGCTACTGTGTTTATTTGAATAGAGCAGAGCATGGCAGCTCAGGCCACCTCATTAAAGGAGGGCATTCTAAGCAGCCTGGTATTGTGTTTCCAGTTTGATAAAACACATTGTCTGTCAGCGAGCTCAGGGCAGCTCCGACTATATACTCTGGCACATATTTTCTGCCTCAGTGGTTCCTCTCAGTGGGATAGCCAGCCTCTGCCTTTCTGTTTGACGTTTTTGCTAATAATTACTTGAAAAATCATCCACTTCTATTTAAAAATTGCTACATGAAGTACTAGTCCGTCTTTGCATCATGACAGCAAGAGGCCAATGAAGTAACGGGTGTTCAACCACATGAAGCTAACTTCATAAAGCATTGCCCAGGGTGCACTGCAGGATGACTTGAAATAATTAGCCTCTGGAGGTTGGAAACCTATGCTGTAAATCCCAGAGCTTGGAGTGAGGAGAGTTTTTTATCACTGTCCTTGACAGAAAAATTGTAGCATCCCAGCTTACTCCTTATTTGACATAATAAACTTCCAGCAGTGTTTTCCAGAATCCTGTGCTTACACCTTCATTTGCCTTTCCCTTCTCACAGCCTTTCCCTGTGGGTTAGTCACTGTGCTGTAGGAAGTTTCCTTTGGCCCTTAAAGCACCACAAAGACATGTAATAGCTTTCAGGCGTCTGGCTTCCAGGGAGAATCAGGCCCTCTCTGAATCAGAGAGATTTCCACCGATGCAGTCGCTGCGACCTTACAGAGCAGCAAGATCTATCCGTAAAAACCGCACCGAGAAGCTCATCCACACTGGTGCCATTTATTGGTCCTGCACTGGGGCTGTCACTTCTCTGCATACCCGGTGGTTTCATCAGCATGGACCTCGTGGCTGTTGTTAGCACCTTGGTGCTTAATGCTGAGCTCCAGAGCAGAACGTGTCTGCACAGATACTTGGGTGACTTGTCGTGTATATCAGGAGTGTCTTGTAAATGATAATGAACAGATGCCTTTTACGTACTACACAATAAGCCACTTGAAGTTGTCACCAGTTGTTTATAGATGTTATTAATATTAATAATTTACCACTCATTTCCATATGAAACCACATTAGGCTTGTCTACACTGCATCCAGTTACCTGCAGAAGCTGGGAAGCTGTGGCAGTGTGCCCGAGCTAACACGTCCTGCTGAGAAAATGCTGCCTTTGTTCGTGTCTCAGCAGCACGGAGCGGAGCTGTAGGGACGTAGCAGGGCGTTTGCTGTTCGCTCGTGTACCCGCACATAGCACAATGAACTGCAGTGATTAGTCGAGCTCCTGCTCCAGGGACTATTTTAAATGTTATGCGGCGTTGAATGTCTGCTCAACAAGGGCTGGTTGTTTGGTGGTGAAGGTGCTCTTCAAATATGGGAGAGAAGGGTCAAAACCCTAAAGATCTTTCCTTTGCTGAAGACTTTAAAGGCACCAGGTCCATCTTCTTGGAGAACTGGGAGGAAAAAATATAACCATTTGCCTGGCTTTGGAAATTTGAAGTTTAATCTCTTTAATTTAGGCAAAGTTGAAACCTTGGTGTTCAGCGCATTAGATTTTCTAAAGCTTTTAGCACTGACCTGCATCTTCTCCCAAGGAATTTAATGGCAGTGTGCCCGCTAACGTCCATAGAGGATGCAGGCCAATGCCAAATGTCTGAACAGCTACATGAAAAGTTCCTTTCACTCTTGTTCTTGCAGCGAGGGGGCATCTCCAATGAAGAGGTGACCATGCAAAGCTGGGAAGCACAACACTAAGCTCTGGTTCCCATGTGTCCTGCCAGGGTGTCCTTGTGGCACAGAAAGATCTTCTGGGGTAACCTCAAGCCTGAAATAAAGGTTCCCAGAACTGTCTCTTCAGGGCTTGTGTGTGCTGAAGTCACATCCTCAACGATTACTGCATTTGAATCCAATTTTGCGTGGCTTAGTGTACAACACTCTCTGTTGAGGCTGGGTACAATTATCAGTATTTATTCCCAGAAGCCTGGGGGGCTTTTTGTCAAAAGACAAAGCAACAGAAGTTCCATGGTATGCAAAATACAGACCTTTGTATAGCAAGTGAAATATTTAGATAGGAATCATTACTGAGTCCTTTTACAGCAACCTTGCCAGAGAAAGAGAGGGAGAGAGGGCTGGGAAAGAAAACACAAAGGAGGTAATAATATCTGATTAGCCAAGCAGCTGGAGAACTGATGGGGAATTGTGAAGCCTATCAAGGCATCATGACTTTCTATGTGAGTGACATTCCGCAGCAGGAAGCAGCTACCAACTGAGGAACTGCTCTTGAATATTACCCCTAGGACTTGTCTTTCATGGGTAACCTTGCGGTATCCTTTGCTGGAGTTGTGTGTTTCTGAGAATTCCGTGACTTGTCCACAAGGCTTAACTGACAGCAGCACATCCCAGCACCAGGTGGGGCAGACCCATCCCGAGCACGATGCCAGGGCAGTCAGTGGTGGAGGGATATTTTGCAGCTGTCCTCTGTCATTTCGAGGCTGAGATGGTTGCAGTGGCCTGAATCATGTCTGCCATGTACGTATTCTGGGAGTTAATGTAGTAGGATTTTTTGGACGCAGCACTGTGCCTGTGATGTCTGGCTGTCTTCACATTTACACCAGTGCAATGCCAGCATTTGGGGGGGATCACTTATAATTTATGGCACCATACCAGGGAGAATGTGTTCTTTATTCTTGTAGGTATGGTTGGACTCGGTGATCTACAAGGTCCTTTCCAAAGACAATTATTCTGTGATTCTGTGAGAAGACTCAATCCCATTATTTTATAGGGTTTGAGGGTTTTTTTTTGAGATACCATCAAAAACAATAAGAAGCCTGAGGTGCTTTGCTTATGCCATGGGAGGAGGCTTGGCTGTACCTTGTGGACTGTAGCCATTGCTCTGTATTTCTCCTGGTTTAATAGCATCCTTCAGGAATCGGAGTTTGCAGGTATCCCCCCTTAAGGTTTAATCTGGCTGTAAGGGTTTGTTTTGCCTTCCTTAGGGCATCACCACACCAGCAACTGGGATACCGAGCAGCGGTTTGTTCCTTCCTCAAATCAGTGGTGATACTTTCCTTCAACTGGAACAGGGACAAGACCCCGCTGGTTATTCCTGACTATAGGTGAACAAACATGTTCTCCACATGAATTTCCCCAAGAACATTCTCAGTGCTGTGCTCCTTGTTCCAAAGCAGTTCCTCATTTAACTAATAAAGCCCCACTTTTCTCAGATCTGAGCAGAGAGAAATCCAGATGAATTTTGTAATATAACAGCTCTTTCAAGAGATGAGGGAATTGTTCTTACTGTATGCATTAGGACCTAGAAATGTGAACATGAATTCCATGTACCAACAAGGAAATTTCATTCTAGCTCTTCTTTACTTATTTTTGTTTCTAGAATCTGTAGAACATTATGATTTACACTCCCAAATTTTTACACTTGCAGGTAGGGTCTAGTTTAGAGCACAATATGCAATATGTGAGCCTTAAGAAATAGGATTCCAGCCTCCTGGAGCTGGTTGAATTGGCTATACCAACTTAATCTGAGCCTACCTCCAACAGAGAGGCTGTAGGAAGGAAATGAAAAGTATATGTAAAGTTTGGGGTATTCATTACTTTTTAAAAATACTTTTCATGGGTAAAATCTGACTTTAATGACACATTCAGACCGCAGTGCTGAGAAGTATTCCATAGCTAATGCATTGGTTTGTTTTTGTTTATTCTGCAGAAATGAGGGAATTTCATATTTTTAGTAAAGTTACCGGTGCTGCTTTATTATTCACAGGTCTTAAAATGCATGACAAGCTGAACTGCTAAGTCCTTGAGGATTTTAATACCAGCTTCTTTGCGAATCTAAACTGGTTTTCCAGCCCACTACTTGGTGGGCCACAGGGGTTTTTACTGTAGTGTAATACACATTTAAAGCTTCTTATGGATGGCTACGTCTGCAAATAAGCTCAGAAAGCAGAAGAGGGAATGCATTGTGTTATCTGGAGTTGAGCAGGGAGGAGATTATCATAGGAGAAACCTGAACAAGAGGTGTGACAGTTTAACAGGCTGAGGTGCTGACTTTCAGTATATAATAGACACAGACAATTTCTAAAGGATCATGGAGTTAAGAATCCACCCTTCACTCATCATTATAAGTAAAGAAACTTCAGGCTCTCTTGCTTGCTTTTTTATGAATAGCGAAGGTGGAAAATACCGAGCAGTAAAGGGCTGTGAATGTTTAATTCACATGTAACATTAGGGTTTATTTTATTTGCTCTTCCATTTCTCCTGTAGATGCTTTTAAGAACTAGATGCAATGCGTTAGCCTGGATTCAGCTGGGCAATGAATGTCTTGGTTTAGGTAATGCACAAGTCTAAGAGAGGAATTGTCTTTTTATTTTAGACATCCAGAATCCGAGTTCATAACTAAGGCTCTTAGGAAATGCAATAACATAAAAAAAGCAATACCAGACTTTCTCAATTATATTTTTTTTTTAAGGAAATTTATAGACTTACAGTCTATGTGCAAGGCTGGCATAAGGGGAATTTGGGTTTCCATCAGTCTCTCTAGTTGATCTCCTTGCCATTCTCATATGCCACATAGCTTTCCTGAGCTCACATGACTTCCAGATTTGCTCAAAAATAAAGGAAATCAAAATCTGTGCTTACATGATTTAAGTTCCCTTAATATGCTGAGTGAAACAAGCTGACAGATGACAAGTGTTTCAGAAATGCAAGTGGGCCCTATGTTACAGCCCCCCAGCCCTGCGCAGCTCTGCGCGCAGCACGTGCCCACGACGCTGGCCCCATTTCTCACGTACAATATTTATATTGCATTCAAAACTAGGGTAGTGAAAATGATTTAGTGAAATTCACAGCTTTGGAAAGATATTACCATACTAGAGCATGTGCTTGAAACTTTCTAAAAATATCTATACATAGAATCATAGAATGGTAGGGGTTGGAAGGGACCTCTGGTGATCACCAAGTCTGGCCCCCTTGTCAGAGCAGGGTCACCCAGGGCAGCCCACACAGGAACAGAGCCAGGCAGGTTTGGAATCTCTCCAGAGCAGGAGACTCCACAAGATCTCTGGGGAGGCTGGGCCAGGCTCCGTCACTAGGACAGTCACGAAGTTTCTCCTCATGTTGAGGTGGAACTTCCTATGCTCAAGCTTATGCCCTTTTTACCTTGTCCTATTTCTGGGTACCACGGACTGGTACACCCACCCCTCAGATATTTATAGATGTTAATAAGATCCTCTCTCGGGCTTCTCTTCTCAAGGCTAAACAGACCTGGTTCTCTCAGCCTTTCTTCATAGGAGAGATGTTCAAGTCCCTTAATCATCCTCATATCTCTCCGTTGGACTCTCTCCTTATTCCAATGCATACATTTCAATGCATACATTTAAATAAGGATAGATTTCCACCATAGCCCAGCTGCACTAGTGCATGCCATGACTGAACAGGGCTTCCAGCCCCCTCTTGATTCTTGACTGCAGCACTGGGAAGTGAACCCCACCAAGGCATCACAGGACGTGAGATGGTAGCCAGCTTCTCTGGGAATCCTGAAGTTAATCTGGTGTGATGCGACGCAGCGCGGGCCCTCTTTGACCTG
>VWZY01009789.1:296414-307018 GCA_013399075.1 Chloroceryle aenea
AACCCCCGCCACTCTTTATTCCTATCTAGAAATGTGGCCACATGCAAATCATCTCAAACGAGCTTCCCTGTTAGCTCTGCACGGCTTGCTGACATGATAAACTCCTTTTTGTTCCTGCTCTAAACCCTCACATCGTATTCCGCGTCCTCCAGGGTCACTGCTGTGTGGAAGACAAGACCACGTTTTGTTCAGCCTCTGTGAAATGCAATTAGAAGCCCCTCTGCAGCCAGCAGGAGCTTAAGTTAAAAGGAGAGAGGGGGGGGAAAGGGACCTCCCTGCTATGCAGCGGGGCGTTGACTTTGAAGTCCTGGGCCATCTTTTTTGTCCCCCCTCTCCCCACCACCCCAAGAGAGCCTTTAATCAGGACCTTTGCCTTGTCACTCAGGGTGGGGAGGAAAACCTGACACAGTTGGTGGGGTTGTCCCTGTGTGTGCCAGGAAGAAAAGTCTTTGTCAGAAATTTCCAGTGGCCTGAGTACTTTGTTTCTTTGTCTCTCCCAGACGACTGTTTGAACTAAAAAGAAGACAAAACCTCTCGCATGTGCTAACAGTATTTTAATGGGGAGCCCGGGTGACTTCTTGCGAGCTTTCCTGCCAGGTCCAAGGCGGAGATGAGGTTTTTTTGGTTTGAAGGCCTCTGAAAATAAACCCAGCTGAGGCAGCTTTTTATAGCCTTCTCCTCTGCGTACGTCCTGGGTGATATAAAGAGGCTCACGCCGTAATATTGCACCGCGCTGCTTGGTAGAAAGACTTAATTATCATATTATGTGTGATATTCTATAGACAGAGAAGCTCAACCTGGTAATGATTAACTTTTTTTTTTTTTATTTGCATAGAAGCTATTTATAAATCATCTAAAACTTCTTAAATACCCATAAACCTCAGGCATCATACACGTGGCATAAATTTTACCAAAACTGGAAGGAGTAACACAGAGAGCCCTGAATCTGGGCTTAGTGCTGGGCAAGGTGGCCCAGCCCCAGCCTTGCTGGTGATGTACTGCATAGCCCCAGGGCAGCCACTTGCCTCCTTGTTGCCAGAACAGAGATGACACAGGGCTAAGCAGGAATGATTTATGCTCTGTTTTCTGTAGCGTTGTTTTACAGATGAACAAAATGCTCCGCTGAAATGCTGAGAATTATATTAACATTCAGGTTGTCAGTGTTTTACTCATGAAAAAAATCTACGTGAGCTACTTTTAAAGGCAATTTTTATGTATCTGTTGCAATCTCATTCTGCTATTGAAATACGTACAGCTGGACTCATAACTATGACTTTTATTTCTCAGGTAGAGGCATAAAATAGTACTCAGTGCTTTTCAAATGATGTAAAATACTTCTGAAATAACTCTTCCATCCCAGTTAAACAAACATTATCTCCTTTTCCCATTCACATTTTGATATGCCGCAGCTTTTTCCCTACATTAAAACAGTTCCTCTTTAGAAAAGGTGAATTATTAAAAAAGAGGGAAAGAAAAGAGAAAATATTTTATAGGAACAAATAGATGAATAACCAACTGTGATAAGATCTGGCAGCCTTTCTTAGAAGTGTGTGTGGAGTAGAACATGGAGCTGTATTATCAAAACAGGCTGAAGTTTTATCACGATTCTCATGTGTTCTATTAGATTGTCAAAGCACACCTCCTCCACTAATGCCTGGAATAACCCAGACTGGATATAGATCAATTGATTAACTGAATCTTGGGAGCAATAGCTCAGCTTTTGGTATCAATTTTACTCTTTTTGTCTTCCTCTCTGTGACCTTCCTATCATTAATTTTTATTTGAGTTATTCTGTGTTTGTCCTTTTCTTCCTGTAAATTCGACCATTTATTTTGAAGGAAATGCCGAGCTGTCATCCTTGCAGCTCATTCACGTGTTCCACCCCATTCATGAAACACTGCAACGGAAAACAACCCCTGCTAATGCAGTGACAATGCACAGAGCATTACGTGTAACGTGACCGACACAATTCATTACGGGGGGACCTTCTGTAATTTATCTGGAAACCCCTCAGCCTGGCTCTCACCAGGTTAGCGGAGTATTTCAAACTTTTTTTGCTCTGTCAGGAACTGTGGTTCAACCTTGTAAAGGCTCTGTCCCTAATCCGGCCAGATGTATGAAATGGTGCTTAAGTCTGAATGCCAGAACAGCCCCGTTAGCTTCAAAAAGACTTCTTTATGCCTAAAGTTAAGCAGATATTTAAGTGCTGTGCTAGCTTAGGGTCAAAGTGTTCAGCACCTTGTTGGACTATGTCTTATCTACCTCCTCATTAAAGATACATCAGAACATTTGGCATGTCTTTATCAAGCAGAGAAGTGCAGCCAATTGACTTTATGTGACAGCTAAAAGTAAAGGAGATCAAGGGAGCTTGAGAGACAAAGAAGTCAGGTTTTGTTAGAATCTTAAATGAAAGAAAAGCAGTGTTTTGAGAGCTAGTAAAAATTGTTTCTTGTGTTACAAGGATTTTATTTTCCGAGGACTTTAGATCGGAACTTTTGGAGCGATTTGGATGTGTGGATGGAGGCTGGACTAGCGCAGAATCTGCCAGCTTATTTTGTTGCTGAGCTTTTTGTTGTGAGTACCGTGACCTTCCACGGTGCTTTGAGTGTAGACTTGTGCGATCCCAGGTGAAGAGGCACAGAAGAATTGGGAGCCTTGAAGAAGGTATTAGCAAGGCTCTCCTGTAATTTGACGAGCAGGTTAGAAACAGCAAGGTGCCTGGTAGGCTTAATACTGAGGGAAACAAGAGAGCAAATTTACAAGAGGTCAACTATATGACGTGAATTGATCACCAAGGTTTTAAGCACTAGCTTGATTAGGTCTCATGATACAAATTAAAAGGTCATTTGTATTTATATTTCTGTTAGTAATGGTATGAAAAAAGTGTTTTAAATACAGCTGTTCTCTACGCTTTCTCTCATGCTGTAAGATCAGCTCACGTGCGTCATGGATCCTTTCATTCCATAGCAGAAGGCTGTGAGGTCGTGGATGAGGTTCTGCTCTCACCAGAGGATCAAACAGTAGATGCAACCGGGCAGTGTTCAGGTTTTGGCACTACCTCTATTTGTCTTGCTTGATGTTCCCTCTGAGAGGAGTAGGAAATGTTGATCGTCCTGCCTGTTGGGTTGCAAGGAGCCTCTCCTCCCTCGTGGTCATGCTGTACCTTGTGCCATGAGACAGCTAGCAAAAGTTTTTTCTGGAGCCCAAGCAGTCAAGTGGGTCAGTGCAGGAGAGATGCACCAACACTGGTGGCCCATGGCCGACCAAGATGATGGCCAAGGTGTGGTTTTGGAGGTCCCAAGAGGTGGAAAAGATAAGTGTCCCTCAAGTCATGGTGGCCCCTTTTAAAAGGACAGAGATGGAGTCTCCCAAGGTTAGCTGCTTTTTGAGCAGATTTTAGGAAGCTTTCTCTTATTTGATCCCATGCCATCTCACACTGAGGGTTGCTGATAAGTCTCTCCTTTCCCAAGCCAGAGGTCCACACAGCGAACTGCACAGTTTCCCCTCCCTGTTTTTCCCCATAGGACGAGGCCTTTCCTGTCTATGCTGCCTTTTCTCCAGCATGAAGCTTAGATGTAACTAGTTAACTAGAAACTTTGATGCAGCTATTTCTTTGATAAAAAATTCGAGCATAATTACAAACTGTGTGTCAGGGTTACGTGTACCCTTATAAGGCACCTCAGCAGTAGATGTGTGGTTCTGCTGAGCTTATTTATGAAAGTGTTCTGCACAGCAAAGGAACTCTCTCCAGCATTATTTTCAGGCTCAGTGAACTCCAGAATTTGTGAGTTTTCCAGTTGTGGTGACGTCAGCAGGGAAGCGTGAGGAAGGGGACTCGGCAACAGCAGGCAGCTTTCCTGCCATTGCTAATTTACTGTCTTTCTGAGAACCAGATCCTAAACACTTGAAGTATTAACATCGTTTCAGCTCTTAAGTAAAACTAAAGAAGTCTTTTCATCTTTCCATTGAGTGGCGGGCTTCTTAAGTAGATCACAAGCTTTATTCTGCGTTGTCTGAGTGAGGAGGAAAACTTTAATTGTTCCCATCTTCTACTGCAGGTATTGATTAATAAAATGTATTAGCAAAGATCTTGGCCTACTTTTTGCACCATCAAACAAATACTTAATGACTGTATTACTATGAAAATGGCATCGCTTTAAAGCATTGGATTTGAGCCCCTTTGTACTTTGCTTTCATTTGATTTGATTTTATTTTTTTTTCCTTAGCCCATTATGAACAATAAAGTTTCTGCTGTACTTTAATATGATACAGCGGAAGGGAGAGGAGGGGTGAGTAGCTCTTAGTTGAGGGTACCAAAGTTGGCCAAGCCTGGAGCTGTGGCGCCCGGGCCATCCCCAGGCAGAAGGATGTGCTGCCAGCTGGGGAGGCTCTCTGCAAGTGCAAACTGGTCAGCAAGCAAATGTTTTAGATGGTAAATCTGTATAATTCACTCTAATTTAGCATTTGGTGGGTAGGAATAGTAATATGACTCACATGCTAAGAGGGAGAAGGCGTGTTTATGAGGAACATAACTAATAGGTCTGCGTAAGGTAAAGAACGCTGCCTCCCACCTCATTTCATCGTCTTTCCTCCTTTGGGTCCTATTTGCAGAATCTTGCTTATTTTATACCCCTTTGCAGGGTTGTAGCTACCGGCCAGCCTACCTCCTCCCACCCCACGTCCCCGTGCTCACCAATGTGCATCGGATATCATCTGTAAAGCGCCTGCATTTACACACTTGCTGAGTGGCAAATCCTTGTGAGTTGCCCCCATTTACCACTTCTTGTCAGTGCCCCATAAGACTCTCCATTTGTAAACACATCTTTACGTACTATACCTGGGAGTTCTTGGAAATCCTCCCTTTTCGTAGCCTCAACATGCAAGTTGACTCAGTCTTGGGTAAGCCTCTTCAGTTTGCACCTTGCCAGGCCGCGATGTCGTACCAAACACGTTCGTTTTACAGCACTTTGAGTGTTAGCACAAAATTGTTAAGACATGGCAAGGATTTGATGCTTTCAATCTTGATGCTTTATCAAACCTGTCTTTGCCTGTACCTGCTAACGTGTTCCAGCCAGGCTGGCGATCAAAGCCAAGTGGGGCTTATAGTGACTGGAGCAACAAAGCGTTTCTTACAAAACCAAAAAAAGTGTTATTGCAGAACACTTCATAATCTGGAAATTTGGAATGAAGCGTCAAAATTTATAGTACCAGTATTGGGAAGCCCCGTGTCTGTAACTGAAATATACGTTGTGGTGACAGTAATGCCAATGCTTTTGTATCCCACACTGAAAACTGAGGCGCAAAGAGGTGAAATTGGAGTCCAGCTGCATTTCCACACCAGGGAAAACCTGAAAATATACCCACAGCTGGGTTCTAGTCCATAACTGTTGGGCCACACTCATACCTTAAATACCACACTCATACCTTAAATAAAATGTGTGTTAGTTCACCTTTGCAGATGTAGGTCTGCAGCTCTGCTGCACAGAGAGGCTTGGGTGCCACGTTGGGGTGGGAGGAGCGGAGAAACACGGTTGCGTCGCTTAAAATAGCCAGAAAAGGACCCTTAGTCCTTTCTTGCCTTGTTCCCTTCACATTCACAAATGTTCATCTCTGTCTCTCCTTTTTTTTCATCCTTCCTAGGGGCGATGACTGACAGATTAATATATGTCTAGCTACGTGTCTTAGAAATCAAAAGGAAGGTGCTGTCAGAATCGCTTGTCAGAAAATGAGATTAGGCACACTTGTCATTTGCTGAGGATTGCAGTCTTTCAGAGATAAGGTTGCATTTAATGAGTGTAAAAAGCCTCCTTGTGAAAAAGGGGGTGGTGCAGGAGAGAGAGAATGATTATTTTTCTGGTGTCAGCTGAGTGCTTTATCATATAACTTGATACTGTGGCACCCTGGCAGGCACTGATAATGGCTGCTGGGGCTATTGCACCTCTTCAGTGGCTCTGCAGCTTCAAAAGTGATGACTTGTTACCTGCTTTTAAACTCTTCTTGGATGTCGAAACCCGCTATCCTAAGGGAAAGAAGCAAAAGCATGTAGTGTGTTTTAAAGAAAGACCTGTGAAAACACACAGCATAAAGGGAATGTGCTAAATGTATAGCCACTTTCCCCAGCAAACTATAAAGAATACTCAGCGGGTTTCAGTGAAATATGGAACTTGTCTGACAAGTGAAGGATAACTAATGAGAAACAGAGCTGTATCCCACTGAAACCAATTGTGTTTTGTTATGGAAAATATTTATCAAGCCTTTTTTTTTTTTTTTTTCATTTGTTGGTTCTCCTAACAGTGCCATAATAACTCCTCGTCTGTATGTTATTTGGTTTTTCTCATATACATCTCAGTTATTCAAATCTGCAGTTGGGGTGGGGTTTCTTGGGTTATCAATTGGATATTATCGTACTGTACATGAATATTTTAGGCAAATGTTTCATTCATCAAAATAATGGTCATTCTTTTGCCAAGTTAATGTCTTTGCACGGTTTAGAAGCTGGCTAAACGTACGGATTTATTGTTCATAATGTACTATCTAAATAGGAGATGACAGTCAAAAATGGTATTGATGTGTTCAGCAGAAGAGACCCTGCATTAGCTGCATGTTTTTGCAATGGTATTTCTTCACTGGGTATACCTCTTTTAAAATTATCCTTGGAAGAAGAGACTTCTGTCGTACATTCTCCTCATCAAACAAGAGGTGATCTCCATTATTTTGCGTGAATGTTAGAAAATGAAAGAAATTACTTGATTGGTTTATGGCGCTGACTCAGCATTGTCAGGGCTAAAAACGGCCTGAAAGCCAGAATGGGATTACAGCACGCAATAATGGGTGCTTTATTCAGTGATAAGAAGTCTCTTCTTCTGACTGAGAAGAAGAGAATGAAAAATACTTCTCTCTTATTAGTTGATTCAGTACCCAGATATTGACAGACAAATTAATTTGAAATACTTCTTCAGTTGCAGAACCTGCTAGCAGGCAGGAATTAGGGGAAGATAATGGCCACATCTTAAAAGCGGTGCATTTATGAAGTGTACTCACAAGAGTGCTGGTGAGCGGGGAAGAATTTATACATTATATTCTTACTCAGAGATAGGATCTTAAAATATTTCTGCTTAGACTGTAGTGTGGGTAGCAGATCAAGAGCCCAGCCAGGTCTCTAGGATCTAAATCCACCTAACCCATGTTCCATCATACATTTAGTTAACACCAAGTTCAAGCCAAAGGGAGGTATATGGAAGAAGAGATAAAGTGCGTGTATTTTCACATTGAACATTAAAGCCAGGAGTTGGTTTAGGAATTTTTGCTCTTCATGGTCGGCAGAGGGAAGGGAAGATGACTGTGGTGTTCACCTCAGAGGTATCTCACACTGCTTGGAGAACCTTGGGGGAGAAATGGCTTTGACTTGTAGGACAGGGAAGATTTCTCTTTGGTACAGCAGAAGGGTTCAGAAAACTCTCAAACCTCTTCCAGGTGTGTAAAACTGTGCAAAATTCTGTCCTCGGAAGCAGAGGAGACCACTTAGTATTTTATAGGATCAGGGCCGTAAGGATAAGGAAGAGAGCAGCCCTATTGTTCCCCGAGCCCAACTTTTTATCTTTGTTTCCATTTGAAACCAAAAATCATAAAACTGCCTGCAAAGCGGTTGCCTTGCTGTTCTCTAAATGAGAATTCCAGCTTTTATGCTAATTCAGTTTCAGGTTTCTTTGAACCTGCAGTTTATGGGCCTCTGCTTAAAACTGCAATCTGTTCTGCATAAAAGAAGGGATTACAAAGTGGTTTAGTTTTGCAAATGCTGCAGAAAAATCAAAATAATAAAAAAAAAGTTGCACTGTCATTAATACGCTCTGGCAAAAGTTTTCTGCTTTGTCAAATGAAAAGCTTTACTTACACTGAGAACATACCCAGTGATGTTACATAGCCCAGTAGTTCTGTTTCCCTCTAAAAGACGCGTTTACTTTTTGTATGGCCTTCTCCCCTGCCTTACTTCAGCAGAAGGCCTGCAAGCAGAGGCCCTGTCTCTGCTAGAAGGGCCACGGAGAAAGCATCGCTTTCATCTGCTGCCAGGAACCCTCGGGGCCGGTGCTGCCCTCGCAGAGTCCGGCCTCCTGGCAAACCCCGGCCTCGCCACAATTTACTTTTACTGACATCTGTTGCTACCTTTCGACAGCATGAACCAGCGGCGGTGTGGTGGTGTTAGGTCACTCTCCAGAACAGGGCCTTTTCTTGAACCTCTTTAAAGCATTATGGTTTAGGTACCTTCTGGTTGGAACGTTATGCCGTGGCTTGCTGTTCAAAGGCATAAAACTCCGCCGATAGCTCCATAAATTCTTTTCTTGGGGAAAAGAACCCGCATCCCTTCTCCAGCAATGGACAAAATTATGGCTGTTTTCAAAGCATTATGGAGGACTTTTTAAGGCCTCGTAATCACGCTCTGAACTCAGACACCATCGTGTCTTCTGGAAAGATTAGCAACTTAATGGAAACATAAATGTTTCCAGTCTTTCACAGAATACCAAAGAATTGGAATATCCAGTTTTCATGTTGCCAGGAAAAAGCTGCAGAACCTTCCAGGTGAGGTGAGGTTTGCCATAAATAATTTAATCCAATATAATCTGCTGTAATTTCAATATTCATTTGCTCCTTGTGCCAGAGGTGGGTAATTCTTCTTTGGAATTACTCCACCACTTGGAAACAAATGTCTGTCTCTCTGCCCGCCGTCTAGGCGGCTTTAGGTCATTTTTATAAAAGAGCTGGATCTGAAAACCTCTTTTTGGAGACTGAAAGATCTTGAAATCACTTTTGATGCAAGTTCAATGCACTTCATTTGGCTGTTGTTGTGGCAGAAACAAATGTCGACGCTGACAGAGACCACAGACAGATGAAAAAAAATTCTGGCAAGGTCCCACGTAGATAAGAGACAGAAGGTTTCAAAAACCTCTCCAGGCATAACCTAAAACACGGAAAGCGTTGCTGTCAAGAGAGGGGGAAGCTTGATCCAAAGGCCATCGAAATCATTAGGAGGTGGTGGGCTGTTTGTTTGGGGTTTTTTTTCCCCTTTGATTTAATTTGGCTTTGGGTGAATTCCTAAACTCCAAACTTCTCATTCAGAATTATGAAATGCTTTTTGTGCGTGTATAATGTTCTAGCAGGAAAACAGAGGTCCTCTACTTATCTTTAAGGCATGAATAATGAACATAATGAGACCCACAGCCCTGCCAATAAACCTTAACAGCCCTAGGGAACCGAGTAGGTAAATGCATTTCTGATTTTGTGTATGCTGAGATTTCAGGTGTGGCATGTGGTTAACGTTTGAAAAATCCAGTACAGACAAGCCTGCAGTTTAATCCAGGCTAAATTTATCAAATTAAAGTCTTGTGAGGAGTCTAGGCTTTAATTAGAGCAGCTCTTACCATGTTGAGATGTGGAAAGTCTTCACGAAAGGGCTCATAGAATATATGAGCTGCCCCACCTTAATATTGTGCATTTATTCCTTGCCCAGGTAGAGTCTCACTGTCCACGCAGTCCCCGACTCCTCTGGTTGTTGTGCGGAGAACACTGACGGCTTAATTTATTTTTGGTGGAGACTGAAAACTGCACTCAAGCCATCCATTTCCTCTGCTGAGCTCATGAAATAGCCCATCGACTGCGATGGCTTTTGGCCACTGTCCACTGTTTATTCTAGACACCAGACGTGAAGCCATCTCTGTTGGCTTTCTAGAGGAGGAGATGGAAAACACCTGTCTGACAGCACAAGATTATCTTTGTAATATATATTTATTAGGAGGTGCAAAAACCTGTGAAAATTTAAGAGCCGAAGTCAATGCTCAGATATATTGTAGCAAGCTGGGGGTAGCCCTGCTCAGGCAGACAGCTTGGAAGAACTCTTAGGTCCGTTGCCATAGCCAGGATCTGAAGTTGGCCTCAGGTTTTTAGTTCTCTGAGGAGAGCTGTTTGTCACAGTTTTACCCAAGTGTTCCCACTCCCGATCACACAGGCACTGAGAGCGCTGTAGTGTTTGCAGCCACAGTCCAGATTTGGAGCTGTTCTGGGTGTTTTTGTCTCCTGCTTACCCTTGTTGTTTCTGCTGTGCATCTTCCCACGCAGGTGTCCCAGTGGAAGCCACTGCAGGCAGTGCACCTGCACCTCAAATAAGCATTTTTGAAAGGCTGCGATGTAATGCTGGGGAGGAAAACTCTCCTTAAATGGATCATGCAGTGATGCAATGAGGAATGAATAAGAAATACTTCAAGTCTTGAAAATGCTCCCTGGGCAAGGTGTCATGAGCCTCTAAGACCTATCTAGCGCCTCTCCCTTCCCAGGAAACATCTTGCTGTGTGGCTATACCGTACCCATGAGCATAACTGCCTCATCCTCACAGCCGCTTGCTTTATGGGAGACATCATTTGGCTCCGACTGCCCTGCTTCGGTGAATAATCATTTATAGAATAATGTATCTGTGTATTTATTTTCTGCGGTGGCTCTTACTAATGGTGTGTGGTGCTTAAGAAAAACCTACAGTGACTAAGAGATCCACTGCCGGTTGACAGGAACATTTGGTGCTGGGAGTAGAGTCGAGCAAGTCTCTGCAGGGTGAGGAGCCT
>VWZY01009789.1:311433-339345 GCA_013399075.1 Chloroceryle aenea
CCCCCACCCCCATTTCTTTTCATGGCAATTTCAATGGGAGATGAAATGTAACTCGTCTTGCAGAAAACGTCGCAATCAGCTTGTTAGTGCTTTTTATGTTTCTCTTGGTTTCAGACGTGTTCTGTATGCTTGGTAATTGCTTTGCTTAATATAAAATATAGGCTTTAAATAATGCATTGCCTGCCAGGTCAGAATTAATTTAAATAACAATATTAGGGAATAGTTTATTTTACAAATGGCTTTAATTTAAGCTCATTTAAATAACTGTAAGAGTTTTCAAAATGTTTTAACTTGATTGTTACTCATCAGCTACATGATAGACGTGGAATTATGAATAGCCAATTTGCACTGCTGACAGTAATAACCAGCCAACGTTTAGTATTCGCAGGATAATAGTCATAAACCATGGCTTACTGTGCTGTGTGCTTTCTGTAGAGTTAATAAATGATATAGAGGGCCACATTTAAATATTCAGTATCTCATTAATTTCTTCCAAACAGCAATCTAAAGAGAGAGAGGCTAATGATATAACAGTACATTAAGGGAAAACTTACCCTAAATCAGTGCCAGTGAGCTTCTGTGCAGAGCTTGGCGCCTAGCAGCGTTATTAGAAAGACTGTAGGCCTTAGGGATTTTTTTATTTTTAATTCTTATTTTCGGTTTGGTTTGTGTTTTTTGCAAGGAGGGTCAAGGGAGCAGCTCCAGACGGGGGTTATGCCAACAAGATAATTCAAAGCCTTTAAAAAGCGTCTTTTTTTTTGCTCCCCTGTCCTTCTCAATGGCAGCGCGTGAAAAGTGCTCTGGAAAAGGGTGTGTTTCCAGCTGTAAACCCAGGGTATTTCAGCTTACTGGTTTATTTGGAATGGTTTGAGTCAGTTTGCATCAGAGGAGGCAAATTTGATTAGTTTGAAATTTAGCTCTTTTTCTGTTGACCAGGTGTGGATTTGCTCCGTGTTTGCTTTGTGCTCTTCTTGCTGGCTTTGGGTTTGTTATTCCAGTGGGTCACTGGGGTGTTTTTCTGTGTCTTCTAATTCCACGATGCTGCAGTGATTTAACCGGGGATGGTACGTGACCCCCTTACGTTTGGGATTCCCATGTTGATAATGCTATTGGTGAAGTCTTTCCCTGCATATTGAATTATACCTGTATTTAATTGCATTATGGATCCATAGTCCTGTTTTTCACGTATTAGCATCCTCTGGAAGTACAGTCTGGATTATTTCTGTGGTCTAACGAGGTTATCTCACTTGGCAAGCTTATATATCCTCTCAGATTAATTGCTTTTACAGGTTCCCCCTTGGCCCCTCGGTAGGCGGGGAATAGGTGGCAGAGACAAGCAGAAAGGAAAAGTTGTGTGTTTGGAGTGACCTGAGGCCCCCCAGCTACATGTGACTGCAGCTTTATTTTGCTAATTCCTTATAAAAAGCTTTGGCATTTGAGCAGCGCTTTGCTGGGGCTGGGCCAGGAGAAGCCCGGGGGTGAATCCACATTCCTGGCAGAGGCCTGTAACCAGGGTGAGGGGCTCTCCTCCCCAGGAGGTGATTGATGAAGAGTAGGCCCCTCTTCCTCTTCCTTTCGTTTTCTTCTTCTTTTTTTTTTTTTTCTTTTTCTTTTTTTTTTTTTTGCGGTGTGGGGGGGTGGGTGGAATCAAACACATTTCCCACATTCTTATTTTTGTTTACTTACCGAGCTTGATTCGTGGCATCTATTTGGTTGTGAATGCCCATGCTTGACAGGGAGCCTTTTCTTCTGAGGTACTTTTCTTTGGTGATTTAGTTCCCTTGGAAGGATTAGGCTTTCTTTGTGTAGCCTAAAATCAACATGGGCTTTTCGAAGCTTTGCTTGGGAAACCGTACACAAATAAGCTTTTTAGTTGATGGTAGATTATTCCTTTGCCCCTTATTTCCATCAAAATGGTGTCTTTCTTTTCTCCTCCTGAGTTTCCCCTTAAAGCCATATGCTAATTCCTGTTGGGAACATGAATGACAAGGGAAGAATCAATGCAAATCCAGGTGCGGCCAAACTAGGCTGACTGGTATTTTCTTTTTTTTTTTTTGGCTTTTTTCTTTCCACTGGGAGAAAGAGATTAAGGGGAAAGAGGCTGAAAAAAAAGCATAGGGGACAGTTTTGTTAAAGGGATTAGCATTCAAACTGCTAAATATCAGGAAAAGAGCCTCAAAAAAGGATCCCCTGTTTGGAGATAATGTCAATAATTGCCTGCAGCCAGGTGCAGGGGCTCTGGCTGGTTGGGAGGCTGTTGCCTTCTCTAAGTGTCTGCCCTGGGGATGGCTGACGACTGCCCTGGCGCTGTCAGTTTGATATATTCCAAGTTCAAGTTCTCTCTGTGCAATGCAGTCTGTTTGCTTCCAAGCCAGTTCTTCCCCCTCTGTGTTGTCCATGGCTGCTTTTGCCAAAAGCAATAAAAGTCACTCATAAGAAAGGTCAGATTTGCATTGGGTAAATCAAGATGAAACCTTCAAAGCTCCTGGCTGATGGACTGGGCTGGGAGGGCTCGGCAGACTGACAAGTGTACATCCCTCCGTGCCCACAGCCGTTCCTCGCACATGTCCTGCAGGTACCTCTGTCTCAGACATACTTTCTTTTTTTGTTTTGCTTGCCACTTCTATTTTTTTCAGAATTATTTATAGCTGAGGTAGTAGACATTGCAGAAGTAATGTATTTGCAGAGAACATAGAAATCTTGAAACCTCCTAGGTCTGTGTATACATTTTGTCCCTTTCTATCATTCAGTTGTGGACTTCAAGGCTGATGATGAGGTCAGGGTTAAGGTGTGATGGACTGGCATGGGTGTGTAATGTGGAACAGTCCCTTCTTCAGAAATACTAATAATTAAATCTAGAGCAAATTGATATCCCTCCCCAAACCTCCTTTGAAGAGGTGGTAAACCCCCTTGAGGAGAAGTCTCCCCACTTCCATTCAGGAGTTAGCTGCCCTTAGAGGTGAATGGGAAGATGCATCCCTAAATCTAGAAGAATCCAGTGGGTTTTGGGCATCAGCTCATGGGTGTTGGGGCCCACCTGGGCTGGGATACATGTTGTAGCCAAGCAATGCCGTGTTGGAGAGGGCTGCAGGTCCCCAACCCTGTACCATGTCTGCAGTGGGACCAGGCAGCGGCACCAGGCATTGGGCAGCAATGTAGCTTGGTCCCCAGGGCAGGAGTCACTGTAGCTGCCTCTGGAACCAATTGTCCCTGGTCATGAAGAAGAGCCCTGTGCTCCGTTGCTCGGGCAGGAACACTTTACCTTGTAATGCTTAAAAATTATCTAGGGAAGTGATTCCCATGGAAATTCAGGCAGCTGTGTTGAGAGGTAACCACCTAAAAACTCCAAAGGGGCTCCTTTAAGCACCTAAAAACTCCTAAGGGGCTCCTTTTCCTTATGAAAAAAAGAGCTGTTGCCATCTAAATGGAGGTGGACAGGGCTGAAGAGGAGTGCAGGATCTGTCCCCATACTCCCTGCAGGCTGGGCCTTCCAGTTTGGTATTGCTGCTTATGGTCTTTTAAGTCTTTGAAAGTAACGTAACGTTGCCCTCAGAGAGTGCCAAGCTTAGCTCCATTAATCCTGGTGAAAGTACAGGTTTTGTTCATGAATTTTCGTAACATGACTTTCCAGCATAATTAAATTCCATTATCTCTTAATAATTTAAATAGACACATCTGAAGCTGTAGAGCAGGCAGCTCCTACTACTGCTGTGTGTTTCATTTATGTTAACTCCCTCCTACATACCCTTGGAAAACAGCTTTTCCTGGAGGGAGAAATGAGTCCCAAAGTGATGAAGTTTTCATTTGTGCTGTATATTGAAGTTTGCCTTTGATCAGAAACACAATTGGGCTGTTAGAGCTTTTTATGTTCAAATTGTTTACAGGATGTTCATGTAAACTTTATGAATCCTTCTGCTTCATGGCACCACCAGCTGTCAGGGAAATATTTATACTCTCAGCTGGAGGTAGATCAAGGCGTCTGGGTTAGCAGCCCTCACTGGTGGCTGCAATACCAGTCAGATGAAGCCCTGGCTTTGAGGTGGTTCTGCAACCATATCCTTCCCTAGAAAAGGAGGCGTATTGTTGTTCCTCCCCCCGTCTGCCTGTGCTGAATCATTGCTTGAGGATTTTCTACAACATCTGTTTCTGTAAACAAGTAGGGAGCTAAAGTTGGCAAGTACTTCTCTGCTGATCCCATTCACAGGAGATCCTTGGCTGTAGAGAAAGTGCTCGCTCTCTCTCCACACGAACCATCCCCACAGCACCTCATGTTGAGCATGAGTGGATCTGCTACTGTATGGATGGTACGTGTGTAATATTGACGTGGTCAGTGTGCCAGAGAGCTGACTGCCCTGCCTTCTGTCTTTCTAAGGGTCTGTAGGAATCTACCCACCATCCTCACTCACTGTGTTCTCAGCATTGCTTTTGATTTTGAGGTGGGAGTTGCTGTCTGCATGTGTTTGTTCTCCATGCTACCTACTTCCTCACTAAAGTGCTTCTTCCTAGGTTGCTGGTAGAGCTCTGGAGCAATTCCAGTGCTGCAGGAAACCCACCCACTGGCCAGCAAACCTCAGGGCCTGATGAATCATATGAGAAGTTTTGGTTTGGTTTTTTGTTGTTATGATGGCTTACCCTCCCAAAGTGGTACTCTAGTGCTGATGTCTCCTTTCCTTTCCAGTGGAGACTTTTCTAGTGGCTTTGGCTCACTTGGTTTGCCTCTGTGTTGTGGATTTACATGGCTTTTTGGTATTTTCTGTGTGCAAGCTTAGTGTCTCATTGGTGAGGGACTGAGCACTGGAAAAAGCCTCCTGGTTTGAGGACACCAGGCTTCTTGCACCTGCAGGTTAGATTAGAAGAGCCAGTGCATCATTTCCAAGTCAGGCAGACAGAAAATACGATACATGTCTTGAGATGGTCCTTTGTTCTGGTACACAAAAGAGCAAGGCAGTTATTTCTGTGCCATGAAGGCTTTATCTGGGCAAGGAATTTGTTCCATAACTTTCCCTCGTGGCTGCATCTCCAGAGCACAAACCACTACCCTCCTTCTTTACATGCTGGAGGGTTTTTTTGTCTGGGACATGGCAGACAGGTGGGGTTGGCAATGCTGGGAAAGGGAAGAGGGCTCTGGATAATGTGATGTACTCAGTGTGCCCAGAGGGAGAGGTGAAAATCAAAGGTAGCCTCTTTCAAAACCTTTCAGATTCTTAGATCCTAAAGCTTAATGATCTTACAAAGCAGGAGTCTTCCAAGGCTCCACTGATCATTTTTAAGTTAGAAATTCAAAACAAAACCATAAACCAGCCACCATGGTTCAAGCAGCTGTGGGCACTGGCTTTTCTTGAGTGGAGTAGTGGAGGAAGACCGTTGAACGAGTTGTTTTGGGCAGCCTTGCCCATGTGGACTGGTATTGGATACCCTGTAGTGTCAGCTGGTGATCATATTCCCCTAAGAGTTCATTTAAGGCTGTTGATTTTAGCAAAGTTGAACTATTCCAGCTTCAGTGAGCAAAATGGTAATATTTACTAACCCATCATTGTATCTGTTCTGGAAAGAGCAATTGTTTTATAGATTAAATGATATTGGATTGTCTCAAAAAAGACTTAGCAGCACTGGGCTGCAAAATAGCCAGTCGTGATAATTGGTTCACAGTAAGGCAGAGAAATTCTTGGGCTTGGAGTGTTTCGATGACAAAGACCCTGGGTTGACATACCTGCAGTTGGTGGAGTCCACGCTGGAATCTGGTGTGAGATTTCCTAAGTGGAGCATCCTGCAGACCTCTCATATCTGGCCTGCTCATGGTCTCTCCCTTGTAATAAAATGTTGTTTTCCCTGAAAATGTATGTTTATTTAACTAGGTCTCTTTTTGCTTCACAATCTGGATTCCATTCAGTCAGTTACCACTCCAATTAACTAACAATTATTTAACATTAACAGTAATTACAGACGCCAGTTAAGCGCCTACAGATGTCAACTGTTAGCTTTGTACCTAATCACTCAATGAAATGGAGAAAGTTCAACAAACATCAATTAGCCAAGCAATTAGTATGAGGTAGGAAAGAGCATGTTATCATGTGTAAGCTGATTCAATTTATTTTATTTTGTCAGTAAAACACACACACACAGACAAGCAGCAATAAGTTGCTGAGATTAGATAAAGCTGTATTGTTTTGCTGTTTATACAAGATTTTTCCCCCCCTCCTCTCCCTTCCCTTACATAACTGAAATGTGCTCTGCCAGGCATTTGTTATCTTATCAAATACATTTCGTTTCAATTGGAAAAGCACAGCAATGTCATTTTCAGCAGAGAGGCAAAGACCGTTTACACCGGTCGGCGTGAGCTTTACCCCAGCAGAACTGTCACCTTAGCAAAGCTAGTCCTGCCAGTAGTTTAATCCCCAAGTTAAACCAAGGACCAGGTAAACCAGCGCGCTTACGCAGTGGGTACGTGGTTCTAGATTACACTGAACAACACAAACTGGTTCCTTCATCTGATTTTTCCACGTATTTAAAGTTGATATTGGGTTGACTTGGGCTCCGCAACGCCTCCATTAGGTTGTAAGAGGACAAAAGGGCTTCCTCAGGGGGTGAGTTCTGCCAGCTCAAGGGTGGGGACAGCCCACAGGGTGCCTCTGTCTGCAGAGTGCCGCGTACCTGCAGCTGTCACGGGGGAACTGCCTCCAGCAGCACCCCGTAATTGTTTGTTGGGTGGCTTGAAAACAGGAGTAGGAACGGGCTGTAAGTGATCTTTGCCTTCCAAAAGAGCGAGCTGATTTCTACCCTCCATCCAAGGTGTACTGCAAGCCTGTCTTTTATGGTCTTTTGAAGACTAGACTGGTGCAGAAAGTGCTCAGCACGCGGCGCATGGCATACGCAGGGTGCCCGGGCTTCCCAAGTACCCAGCTGTGCCACTAACCCCCCAGTTCATCTCCATAGTCCCTTTTTCTATAGGATCTAATGTCTCCTCACTTGGCACAATTTAACATCCCTTGCTCGGGCTGGATTACATCCAGCTACTGTTAATTAAGAAAAAACGTGTCCTCCAAAGTATCTCACATCCTACAGTGATCACTCTTGACACTCTGGATGTTGGTAGGAGTTTCACAGGGACATTTATAGAAATTGTATTTTTTTCCTGTTTTTATAAAGTCTTCCTAGCTGCTTAAAAACCAAAGCAAAGAGACTTTTTCCTTCCAGTTCTTAACTGTACCCGAAACAAGAATGCCTTTTGCCTTCATCACCACACCGACATACTTTAAATGTTTCTCCACATAAAACGATCCCACAAAGATAGTATTTTATCATGCAGACTGCCCACAAAAGTCCATCAGGTTATTTGTATTAGTCATTGTTTCTGAAATGTGGGAACAGGAGCGGAGAACCACAGGCAGATCTCGCTGTTCCCTTCCAAAGTCTCAGCGTTTTGGTTTTTTTCTAGAAAAACACAGAGTCTGATCATGTGAAGAAACCCTTCAGCATGTGACTTGAGTGCAATAATATTGTTCTGAGTAGGCAGAAAAACTGAAATCGAGCTTCCAAGTGAGAGCTACCACGTTCATTCCAGGGGCAAGGAAGACCTTGTGAAGGATGGTATTTTAAACCAGTGAATTTTTAACTTTCTTGTGGCTCAACGCAGATTATCCAAAAGAAGAGGCAGGGCCCTGTTGTGAAGGGATGCTGATGTTTCCCGAGATTGGAAGAGGGTTGTAAGAGGATAGTTTTAGTCTCATGGAGCAGAATAAACAGACTCTAATTTGTCCTCATTTAGGCTTCAGTTCAGTAACGTGCCCCATTGCTTGACTGACTTTAAACACTTGTTAACACCGAGCATTTACTTAAGTGCTTTGCTGGATGAGGGCCACAGGAATAAATCCTGCGGCAGTCTTGAGCCTTGCAGCCACCCTGGCATCACCTAGTGATGTTCACAGTTTCTTTATTAAGTGCACCTCTGTGACTGAGGAGCCCTTTCACCGCTCTCTGTTCCCAGCAGGTCCCACTCTTCCCCACCTTGCTGCTGCCTGGGCTTTGGTTGGGCTCCATGAGCTGAGTGATTCTTCACCAGAAATCCAAAGGCAGGGAGGAAAGGGCGATGATTTCGCAGCTTAGGTGCCCGAGTGAAAGGCCCTGTGCAGGGGAGGGGGCAGAGGGGCTGCCCCAGGCTTGGCGCTGGCGGGATCAGCATGGCCACAGGATGGCTTTACCCTGCCATCACAACTTGCCCTGGTATCGTTCAGTGGGTGCAGTTATTTATTGTAATATAAACTGTTTTCCAGGCTCAATATGACTAGTGCAGCTGCCAGGAGCATGCTGAGAAATGCTTCAAGTAGCGAGTGAGCTGTTTAAAAAAGCCAATGTAAATGTATACTTAAAAAGTGGCAAACAGAAGAGCAGATAAACTGATTAAGTGCCTTTTAGAGCAGTTAATGGCCTTGACTCACATATGTTAGGAGAGTAAGATGGGAGCTGGAGGTGGGGTTCCTTCTGTACTTATCCAAAAAGTACTGGTTTAAAGAATATTTTTTTTGAGCTGAAGACCTAGATGCACAAAAGGATCTTCATTGTGAAGCTAGGGGAGAATTTTCAAGTCCAAGAGTGCAAGACTCAAACCCTGACTGCTGGAGCTTGTGTTTACTGCAGCAGGCACTTGAAATCCTGGCCTAAGGCGTGCTCATGGCTTGCCCTGACCTCACCAGGGCTGCCTGGCTTATTTCTGTCTCCTGTTTACAGCCAGAGGAGCTCCCCAAACCCTGTGTTACCCCCCTCCCCTATAGCTAGCTAAAAGCCACGCGGTGTCTTTGGAGCACGGGCCAAGGCACCTTCTTCCTCAGCCCTCCATGGGAACCTTCTCACTGCTTCACATCATGCTCTGGTTCCTTTCTGGGTTGTCACAAGAGGTTGTGGGGTCAAGAGGTGAGGTGGATCTGGAGGACTGGGGCTGCATGTGTCATGCTCGGCCCCTGGTGAGGGATGGGGGGAGGAACCTGGGGCTTTGCTGCTGCGTGTGTTTTATGGGATGATGAGAGGAGTGTGGAGGGGGACGAGGTGCAGCGCTACTGAGCTCCCACAGCAATCTGGTATCGGTTCCAAATATTTAAAGTTAGTGGGCACTTTGGAAAATTGGAGGCAAAGGAATTTGAGTGGCTTGTAATGGAAAACAGCTGCTGCAGAGCAAGCTGGGTCCTAAGAAAAAATGGCTTTGTGAAAACAGGTCTGCCAAGTAATAAGGCCACAAATTAATACTTAGTTCCTTTACTAGGTTGTTAGTCCCATAAGCACTTAAACTTCATTTGTTAAAAGAAACAGCATTAAAAAATGAAAAGCAGATGAGCAAAAGCCCTGGTTTTACTCTTGCTTGGTGGTTTTTATTGGTGGTTGGTTGTATAATTGTAGCCTCTGCAGCTCTCAGCAGGTGTGATTGCTACTTGAGTACAGCAGACACTGTTGCAACAACCACACCATTTTGTTCTGTCCTATGATAGTAACTGGGTGGGTTTTTTTTTTCTTCTTGCTTGTGTTGCTGAGATAAATGATTCTTAAAATCTGATGCTGCAGTTTTCTGGTGCCAGGCAGGACCTGCTGTCTCCGAGGAAGGGTGAGAAGCTGTGCTGGGAGTGCAGCACCTGCTGTAAATCTCAACCTCCAGTGTAGATCTGCTTCAAAACTTTAAATAACCGGTCTCCTTGGCACCTTGGGGTAGCACAAAGAGATCATTATCATTAAGGGAATTGCTCTCCCGAGGTGATCCTCAGGTTTTTTTTTAGTTAGGGAGGGCAATGAGACACTTCAAGCTTAGGTACGTGGAAAGTCTGATAAGGCTACTGAGTTTCTGACTCTTCTGAGAGTGAATTGCTTGAATCTTTTCCACTTCTACCTGACTGCATCATCTAGTACCTCATCTAGAGGTACTTAAGCTGTCCTTTGGGTACTCCTGATGCTCTTCCTGATGTCTGAACAGGTCTTACAGAGTTGACTGGAAGAAATGGGCTGAATTCCCAGGCTCTCACCTCACCTTTTTGTCAGGAAAGGCAGAGGAATGATCTTGGTCTTTGTTTTGGTCTTAAGTCATTGCCAGAAGTTCAGTCTTGTGTTTCTAACTCCCAATCAAGTAGGTGTTGATTTGAAGATGAGGCTTGTTGATGTTACGAACAAACGGCTTCCAGTGTCTTTGGGGTCTGCCAAAGACTTAACATGTGGATGGAGAAATGGAAAGCTGTCAGGGGTTTGAAACAAGCAGGGTAGGAGGGTAGTGCTGACCAGGTTCTCTGAACACATACATCCAGCAGAGATGACAGTATGCTTGAGACTAGTACTGGTGATCCCAAAACACCATACATACCCTCTTGCACCACAACTGCACCAGACATCTTTAAAGCAGATCACTCTAGGCAGAGTGGTTTTGAAGACCCTGGTTCTTGAGTAACTCGTTATAATCCAGTTCATATTTGAACAGTCCCATCTGATTGCAGATGGGGTGAACAACCCTTAGAGCACCCAAGCGATTGCCTGTAAGTGGCTAAACCGATGAGCTCACGCTGGTACCAGTCCTGTAACTCTGCCTGTGGTGCTGCTTGTAGTGGTGTTTTCTGTACATCAGGAGAGATTCTCTTAAGTTATCTGAGGCCAGACCCACAGCCACTGCCAAGAACAAACACAGTCCTGTTGACAACAATTGGTTCGGTCTCCAAGAGAGCTCATAATCTCTTGGTACAGAAGCTCGTACTTGAGCATTTTTAAGGTTAAAACCAAGTCGCTCTATGGATTGAATTGGAAAACTCTTGTTTGTTTCTGTGTTGCAAAGGTCACGTTTCTCGTCTTAACAGCTTTTCTCTGTGCTATGGTCTGTTTTCCTTCCTAAAAATCTGCTGTTGTACCTACTCTTGTGTTTTCCCAGTGGTTTCTCTAGAGACGTGATGCCCAAATTAGCAACCATTGAATTTGCACTTGGAGGGAGAAGAAGCGAGAGTGCTGCTTCTCTGCTGAATGTGATGGAGTTACTAGTGCTTATCTTACAGAATGTTTTCCTGTATGTGCGTCTGCATCAATATTTTACCACAATAAGTATCTTCTTACAGTGACGCTCTTCAAAAGATCATGGCCAAATGCTGCCAGGTCATCAGGTGCTGTAGGCTTTTCCTGGGATGTAGACAGGACATGATGGGAAGTTTGTGTAGATAAAACCCAATTTGATGGGTCAGACAAGTCTGAGCAATGTCCTGCAGCGTCCGTAGTAATGACCAACGTGATGACTTCTGAAGATTGCTGCTGCAGGGCCCAGCCCTGTGAGATGTTAGGCGTGTTTGTGGGCATCGTGGGTGTGAGTTCAGCTTGAAACAGTCTCATGTGAAAAGCAGGTGAAACCCACAGAGCAGGAGAGAGGACTTTGTGCTCTACCCTGCTCCTCTTCAGGTCGCTCCAATGCCTTGGGCATCGTGGGATCCTTCCTCTTTTAGTGATGGAAGATATTTTTCCATCTGCTTCCATATCTGCTCGCTGTACCTGTATGTTGACTCTCATTCTTAAATTACAGTTCTTTGAACCATCTTCTGTACTGATTGCAGAGGAGCCCCTCACACTGTGCAAACCAGGCCAGTGGCTGGGGCTTGTGAGAATTAAATACAATTTAATGTAATACAATTAAATGTTGATAATAATAATCTGGCAAGCTGTTAACTTGTCTGGAAAGGGCTGGGTAATACGTGCATGTGGGACAAGTCTGTACATCTTTTGAATTAATAAAAAATTAAGTTTGTCGACAATCCAGCCTGCAGTAAATTAACACCTTGCTTAAATAGCTAGCTGACAACTTGAAGAGAGGGGTGCCATTTTAATAGTTAAGCCAGTTTTCTCTGTCTTCACATGTCCTGTCCGGCATCTCATCTTATTCCAATAACCTAATTGCTATCCAACCTTTCAACAGCACATCATTTTAGCACCTTGCTGCCAAGACAGTTATTCACCTAAAGGCCTCATTATGTTTTGCCAGTGTATTGGGGACCAAAAATATCTTGACAATATCTGCTTGATACCCAGATCTCTAAATGACAAACAAATAATTGGGTGAAGAAAACCCTAAGCACAATGTGGCTGACACAGACTGCTGTGCGCAGAGCCCTCAACGACTCGACCCACTCCGCCCGCTCCATGGCAGAGCAAATATTTAAGCAGCAGACAGTGCTGAGATGCAAGGGTGACAGCTTGGGAAATAGCATGCTGGTCATTGCAGCTGGTAAGGAGGGTGTCTGTGGCAGTCTGTGCCAAGTCACTGTCATTATCCTGCAGATAAATGGCTGGCATCTTGAACAAAGGCTTAACAACAGCATTAAAAAAAATAAAAATAAAAATAATAAAACAATTTGGATTGGAAAGGACCTTAAGCATCATCTAGTTCCAGTGCCTCTGCCACAGGCAGGGACACCTCCCACTAGCTCAGGTTGCTGAAAGCCTCATCCGAGCTGATCTTGAACACATCCAGTGATGGAGCATCCACAACTTCTATGGGCAACCTGTGCCAGGGTCTCACCACCGCATAGCAAAGAACTTCTTCCTAATTTCTGATCTAAATCTGCACTCTTGCAGTTTGAAACTGTCACCCCTCATCCTGTCACTACAAGTCATTGCAGAAGGTCCCTCTCCAGCTTGTAAGCCCCCTTTAGATACGGGAAGGATGCAGTAAGGTCTTCCTGGAGCCTTCTCTTCCCCAGGCTGAACATACTGTCATCTGGAGGGCTTATGGGTGGGCCAGGAACTGGCCCAACTTTCCCTTTTAATTTGGTATTCTAATTAAATTAAAGTTGATTGCTGTGAGTGTCTGTGCATACTTAAAAATTAGATTAGCCAGTAAATTGTTTCTAATGATGGTTTTTATTGCTCTGGTAGTTTACACAAAAGCAGTGAATGTGCCTTTCTTTGGAGCATATTAATGCGTCCTGAGAAGGCAGCGGTGGCTGGGATCAGGGCTCCCCAGAAGGAAGGTTTCCCCAGTAAGACAGACACCTCAGTCATTGTCCTCCAGCATGATGGAGCCTGGATCTCTTTCTGCAACATCCAGCACACCCTGGCCATGAGCTGCCTTCCAGCTTGGGGACATGGTCCCGTGTCCTTACGGGTGCCAGGGTGCGTTGGGTGCTGCCCTTTCCAGAGCTGCTCCTTTTCTTAACACAGACGTTACCTTTTCTGTACAAGCGAGGGAGCAGCAAATGAGGATTTTCAGCCACCTCAACTCATGTGCATACACACAGATCGTGCTAATAGCTGAGCACGGGACTTAGGATTTTCCTCCTAAAATGGCTTGTGTTTGATCTCTGGTCATAGCCAGTGTTGGTAAGGAGATGGTGGGGCAGAGGAAGGAGCAGCATTACAGTGCTGTTGGAAATGGTTCAAAAAGATGCTAAGATGGGCACGTTAGCTGTTTTGGCAAAGAATCTGCAGCATTTTTCTGCAACGTTTTATTATTCTGCTGCTGCTAGCAGTTCAAACTAGGAGCGGCCAAAACATTTCAGGCAGTTAGGAAAACTTCAAAGCTTAAAAAAGATCAGCCTAATTTGTAGGTAAAAGTTTGCTTTCCTAATTAACGTGTCTGTGCTGTTTATTCTGGTAAATAGATATGGATAAAGTAATTTGCAAATGCAAACAAATACAGGAGGCAAGCACTAGGATTCCATCTTTGAGCTGAGTCTTCAGGAAATGATCAACGGACTTTAGTAGATTGCATTTTAATATTTAGTTTGTATTTGCTTTCCTTTGGCTAACTGCAGAACACGAGCACTGCTTAAAATCCACAGTTTATCGCTGGGCATTCATTTTCTCTCTGCAACTTAAACTTTGTCCTTTGTAGCTGGAGTGAATGTATTCTGTTAGGCTATGTTTTGAATATATAAAAAGCACGCAGATAACTTGCTCTGACAGGCAGAAGGTAAATGATTTCCCTAGATCTCAGGCAGTTTACGCTTCTTTTTCTTTCAGAAAGAAAGAAATTGCTTGTACTCTATTTATCTTTTCCCCCGAGGAGTAAACGTGAGGTGTAGGCATTGCGTACCTTTTGACACGGTGTATTCGAGTTTTTTATTCATTGCAGCAACACGTAGCCCAGGAGCAGATTTCCCGCAGGTGCTTTGGTGGTGCAACGTGCCGAACCTTGCCTCGTCAACAGGAACATTCCTGGGATTTTATTCAATAGCGAGCGTCGTGCACAATGGGAGCTTTGCGGGGTAATAATTCATGTTGCATTGTGAAGATTAGGAGCGAAGAGCAGCAGGATCTGAGCTGCTTATATTTAAGTATAAATCCTGAAAGCTAGAAGGAATAAGAGAATAGCTCAGGAAATGCAGCGTATCGTGGGGATGAACCGGAGCAGATGAGATTGGGGACACAAAGTCCGCAGAACAAATTTGTTCGAGACATTCCGCAGCCTTTTTGATGCAGAAGTTGTTGAGAAGAAAAACTGAGGCTAAGTAGCAACCAGGGTACTGGAGAGTATTCGAAGAACAATGCAGATAAATAATCACTGTTGAATTACAGGGAAAAGTTTTCAATCCTAGACCCAAGCATTCCTTGAGGTAGGGCACTGGGGGGTTATTTTGAACCTGGGACTACCAAGGGAACGCTGTTTAATGCAGTTTGTGTCATTTCTCAGGATGAACTTGCCCAGCTTGAGCTAGCACAAGCCCTCCTGAGGACACTGGGCTTGTTACAGTGGTTGATTTGACTCCACTTAAACATCTTCTTAACCAATTTAAAAAGCTTAACCGATAAAGCCACATGTACATGGGCTTGAGTGTCCGTGCCACCTCTCTCACAGATTCAATGCTCTTAAAATCCTTTTTTAATTAATGCTGTACAATGAGTGGCACTGCTGCTAGTCCCTTTGAGGAAATGGAAGGAGGACAGATGGGCCGGGTGTGAAACAGGCAGAAAAGTTGACAGTTTGGGGCAAAAGCGTGCTTTCAGCTTCGCTTGGGTGGTTTGGAGTAACGTCACTGAAATCAGCTTCTGCGGGGGAGGAGGTGTGCTCAAAGTTCAGCCCCGTGGTAACATTTCAGATCCCATATTTGCGTATATGAAAAGAATTGTAGGTTCAGGTGTCCCTTGGACAGCGGCAGGTTTCAGGCCAAAAGGTTTTCCAGTTACATGCCATTAAAATCCCATTACTTGAAAGGTAAACCAAAATTACCCGGCCTCCATTTTTTTTCCTAAGTGTCGTAGGAATGCAGCTTCAGGTACGTGTACCTATGGTATGTTTTTAATAATACTGCATCATTTGACACAGTGGCTTGCCAAAAATGAAATCATTAATGAACTCCACAGGGTATTTAGGCAGATCCAAAGCTGCTCATTACGTCTATTTTTAAATATTGCTGCGTTGATGGCGAGGGGAATTTGTTGAAACCTGTAGCGTAAAACTTGTAATTTTGTTTGCTAACACTTGCAAAAGATTACAGATGTGATCCGAGGCCCTTTGAAGTCAAGGGTAGTAATGGGATCATTAGCGTAGGAATTAGTAGATGTTTTTCTAATACAATACTCTGACGTGCTGTGCTGGGAAAGCTCCCCCTCCCTCCTGCCCTTCCCCTCCGGTGTGGGGAACGCACGCGGCAGTGATGGTACGTGGGGGTTTCTCTTCCAAATGTGGCTTTTCCAGAGCCTGAACACTTGGCCTCTTGAGCATCCCCGAGGTCTGTACGTCCATGAAGTCTGGCCATCCACAGTCTGTCACTGTGTATTTTTTAAAACAATTAGCCTAGAAACTTCTTATTCTTAAAGCCAGTTTTCTGGAGAGCTACCCCTGTGCGTGAAGGGTGCGTTTTGAAGAATGCCCCACTGTCAGTGTGCTGGCCACTCCCCAGAAAAGAGGCTCCTGGTGTCAGTATTTTTGTCCGTGAGCCCCTTTGCACAGAGGGGTTACAGATTTACAGATGTGTCTTCTTAAAGGAACTGAAACAAAGGGGCATCAAAGCCAAGTGCAAGTGCAGTTTTTGATACAAGGGGGTGGAAAGAGCTTTGTGTTGCAGCGCGATCACAGCCGTGAAAAAGCAGAAGCGAGAGAGTTCCAGTTTGCTGCTGGTGTTGGGTTCTCTGCAAGTATTTAATGGGCTTTGCCGAGACATGCTCCTGATTGTAAAATGGTTCTGGAGCTGACAGACTTTGCTCAGGGCAAATTCTTTTCATTAAAAAGGGATTTAACTAATTAGATCCGACTGTCAACTGACAGGTTAATTGATAAGGGAAGTGGGCCCAGTAACCCAGAGGTGAGATTATATTGTGACTTTAAATCTTTATAGTCCCGGATAAAACTTAGTTTTCCACTGGAATGTCACTGGCTTTTTCACAAGGCATAGTGCCTGAAAAGATTTGTTAAAAAAAAAAAAAAAAAGAGCTGCAGCTTCTGAAAATTCATTTTTCAAAGTAAAGATCTGATCCAGCTAATTTATATTAAGATAAGGCTCCTTGAAGCTGAATCTGTGGAAGCTTTACACATTTCTATGCTTGGGCTCATAACAGTTCAGTTGGGGATGAGGGGACTTGTCCACCTATGACTTCTTTATTTTTCAATTAGCTAAAATAAAACAATGCATCTTCTTCTTAACTGACACTGGGTCCAGTAAATACTAGATCTGGAATCACTCTTCTCTAATAATTTACAAGCCAAAATGGAAATTAGCTTGGGAATGTGTTTAGTGATTGACAGGTAGGAAAAGGCGATACCAGGAGCCTGGCTGAGCCTGCGCCGGGACCTGCAGACAGAGCTGGGCTCAGGTGAAACCCTTTTCCAAATACATCTGGTGATCACAAATGACAGAGAGGAAGACTTCTGGTAGTTACTCTTTCAGGGTAGAAAGATGATAATGAAAAGACAATCATCATTGTGTCTGGAAAACTTGAACTGGAAAACTGTCTTGAGCTCCACCCGTCTGCTAGAGCTGTAGGAGGAGGCCGTGGTGGGTGAAAGCCACTCATTTTTATTTAACACTTTCTGGTTTCTCCAGGTTATTCCTTAGATCTGGGCATTAACTTCCTTTATTTTCATGTGTCCAGGTGGCATTTGGGCACACGAGAGGCTGGCTGGCAGCGTGAACATCATGTTTTGTATTAGGCAGGAGAGGTCGGACCAGTGTTAGATCATGGGAAGGAGGAATTAAGGGAAGATACTGGGTGGAAGGGTCTCTTACCACTTGTGCTGCTGTAGAACCCTGAGCGTAGTTTCAGCCTCATTTTTGGCAGCCTTTCTAAGGGAAATCACAAGTATAAGGAAACATGTTTCCTGGTAACCTGAGAGCAGCATATCGCTCATCAGATTCAAAGGAAGAAATTTCAACTGTTACAAGTGAGGTGATTTACGGTTGCTAATAATAACTGTAATTTTTTTTGGGGGTGAGTCCTAAGGTATTATAGTGGCTGCTTTCACTGGCATACGAACACCTGACTGTAAGAGCTGAGATGTTTCTGATACAGTCCTTTCCTCTGGGGTGGAATTAGGTGCGTAGGTTGCATATATCAGTGTAATCAACCCTGATAAGACATCAAAACATGGGAAGTCAATCCTATCATAAAGTCTAAACCCATCTTGTTTTCCTTTCCCCCTCACCCCCCACTTTGTGCTCTATCTAAAATAAATACCAGAAAATAACTGAATGAATATAATCCATTTCTCCAAAGGAAGGAAAATAATTGCCTCCAGACTTCTAACTTACCTGCCAAATTGCATCCTGATGTGAATTGCAATGGACAAATTATGATCTTTTAAGACAAGAAAAGAGTTGAGGGAGTCTGTAAGTGACCCTTCCCTGGTAGGCACAGTCAAAATGAAACTAAACTTGGCAAGTGATTTGCAGTCACATCAGGGAAGAGTTGGTCCCCGGGTCATCCTTGAAAGGCATTAACTTACGAGTGAGAGGAAAATAGCTTGCAGTGCACACTCGTGGCCTGGGGTTGAGCAGAAGGCAGTTTCAAGTGCTATCAGCATTATGCAGACCACAAGCTCTATATTCCACCACTTAAGAAAAAAAACAAGCCAAACAACCAGAACAAAACAATAATGATAAAAAGCAAAGAGGAGCAGGGAAAACTAACCGGGGAGTCTCATGTTTGCAGGGCTGGTCTTGCCAAAGCTTTTTACAAACAGTGGAGCTGGTGGGGATTGCCACGTCAGCAGACTGAACATCTGTCTTCAAGAAGTTCAGTATTTCCAGTTGTGTCCCAGCATGGGGATGGTCCTTTGTGGAGCACTGCACAAGCTGTCTCGGGCTGCTCTGGGTTATCTAGGAGTGCCTGATGCAGTTGGGTAGTAACAGCCGGTCTGTGGGCTGTGCCTTGGTTTACTTTGTGATCAGTACTTTGTGTGAACATAAAGCAATTTCAGGACATGCTTTTGTCATGTTGCAACAGTATCACATAGCTGTATGTGTTTGGAAATTGCAGGGAGTATGCAGATGGTTACTTTGGCAGAGATAAAGAGATTTCCATAATGTGTTTCTGACTTGTTTGTGGTTTTTATCCTGGGTTTAGTATTGGAGTCACTTCTTCAAGACTCGGGGCACTGCAGTGCACAGGGATGGGGCAGCTGGAGGTGTTACTTTGCAAGAGATCCTTTACAAGGGGGTGAGAAAAGTAAAGCTGAATCATCCTGAGTGTAAAGTCTTGTTTTGAACTCCAGAAAATACCAGAGAAGAAACTAATCTTCATTTTCAGATGGGAGAGTGTTTTGTGAAAATCATTTCCACAAGACCCTACTCAAAGCCCTACTTTGTCTGCACCCAAGTAACCTGAACCACTGTCTCAAAAGCCTTATGCTATAAAATCTGAGAATAGGTACGAATTCCACAAGCAGCTACAGTGCTCACTGTAGCACCAGCTCTGTGGGAAAACAAACAAACAAGGAAAAACCCAAAACTCCATGAAAATGTCGTAGAAAGGATCCTGGTGTTAAAGCAAAGTGTCTCAATGAATACAGTAACTTCTGCAACACTTGCAGTGTGTGGCCAGGTTGATTCCTTCAAGACACATGGAACAACTAAAATGGAAGTTTTCAAGCCTTATTTTAAACCCTATACATTCTTCACCTCTTTAGAGGTAGCTGGATATGCCCTTCTGCATGTTAGCGTTTGCTGGCCCTTTCAATACTGTGATTTATTTATTTTTTTTATGAAATGTTGTCTGAAGTGGCTTCCTAACCTTTTGCAGAGAAGTCAAACAATCTTAAAGCTTTTATCAAAACTCAAAACCTCTCTGGTATTTTACTGGGTTACTTCATGCCACTACTACCTTTGCACAGAGAGGTCCATTTAGGGTCATCCTCAAGACATACATCCAAATGTACATCCAGAATGCTTGCTATCAAAAGTCTATCTCAGTTTGGATGGTGCTAGGAAGGTTGACAGATCTCCATTAGTTGAAGCTGACAATCAGAAGCCAAGCTAAGAGCTTTTACCCAACCAAAGAACTTTTTACCCTACTGAACTATGGAAAAGTTTATCTGGAACTTTGTCTTGTTGATTGTGAGAATGGTGCTACCACTGGAGATGATGCTGGATAGAACTGGAAAACTAAAGGAGTGAATCCTACCAGGCTGGGTTGTGAGGAACAGGAGCCAGTACAAAAAAGAGGAGACGTAAAGTTGTGTCCCATTGTAAAATGGATGTGCTGATCTGGTGAAAAATAACACCCCCTATCTCTGGCAGATTCTAGAATAGTTGTCATTGGTGTTTTCACCTTGGGAATATTAAATGGCATTTGGTAAACTTGCTCTGGGAGACGACAGCAGCACCGTAAGCGTTTTCTGGGGGAAACATGAGCTGTAGAGGTTTATTAGTAGGATGTAAACCAATTATTTGTTTGTGTGCTTTCCCCCCCTCAGGAATCTTTTCCTTTATGTTTTCTAAATAATACACGACAACCTTGGCAGCAGAATCCCCACAGTTGTTAATGTCAGATTGTTATCAGATTTGGCAGTGATTGTTTTCTAATAATATGGATGTTTTTCCCTCGCTGCCCATGTAAGAGTGACAGTTTGCCGAAACACAATGCAAGACTGAAAAAAAAAGGTCAAAACTTGCTATTTGCATCTCTGAAAACAAATGCTCTATCTAGTCAGTGCAGATCCTTTTTTTTTTTTATTGTTGAACCACCTTTTAGTTATCTAAGAAAAGGATTTCCAAGATGCAGGTGAGGGTGGGTTGGAATTCCTCCTGGGTTTTTTAGATCCTTTTAGGCCCTATTCATGTTTGGGCTTGAATAACAACTTTCCTACACTCCCAGCAGAAGAGCTGACGAAACTCATTTCGGTTTTGGTCTTATTTGTAGGGTTTGTCAAGCTGGTTTAATTTAATAAGCTTCACAACAACCTACTTAAGTGACTAGTACCTTCTCTGAGTGGGAACAGAAGCCCACAAATGGAAGATGCCTGGTGCAAGGTCTCAGAAGCTGCCTTGTGCCAGGATTCATTTTGCTGGCTCAGACGTCATTCCTGGGGCTGCCCTTTGGTTGCCCATAGCCTCACGCAGAGCATGCAGACTGAGGAGAGGCAAATCCTCCTCCTCCAGGAAGGCAGGGTCCATGTTTCTGATTTTTTCTCACTTCCCACTAGTGACTACGGGGAGTTTGTGTGGCCACCTCTCTGACCCAAATCAGAGCAATATTAAAAGCCTTTCTGGCTGGCAGCTCCGGTTGCACAGACACCAGGCTTCCAAGGAGCTGCAAAGAAACAATTCTCTCTTGCATCTTCAGCCGTGTGGCAGTGAAAATGCACCAGCTGTCAGGAGCCCGAACCAAACCATCCACTTTTCTCTGCCCCAGCCTGTTTCCTGAGCACAGCTCTCTGGTTACCACACGTTATCCATCTCCCCGAGGAGCCCCGGCTACGCCTCCAGCTGCTGCCTGCCTCCAGAAGTGAACAGGAAAGATGGACAGAGTCTGATCCTGGGGCAGGATTAACGACCTGTGATGTGTCACGATAGAGAAGAAAGGGCAGCATTTAAAGCTCCTCTCATCTGTTATGGCAACAAAACACAACAGAAGAAGTAGCTGATTACCAAACACAACGAAGCCTCTTTGAGAAAGGGATTAAGTAGCTGAATGCACTTTTTTAAACTGAAAGTGAGACGGCATTAAATATAACCCTTTTAGACTATTTCTTCCTGGGGATTATTTTGGAAAAGCACTGTGACCCTGGATCAATGAGCATCACTTGATGCTGGAAGTATTAACTTGGAACGACAGCATTAAGTGAGTACGAGCTGCCGTGAGTTATTTTTTGCCTTATCAGCCTTCATCTCCAGATTACTCGCATGATCCTCTCATCCTGCCTGGGTGATATTCTTAGCTGGAAGATTAGCTCTTGTTAAATTTCTAGAGTGATTTTGGTCTTCTTAATGAGAGCTTTAGGAAGTACATACTTTGTTTTAATTTAGTTGACTATACTGGAATTTAAAATCTAGGAGACACAACATTCTTAAAAAATAGGAGAAGATTCATTTACTCTAAGCACTAATTTTTTAGTGAGAACGCAGGATGGTTAGCAAAGAAAAGAGAAAAACATTGTTAACATGTTACAGTTAAGTATTATATTGTATTCAGACCTAAAGTACTTACATGTACCAGCCTGGTAGTCTTTTCTGAGGACGTAGCCAGGTGGATAGATGATGGTAGAGCTGTGGATGTGGTTTATCTTATTTCAGTAAAGCATGTGACGTCATCCCCCACAGCATCCTCACAGCCAAACTGAGGAAGCATGCTCTGGATGATGGGGTAGTGAGGTGGGTTGTGAACTGGTTGAGGGACAGAAGTCAGAGAGCTGTGATCAGTGGGACAGAGTCCAGTGCAGCCTTTGTGCAAAGAAGCTGTGGACTAGAAAATGTTAGAGGAACCACAAAAGATTTAAAGTAGAGAGAGATGTACGGGTACCTCCAATTTTAGAGTCTGATGGCAAAACACCTATTAAAGAAATAAAAGGGCTCCAACTGTGAGGTTTTTGATCAGCCGAGATGTGATCACTCTGTGGAAAAAAGATATTGAGATGAAAGCATTACCTGGGATATGAATTTGTTACCTACATTGAGAACCATATTGTGGTTATTACTGGGGACCGTTGGGCTCTGTGAAGCCAGCTGATACTTGCGTTGAGTGACACCAACTGGATACTAATATTTCGGAGAGCGGTACTTTGAGTTTTGAGTCTGTTTTATCCACGTTCACTGGCACGTTCTGTTGGGGGAATCTTTTGGAGCTGTCGAACCCGTTGTGTGGATAGTCTAGCGTTTGGAATGATAAAAGCCTGAGATGTGAAGTGGACCCTGTTCACACACCACAAGCAGATGTTTCAAAAGTCCTTTTTCAAAGATGACATGCCAGGATGACATGGATAAGCATGAAGCTGAGCATTTATTGTCCTGAAGTGTTCACTGGTATCTTTTAAAGCTGCTATCTGCTAGTTATAGTGGCTGGTTCAAAATCAGGTGTGGATATGGTGCCTACCTCGATTGCCTTTGTAGTTTCACGCAGGTGGTTCTTCGAATAGAAAGAACCTACAGCAATCACCCACAATGTGGTTGCACTTTACTAACATCTGAAGTAGATTTGCAACACCTATTCACCGTAGCATTGGTGTATTACTGCTTTCTTTAGTGAGTTTATGGTTACTTCAACATCTTAAAGTTCATTCAAAATATTATTTCGTATGGTTCTGAATAGCAACTTTTTACTGCAAAACCCCATAAACCGCAGACTTTGATGTTACCTGCCAAATGCGTAGCCCTGAAAGGAATCAGCATCTCAGTTGTTTTACTCTTACATCTTCTGCATCATTAGCAGAGCTCGACAACAGACTCTCATCTGCTATTAGAGAGGCCCTTGCCACTATTAAGAAAAACTGAATTGCCATGGAGTGGTAATAAGATGCAGCATTATTGCCTTTCATGATCTTATCAAGAGTCTCATGACTTTTTATATTATTTTTTTTATCTTAGATCCTGCAGTACTATCATTATGTGAAAGGCACTCCCTTTCATGAGGCTAAAAAATGAAATGCAGATAAAGAAAAAGCTTGAATATACACACCACAGTTCTTAAAGCAGTTTCATAGGAGGCGGGCATTGACTCGTGGTGGTTTTGTATACTTGAGATTGGAAGTATTACAAAGCTTTGTCAAGCTGTGAGAAGCGGTGAAGCATCTCATGTAGGTAGAGCTTTGTACCTTCTGCATATTTGCCATTAGTGGAGTTCCTGTGTAGCACCCTTTGTGTCCTACAAATCTGGGGCTCAGTGTGTGTTGCTGCTGTGGCCACAGCTGGTTTGCAGAGACTGGTCCTTCTGCCAAAGCCTGGCTGCTCCTGCAGCCTCACCAGTGTCACCCAGGGTGCTGTGTGGGAATGGCAGTCATACCGTGGCCACCGTTCCCCCCAGCGCAGCTGCTCCCCAGTAGTGTTTCCTGACTTGTCCCCAGCACAGCCAACTGTAGAAGCAAAGGTAACTGCACCTGCACCGCGGGTCCGCCAGCGCCCATCGGCTTCTGACCCAGCCTCTGGCAGAGCACCACGGTGTCCCCTGTCCCTTCTGCTGCAGGCTGCATCCCCTGACTCATGATCTAAATGAATACATTCAGGTTTGAAGCAAAACAAGTGAGGAGCTGGTGTATGTCCCCTTCTGCTGCCTCACCTTCTCACAGTACCTCTGTCGGAGAGGGATGGAGTGTACAGCTTGGCGTAGCACAGGGTAGAAGACTCTTGATATCTCTGTCATCATCAAAACATTTCCAGGCCTCTTTGCAGACTGCAGATAGGCTTTGTCTGTGTTTCTGTGCTTAGTCACGGAGAGCAGAGGAGGTGGATCTTTGTCCCTACGCAGTGCTGGAGGCAGGATTGCAGTACGTTCAGTGGTGCAGGTCAGCAGTCCTCCTTCGCTGGCTCTTCGCCTGGAAGGAGACCCATGAAATACAACTCAACAAGGGGATCAGAGTTTGTTCATTCCTCTTTTTTGTCTTCTGTGGTTGAATGTGAATTATCCAAACAGCTGTTTTGTGAAGAATCTCTGTTGAGATGAAGTAACCAAATTCTGTCAGGGATTGCACCAAGTTGTTAGGGCATCCACTGACTAAGTGAAAGACTTTAATACTGCTGTGGTGCAGAAACCTCTGCATTTTCCCCCTTCAGACCAGCAGTAATACAATGCTACCAGAAACAAAATCATTGCAGCTACTGCCATTAATATTAAATTCATGCACTGTACCTTGTATTAAATCTGGAGCACTGGCTGTGGAGTAACCACACAAATCATCCCCTTGAAGGTTTCGGTTTGCGTAGGCACCCGGTTGGTAAGCGCAGAGATAAAAGGCCTGCCTGGAGCACCCTGTATTAACCAAACCATCCATGTGAAATGCAGCCACTTATTTAAGTAAATCTAAAGCTATTTGGCTTTGAACAAGAGTCCTGTTGGGTTTTTTTTAACTTTGTGGTTTCTTCAGATAATTGCAAGCTTAGACATAACTGCTCTAACCAGATGTCTTCTGGGCAAAGGTGGTTATAAAATTGTGGTGAAAAACTTGTCCGTGTGCTTCTCCTATGTGACAGGAGCAGAACATGTCCGGGAGAATGCTGCCCTGTCTTCATTAAAAGTCTGTTGAGCAGTTGGGAAAGCACAATTATTTGGGTCATTCAAATGAGAAAAAAACAAGGGTGGGCACCAAAGTGAGAAAGCAAATGCAGCCAAGTAGACTGAGGAACAGCAGATGAGGTTCTGTGTTAACTGCACGATTGGGTCTACTGGAAGAATGAAGTATTTATTAATGGCCCTGGCCTCTAAATTAACTGGGATGATTCAGCAAAATGACCTGTGGGCAGTTCAGTAGATATTTTTTCTCAGTGCACTGAAACAATTAAAAAAGATGTAAATAATTAGAGGCTGAATAACATCTCAGAGACTGGAATACAGAACGCTGCTGTTGTTTCAAGCAGTTGCTGAAGGCAGCCTTTGAAGGGTGCGCTGGTTTTATTGCGCTCCATCCCCTGGAACACAAAGGGGTTGTAGATGGCCAGCAGAGATGCTTACGCAGAAGGAAAGGCCGTGGTATGAGAAAAGGCTGGGGAAACTGGAACAGGTATGGAGGAAATAGCAAGAACAGCAGACTTGTTAAGGTAACTGGTAGAAGCAATGGCTGAAGTTTCCATCTCCTTCCCGTGTGGTACAAGCCCAGGACATAGGCAGTGCAGACCGTTAGGGACTGGTCATGTTCTCACCAGATGATGTCTAATTGAGCTGGGGAGACCAACTGGTGCAAAATAGCTGGGGAAGTGTGACCGTGGGCCTGAGAGCAGGCAAGCCTGGCTACTAAACCATGGGCAAAAGGAGGGAGGGGAAGGATTTTAGCACTTTTCTCTACAGCGAAACGTACCCAAAACCCACAGGACCCTTCTTGCTGTGCCAGTGCTGGGGCTGTCCCATGAAGTGGGAGAACCAGTCTGAGCACCTGCTCCAAGAAGGGGTGTAAGGCAGCATCGGGCTTTGCTTTCTCTTCCCCAGACACTGCCGTTCAGACCGATGTCCTGATGTGCCCCAGTGAGACCCGTGGTGCCGGCACCACTCGAGGAGTGTGTGGAAGTCAAAGCAGACCCTAGTGAATGGTTGATTTTTATCTTCTTCCCAACAGTGGCTTCATGGCCTTTCTTGGTTTTGCTGTGCTCTGTCTTCTTTGGAAAGCATAACCACCCTATTTCCAAGTGCTTTGTTTCTTGTCTCTCTTTTTTTTTGCTCAGCAAAGATAGACTTTCACTCGGCACTTTGCAGAATCGTTTAATGTCGTTTGTTTTTAATCTGCTGTGTGATTAAAATAGATTAATGTTGTAGTAACATAAAAACCCTTGGGGGGGTTTGTTCTCTTTGTAAATATTCTCTAGGATCTCTTCTGTCTTCTAAACTGTGTGTAGGGAGAGTATTTAATGGGACCTGGGGAGAAAAGAGCCGCATTTTAAACTTAATATAAGAATTTAATTTTTAATAGGTTTCATTTGGGGGTAGAGTATTCATATTGGAGTGGAAATTAAAGTGTCTAAATGCTTTGTGTGTAAGCTGTTGGAAAGACTATAAAGGGATGTGTGGGTAAAAACCTTTCTTTCCTTTTTTATCTGATCTTAAAAATGTTAAATTATAGAAGCTATTGATTGATATCATTCACTGATACTTAACCTGTTTTTTCAAACTTACCTTTGAGTTCTCTTCAGCTGATGTAGAGAGCTTTGCTCTGTGGAGGAGAGTGACCTCTTCTCCTCCAGCAGGTCTCTTGTTTGTCCCTGCATGGATCTCTGGAGGGCTGTGCAGAGGATGGGAAGTTATTACAGAAATTAAGTCACTCTACAGTACGCTGCCGGCCGCACGGCCGAGGGAGGAGCAGTTAACCGAGCAGCGGGTGCTGCATGCGATGCATTTGCCTTCAAGTAAATGGTCTCTTGAAATTTGTGGATGAGAAGGGTGAAAAGAACCATTGGTTGCTTCATAAATGCACTGTGGTCTTTACCTAGGAGTAAAGGCTCTGTGGTTTTCTTTCAACAGTAGGGAGATTTTACTTCATGTTATCATCTAATAACAGGCTTTAATTGTATCAGCCTGATGAGGAGGCTCAGCGGTAGGTAACTCCCACAGTGCTTCATGCACTGCGAGTCCAGAGACTCTTCTGTATCACACTTCAACTCTTTACCGTCAAAGTAGAGGTTGCTTCCATATTTGGACACCATTTCCACCCATGGAACAGTGTTGTGAGGTGCTCCGTCTCTCCTCGGGCAGCAGCCGCTCTGCAGAACCGGCTCCTGATGGCCACGGGCGACGTTGGGCTGCCAGCAAAGGGAGCTCAACACAGCAAGCGTAGACAAGCTGGCTGAATTAGTTAGTGGTTAGGCTTCTGTCTCTAAATCACAAGTTTATTTGATTTCTTTGCAGCTGATAACTTGCACGAGTTCAGAACTAGTCAGTGCCTCAGTTTGATGTGTGTAAAGCGGGGGATGCCGAGACGCTCGTGGCAAGAGCCCCCTTTACAGCTGATGACCCCCTCTAGCAGCTACAGTGATAAATGTCAGCAATCCCTGCTGCATATACATTTCCAGGTCTGTGAGATTAGTTTAATACCTCAGCTTTATCTTGGCACCGTGGACTGCTTTCTGTCTTCATGTGGAGGCATCAGAATGTCCTCAGGCTCTTTTGTAAGATTAAGAGCTTCCCTCAGCATCCTGACAAGGAGGAAATTTAAGGAACAAGAGTATTTAACTTAAAGCTAATCTGGTCTTTGTGAAAGCAGGAGGATTAGACCATTAAGTTCTACATGCCTGGCAGGTTTATGCCACTGATGGCACCGATGAAGGGAACGCTGCAGAGAGGTGAGCTGCAGATTGATGGTGTGTTGGAGCAGGAAGGAGGGAACGAGAGCATCTGCAGAGCAATGTTTGCAGCCTTTCCCGGGCAGTGAGCGATTCTGAGTCCACACGTGAATTGTGACGGGGCTACAGGTCTGTTCTATGTGACTCTGCATTCCATTCATTAAGAACAGAGCATGTGGATAAAGCCATGAGTGGAAAACAAAGGGGCGGATCTCCACCCCTGCCTCACTCTGGGCTCGCTGGGTCCCACATGAGCCCCCATCCCTGAGCAGTGCTGGTGTATTCCTTCTTCCTCCCGTACGTATGGGCCACAGAGCTGTGTGTCTCCTTCTTCCTCCTGTACGTATGGGCCACAGAGCTGTGTGTCTCCTAAAACATTCTAAGCTTGCTTTATATCCAGAATTCAGTTCTAAATCTTACTCACAGAAGAGTAACTGGGAGAAAATGCTTCATGTGTTCATTGTGGCACAGCCTCATTCCTCCCGAGGACAACTTGTTAAACATTTTCAACAGTTTCCAGTAAAACTGGTGGCTGTTGGTAAATGTTAAACTGTCTTTTTTTTTTTTT
>VWZY01009789.1:339369-386689 GCA_013399075.1 Chloroceryle aenea
TTTTCTTTCCTCTACTAGTCAGAACCAAGCTATAAGTAAGCTTGAAGCAAATGCTGGAGAGCTTCCAGCACAAATGGCAGACTTAGCACCTCTTGGGAGCAGGAGGGGTTTGGATCCCTTCAGGCGTGAGAAGTGAGTGTGGGTCCCCTACCTGCAGCCAGAATAACTTATATGTGCTGCTCTCCCTCCTTCTGCCTCCTTCCCACTGAATAAATTTGTCAGCCCTGCTTTGGTAACAATTAAAAAAAAAAAGATGTTCTCATTTGCACCAGAACAGGGCTAATGAGTGCATTTGTGTCGATTTGGTCCTCGCCTCTGTGTGTGCACACATATCTGTGTGATAAATATGGATCTTATAACGGGCTGATCTGGTGAATAGAGCTCCGAGTAGTTTATTTCCAAATGTTAATGGGCCCACTTGATGTTCTGTGTTGGGATGGCTACAGTTTCAGCCTTCTGCGTCTTATCTCAGGATTATGTGTGATTATAAAGTATTCTTGGTTGTCAGGGCCTAATGGAAAACTGAACAGATGAGCTCGGGACATGATTAGAAAATGCTCGTGGCTGTCAGCTTCACAGAGAAGTGAAAAAACCCAGCTACGTACTCTTCAGACATCCAAATGCAGAACGAGGAGCTGTGCAAGGAAATCAATTGTTATATATTACATTTTCTTACTCATTTACTCAAATGCATCTGTTGAATCACAGTGGGGAGTGTTGGCATTCTTCCAGGCTCGAATTTGACCTTTTTTTTAATCCTTATCATTATATTCTCACGAAATGAATACAGAGGCCTTAAGCAAGAGCTGATTCTTGGTTTACATCAGTGCCTGCCCTGAAAAGCTCATCATCAGAATACTTGGAAAAGGAAACAGGGACAAGCACTGACCTAACTGCGTCTTGAGGGAGCCAGAGCAGAACTTTAATCTTCTAGTCTAGTGCACTGTCCCTGAATCATGGTGATTTTCCATAGTTCACATCATTTTCTCTCTATATTTGGTCATGTTGCAAGATCAGTTTGCCCAATACATCCTCAAGGGTTATTGCTAAAAGCTTCTCATCACCCTCTAAGAAGTATGTGCCTCGGCATATCTATCACCTATTAAACCTGGCAAAATAATAGAGTTTTCCTGTGTCATAACAAATCATGCCTGGGCTAAAATAGCTGCAAACATTCTCTAAGATTTAATGAGCTCTTGCTGTTTAGCAGTGGTCCAAACAACTTGTTATTGTGACTGTTCTATAGCACAGAATTATATTAGTGAAACTGCCTCATAAAAAGGCAAGACGGGGAGTCGAGGAAGCTGATCCCACTCTGCAGGAAGCATCTGTGTTTCTGGGCCGTGTGGCACAGAAATGTGCTTTTTGTGCAAGGCAGTGCAGTTTGTAGGTGTGGAATCTTTGGTAATTCTGCTATGATGAAGCAGAGGTAATAGCAGAAGGTGGTTTTGTTTCTTCCTGTGGTCCCTTTAAACTGAAGCAGATTTAAGAGGTGACAAAACAGAAACTTCTTTTTTTTTTTTGCATAAAGCAACCCTGGATCCCAGTGTGAAGCGAGACAGGGAATCTGGGGGGTTCAAGTCCACTTTGGCTTCTCTTGAACAAGCTTCCACACACCATCATAAAAAATGGCAGTGTAAAATACCTGAACTAGAGCAAATTGGACAATTTGGTGCTTCTGATGCTTTCATCTGAAGCCTCGTGCCTGCAAGGATGTGAACAAGTCAATAACATGAATTGGAAGGTATTGATTATTTCACTGGGCTGCTGTTGAAACAACACACGTTCTTGATCTGGTTTCTCAACACCCAGTAAACATTTGGTTTTAGTTTCACCCCTCTTTGTGAACATAATTGAAAATACTATAAAAGTGAAAGTGTTTGGGTTTGGTTTTTTCCTGATTTTTAAGTATTTTTCTCAAACTTAAATAAATGGTATTTGTAAAGGTTCCCCTCACTCCAGGATGGTTATTTCATGCCACAGATGGGCCTATTCTTAATTTACTTTGTAAGGCACTGAACCTTCTGTTTGACACTGCCATCTGCAGCCTCGTGGATTTTAGGACATTTGGGTAAGGCTTGTATCCTATCAGCCAGCTTGCAGGGCTGGGCCTCTGCTCCTTGGAAACAAAACCAGTTATGGAATTAGCCTTTTCTCCTGTTACCTCTCTGCCAGGACCTATCTTGCCACCTTTCTAAATTGTAGGAAGAGGTTTAAATGAAAGCCTTAACTGGGAGGAAGCTTGGGGGGTCAAAGTCTGAGGTGCAGAAGATTTTGGGGCTGTTGTGCAGCTTCAAGATCAGCTGCACTGACTCCTGAATCCAGGGGAGCAGCTTGTCCCACAGACTGCATGTGTGCAGCTGCCTTTCCTTTGCTCTGCTGGGTATTTACCCTGTTCTACCTGAGACAGAGAGCAGAAGAGAGAAGGGGGGGATTATTGTGGGTATTTGTAGAACCAATTTGACTGTGAGATTATTCACAAGAGTAAAAATATTTACATCCCAGTTGGTTAAAAATCTGTCCAGTATGTCTATTTGTTTAGCTAGCATTAATTACCTTAAATCAGCTCCTTCTGGTAAAAGACTATTCAGTGTTTGGTTAATTTCCAAGATTCAAACATTTTGCTTTAAATCACTAGAATTCAGAGGGAAACATACTCATGCTGGTTTGCTAATGCAGTGTTATGAAAACACAGACACCGCACCGCGAGCAGGAGCCAGGGGCTTGGTGTGGTCCTGCTGGGGGAATGATGATGTGAAGGGCCGGGTGATGGGACCCAGAAGGAGTTGGGCTGCCAATGGGAACGGTGGGAGAAGACCAGAACCCGAACCTCTTTGCCTGCAGCTCTGTGAAATCCCAGAGCGTGTCCTTCCAGTCTGACCCTGATCCATGGCTGAGTGAGGGCAAGCCTGTGCTGGAAATTAAGCCTGTTCTGGAAATTAAGCCTATGCTGTAATGCTGCCCTAAGAGGGATGTTTTCCCTGATCTGAGGTCTTTGAAAAGAGAAACAGAGAGGATAACAACAAATAATAACAAAATGTGAGTTGTTCAGCTGGTTGAGATAAAAATGAAAGTTGAGCCATAAAACCTCCTTTTTCCATGGCTCACCAGTGCGAGATGGAAGATGTTCAGATACAGCCTTCCAGGCCAGCTCTGCAGAGCACTGAGCCACAGGAGGCTCTGGTCACTGGGGGGGTTTCTGCCTTGTGCCTCCAAGCTGGTTATTCAGATCATGTGGAAATTCCACACGGATGTGGAAAATCCACATGTGGATGTGGTTTATCTTATTTCAGTAAAGCATTTGGCACCATCCCCCTCAGCATCCTCGCAGCTAAACCAAGGAAGCGTGCTCTGGATGATGGGGTAGTGAGGTGGGCTGTGAACTGGTTAAAGGATAGAAGTCAGAGAGCTGTGGTCAGTGGGACAGAGTCCGGTTGAAGGCCTGTATCTTGTGGAACCCCTCAAGGGTTGGTGCTGGGACCAGTGCTATTCAATACGTTCACCAACGACTCGGATGAGGGAACAGAGCGCACTGTCAGCAAGTTTGCTGATGACACCAAACTGGGAGGAGGGGCTGACACAGTGGCAGGCTGTGCTGCCATCCAGAGAGACCTGGACAGGCTGGAGAGTTGGGCAGGGAGAAGTTGAATGAAATATAACAAGGGCAAGCGTAGAATCTTGCATCTGGGAAAGAACAGCCCCAGGTACCAGTACAGGTTGGGACTGACCTGCTGAAAAGCAGCGCAGGGGAAAGGGGCCTGGGGTCCTGGTGGCCATCAGGGTGACCATGAGCCAGCAATGGGCCCTTGTGGCCAGGAAGGCCAATGGCATCCTGGGGTGGATTAGAAAGGGTGTCATTAGTAGGTTGAGAGAAATGCCACTTTTTTTTCAACATTTTTTTAAAATTTTGGTGTAAAAAAAAAAGTTTGATAAAGTTAGTTGGAAATAATCTGGCAAACCCATAATGTGGGAATACAGAGATGGCTTCACATTTCCCTGCTTAATGCATTTAAATGTAACAAAAGGAAATTGTAAGTTGCGTTGTAGAGCTCCCTAATGCAAGATAATGTTAAGGTAAAGAGCTTAAGAGGGTTCAGGGGATTATTAGACATTTATAGAAATAATAAAAATGTTATCACAGTTCTACCAGGTGGGATATCAGTTTGTTAGAGGGAGCAACCCTCAAGGTTCATTATATTAACCAGCCTCTTGCTGAGTGGGCTTAGAAGAGCCTTCCTTGTGTGCAGGCTACGGTGAAGTGCTGCGTTCACATCATCCCACTGCATCTGCAGCTGGTGCGAGTCAGAAGGCAAACACTGTCTGGCGTGGAGCACTGATGCTGTGCATCACATGTGACCTCTGTACCCATCCCTGGAGTAGCCATCCCTTCTGTTTTCTGATCTCCGGCGCGGGGCGTTTTGCTGAACTGACACTCACAGGGGTGCCTTCTGGAGACAGAAGATAAATGCGAAGCTGTGTTTGTTTATTTAGAGGAAACACTCGTGATTAATGGTACAAACTGTTTATATGTATAAGGAGTCTTTGCTCTTAGGGTGGGAAACCAGCTGCCGGCAACGTGGGGCCGTCCAGGGTAAGCTCTGTGATTCCTCCTCTCCGCCTCGCAGGGAAGTGGAGCTGGTGTGGCAGCCAGCTCTGCACCACACAGACCCCGTCTCCCCACTGACAGCTGAGCAAACTTATGAAATAACAATTGAGGATGATTATATTGGTTCTGAGGATTAGCACAGCAGGTAGCCGTGTTGGCACAGGGCAGGGTTTGGGCCGAAGGATAAGTACACATTCTTTTTATTATTGCAGCTAATAGGAATCTGCCAGACTTTGAAGCACAGAGAAAAGGCTCACGGGCCACCTGTGAGCTAATCACATGGATTTGCCTCATTCTGTATTGCTGCTCACTTGGAGCCTGTAATCTAATTTCCAAACAGAGATGAGAAGAGTGAACAATTCATTTTCTACTTTACATGGCTGTGCTGGTAAACTTTTAATCCTTTTAGAATTACGGTTCCTTGCAACATGGAGGTGACACCACGAAGTCCTGTGTGTGTATGGCTTGTGTCTTGGAATGCACCGGTTGCTGGATCATAATTGGTCTCAGCAAGGCACGACACGAATCCAAATGAAAGTTAGGAGCACAGGACATTTTTCAGATGGTATTTTGATGCATGCACAGGCTAACAATTTCAGTTTGTGTAGAAAATCCCTGTGTTTTGGACTGCAAAGTACCCTGTGGGAGGCAGGTTCAGCTTCAGACTTTGCACCCTGATGTTGGTGTCCTTTCTGCGTGTAGGACACTGTAGTGTCAGTCTTCTATCTTACCAGCTAATGAACCATACCGCAGTTACACTGACAGGTCTTCATTGCTCACCGTTTATTTTGGGACCGAGGATATTTATTTAGACCCTTAAGGTCAGTGCTGAGCTGACATTAAGCAGGGGTTGCTTACATCTGCTAAAAGCCCCATGTTCATTCATGGCAGTGTGTTTTAAGCTGTGTTCATGTGGCTGCTTCTCAGGCAGTTCCTTTACCGTAAAGAAAACACGTTTGACGTGCTGTGCTGCTGTTTTCATTAAGGACAAGTCTATCAGTGAGCATATAGTAGTGGTGAGCACTGCAGCTTCTGTTGTGTGAAAGCCTTTTCACAACGTTTCAGTGTCTTCTGAGTGATCCGTATGGACAGTGCAGAGATTATCCAAATCTCTGGGAAGAAACTCTTCAGTTAGAGCTTCCTTAAAGACAACATGTGCCTCATGTAGTGAACAGGTACTTCACAAGTGCCTTCATGATGACTTTGTACCTTCGCTTGGATTTCACTTCCAGGTTGCTAAAAAAACCCATAGCAGCCCAAATTCCATTTCCTACAAACTACCATGGCTCATGTCCTCTGAAATTTTAGGCAATCTTCTGGGAAAATGCTACAAAAGAGGATATAGAGCTGGGAACAGCTACCTACAGTGTGAGTGAGGAATTGGGTGGTGAATCATATGGTGGGGCTGAAAGTGCTTTGGTATAAATGAGGAGTCCATCGGCCGAGGGCTGCGCAGTTTGGTTCAGCTGCTTCTGACAGAAAGTGTTGCAGAATCCTAAGAGGTGTGATGGGATGGCAGAAAAGATAAATAGTGGTGATTAGGCACATGGGAAGAGTTTCATAGGATGAAAGGCTGAGAAGATAAGAGCTGAAAAACTTCCAAAGGAGTTAGAAAGGGAAGCAACTTTATTTCTAAAAGGAAAAGGTTCTGGTGAGGCTTTGTAAAGAAGCGTTTTTCTCACAGACTCGTAAGAAGCAAGTGGAAGTAAAAGGTGAAAAATGAAAACCTTGTGGAAGGAGTATTTCATATGACATGTTAAGATATTTACTGCTGTGGGTGAAAACTTGTGAATACTCTAAAGGGACTTGAGATTTACGTACAGCACGAGGCCGTGGTGGTTATCACAACTCTAGAAAATCTTCAGGCCAGGTATGAGCCCATCTTCGGCCAGAGATTGGCGTGGGATCTCGTGGGCTGGACAGGGTGGTTTATGTAGGTCTCTTGCAAGATATTTACACCTGTCTGGGAAGAATCTTGGGCTGGTTGCAGGGAGCCTGGACCTCCAGCCTGGTTTGATACGGTGTTGTCTGTGTTTCTGTGAGACTAGGTGTGCTTTACGAATACTCTGATTACAAGACCTGGATTTCTTTAATTAACCCGCAGCATGGCAGTGGAAGGCTAAAGCTCTTTGTGCTCAAACCCATTATTATTAAGGTGTATCCCCCGATGACTTTGTCGGCATTGGTTCCCACGCGGGAAGTTTGCCAGCCCGCCTGAGAAAAGTCCACTTCAGTAAGCACTGCGGTGTGATTGAATCCTCCAGAGCTGCATAGTTAATGATGGCATTCATTGCTTCCGATCTGGGTAGGTGAGGAAGCCAAGAGATTGTCCCTATTGGAAATAAACCATTGGCTGTGCGTATGTGTGCTGGAGCAGGACCGGGTTTCACGGTGTTGCTTTCTCCGAGGGCCTGTTAGCTGTTGCCATCATCTAGGTCCTGTTAAGGAAAATGTGATGATTTCAGAAAGAGAGGGGTGCTTGGATGTTCTGTACTTCACTCTCCTCTAGATAGCTTTATCCAATTCCTTTTTACTGAGTAAAGAGGCACTTGAAAAAAAAAAATTCAAACATGAAGTGCTTTACTCACAGTGCACAGGATCCAGGAGCTACATACATGGCATATGTTCTGTTTAACAGCTGGATGAAATAGATTGTTTCATGTGACATAGTGGAGGGCTCCACACTCTCAAATCAAGGCCAAAAGCAGTTCAGTGGCTGAAGAATTGTCAACATCTTGTGCAATTCCACCAAGTGCTTCTTTTCATCGATCTGCAACTTTATTGTTGACAATTAAATTCATTTCAACACAGAAGGTAAACATTTTGAACAGGAGGTAGCAAAATCTTTTGTCCTGAATTATTTTCCTCTCTGTTTTATGTATAAAGTGTGTCTCAAGTCTTTCTACTCAGTTGTACTCAATACCTGCTTACTGTGGAGTAATTGGTATCAGCAGATGACAGAGCTGCTAATAACCGTGCTTTTGAACTCATGTTTTTAATTTACATAATCAAATACTTTGTCAATGTCCTTGGAAATTAGGATGAAAGATGCCTGTGTGCTAAAAATGAAAAATTGTTTTTAGCAAATTACGTGTATCCAGTACAACAGCTGAATTGCTCTGAGGCCATTATGATATGTGTTGGCTGGTGTATCCAACAACCTCCTCCATCCTTTGCAGTAATAGCTTCTGTCATCTGCCTTTATTTATCCAAATGTTTCATTGACCAATGTCTAATCAATATGAAATGTACAATCAGGTCCATAAATCTGATTAATTCTTTCAAGCCTTGTAAAATGCTTGTTGAAGTCTACCCCCCAGGGCCAGTGGTCAGCAGGGTGTACGTTTTCTTCATTCCACTGACTTCAGGGATGTTGTGGTGGTTTCTATGGGTTGTGACAGTTTGCACCCACTGTCCACTTACCCCTGTTAAAAATGAAGAAAAGAGTTGGTTTGGGTTTTTTTTTGAAAGACCTAATTTTTTATCTTGCATTTAGAAGCTTGCAAAAAGTTTAAGTTAGGCAGAGGTAATATTGTCAAGAGAAGGGTTTAACTTATCAAAGTGGTAGAAAATTGCTATTTTAAAATTAAATAATGCTATGAAATATTTCCTTGGTAGCCTGAATACTCAATCTCAAAGATAATGCTGCAAAACACTGAAAACTCCTATCATTGTCCTACTTGTGCAGCAAGGACTTGGAGCGTAATCCAAAACCCTCTCAAGAGAATGGAAAATTCAGCGCTGGTTCTGAACTGCTCTCTTAGGATGCCTGAATACTCCCAGGCCACACATAGAGAGGCTGAGTTCTAATGTGGACAGAAGGAGGAGTGACAGGATATGTTCTCCTCTGGTTTCCAGATGAAACTCAGTTGCTCCAGACATGGAAAAGTTAGATGATTCTGTGCTTAGAAAAAAGGTGTGGCCACTGTCAGTTGACAGCATCATGCAGGACGTGGTCTGAGGAGATTTCATTCTCCAAGTGCCATCAGGTCAGGTCAGAGATGCCCAGTTCACACATCCTTGGCTTCCACTCAGAACCTGCCTGGGCTGGTGGAGCCCCAGCTCTTGTCATGAATGCCCTATGTTGGCACTTAGCATCTCCCAGGGTCTGGTGCAACGAAACACGTTAAACCTATCTGCAGATAACACTGGACTTGGCAAAATTAGAACGCTGATTTTCGTTGGGTCTCTGGGAGTTTCAAACTTGGCAGATTTCAGCAGGGCCTTTTTGTCAGCAGAATAGTTGGGCTTTGTCTCACGGCTGTGATGTTCTCAATTGGCCACTTCTGGCCATCCTCTAGCTCTTTTGTATCCCCTGAGTGGCACAGGGGAGCCAGAACACAAGAGTTGGGATCAGATCTTACTGGTTTGCTCAGGAGGAAGAGAGGCAGCAGCATTTCAGGTGAATGCTACGTAAAGCCCTAGGTCCTGTCTTGTAATGAAAGTGTTTGCATGTGCTGCGTATCCCTGTTAGAGATGCACATGCATAGAACAGATAGAAATATGTATTGCATGTAACATACAATGACACAAACACATGGGAGTGTGCATCTGTACCTCTGTGTTCATCGAATGTGTATAAAATACAGTGTAAACTCTTGAGCTGCAGGGTCTCTTTAGTTCACATGCAGTCATTTGGTTTGCTTACACGTCTTCCCAGGGTGGCCTTGTCTGCTCCTCTGATGTTATTGAGCCAGCCAGGTAATAGTCACGTAGAGACAGCAAACAGCACTTGTGTTGCTTGGAGGGGACTGAGAGTCCTGTGTCTCGAGATGACCCCAGGTTGTGTGTGTTAAGTGAAAAACCAGGAATTTGAGGCTTAAGACGCATCAAAGGGCAAAGACAGGAAAGAAAGATAATGGAAGTTGTGTGTCTGCTCTGGATGGGACAAGCTTAGCCAGTGTTTCTCCTCAGTCCTCAGAGAGCATGGAATTACAGCTTTACTCTTATTATAGCTTTATTTATTTTTACCTTTTTTGGTAAGAAGACCAACTGCTGCTGGAGGCAGTATCAACCCAGTGGAAACAGGGAAGCCTTTGTCGCCACGCAAGTTCTATCCCAGTTGGTTCTCCTCTGAATACCAACGCCGGAATTTCACTTGATCCAAAACCGAGTATGGAGACAGCCATCAAACCAAGTTGGCTTACTTATTTTGTTAGCGGTTGCATGGAGATGAATTCTGATGATGTCTAAACAAACCCAGCAAGTTGTGTAGTCGGGTTGTCTGTGCCGTAGTGACGCAAAGGATTTTTTTCTTTCCCCTTAGTTTTCACACCGAGCTAGTCAGCCAAGATTCTGAGATAATGGGACGTGCAGAGACAGACTGATAGGAAAAGTGTAATCTTACGTGTATGACCTTGAAGTACTGTTGATGAAGACTTGAGCCCTCCTCATGAAACATAATGGGTAGTGTTCATCACTGATGTGGGATTTCAACTCCCTAAATAGATACCGTGGGATGGAGAATTCCTTCTGATTTATATATCATAATTGTCAGCCATGCTGGGAGGCAGGGACCGGGCATAGTGGGGTTACAGAGACTCCTGGATACCATTCCGGGCTGTAGCGCAGGTGCAGTGGTGTAGGAGAGAGGGAGAAACTGCACACGTTCAGCATTTGACATTTGGAATAACATTATCTTACTAAGTACAGCATCTTCTAAGCTGCAGACTAACAGCAATGGTACTTCAGGGGCTGTGTAATGAAGATGTAAGCAGCAGCAAAAATTACCCCGGAGACACTGGGATTCGAAGCCCTTTCCTCCAGGGGAGGAGGAGTGACTGTGTGAGGAACAAACTCCCCAGCAGAGAACTCTGCTGAATAAATGTTACACACACGAGAGACGCTAAAAATACCCAGTGAAAAGATTTAATGGATGCACTGAGTGCAAGGTGTTCCCCGTGGATTTAGAAGTATCACCTCTGCAGGATTTTCAGACCACCTTCTGTACACATCTTGTAGGGAATTGCTACTGATGAGGCAAAGCCCTCAATGCCTATGCCTTTCTGCCAGAAGAAATCTCCCAACTCTTACACCTGTAAGGACTAGGAACATAGATCCTTCTACTCCTGAACAAACTGCTGCTCATGTCTTTCCTCCTTGGGGATCTGCCTTAACATGCGGGGTGATCACACTCTTGTCTAGCTTGTAATCATGTTTGATCAAACAGGATTGATCCAGAGAAGTAATGCAAAAGGAACTTCCTTTATTTAGAACCTGCAGTTTAATTGCAGTGAGACAGACCTTGGGCATGCAGCAGAGTAATTATTTTTATGCCTCCAGAGTCCCACTATTGCCCCCAAAGTCTTTTTATTCACATTTGTAGAGGAGCCTGTTAGAGATTGCGTACTCCAGAAGTGATTAAAGGACACTTAAATACTCATCAAATAAGTCTGTTTACTTTTGCCCCCTCTTTCTTGCTCTCTCTTTCTTCTTCTCCTCTTTGCCTCCCTTTTGCTCCCAAAAGGGCTTTTTCCCATCTCCTGTCCCCAAGCTAGTAACACCACCAAGCTGCTCAGCATTGCACAGGGCCTGTAAAACACTTAGTAATAGGGGGCCTGACTTGTGGGTTTGGTTTTTTTTGATCTCTGCACGAAATTAATGCCAAATGATGATATGTTTTTGACACACTTCTGCCAAGCTGTCTCTGGCAGCTCTAGTGATGCAAAGGTTGGCAGACACGTGGGGGCCCAGAGTGGCTCCCCATCATCTTTACTTGAGCTCCTTTACTTCAGGGTTTTGACAGTGTAGCTGTCAACAGTACTCTCTGAATGTGTATTATTTTATTATGCCTTTGTGCATTTAACCCTTTAAAGTTGGCAGGAGAATGAGTAAAGTTTTCCTGGTTTAAGACAATTAGAATACTGGGAGGCATTGCCTTTTCCAGCCCTGGGGCACCAGCGTTCCCCCAGATTTGTTCAAAGGGGTTCCCTGAATCGAATATTCATTGGCAGAAGGTTTGGGGGAGTGATTCAAATGGGAAATCGCTGCGGAGCCCCAGTGAGCAAAACTCCACTGGGGCAAATATTAAAATTATAGTAATATTATTGTTAAAGAGCTGGAAAACGAAACAGGACCAACCAAACCAAAACAGCCTGGCTTCCTACTAATATGTGTTTCAAGATTTAGATCTCCTGTTGTGAGGCACAGAGCTCACATGGCATTGTTCCCTCGGTGGGTCAGTAAGGGAGTGATGACAGAGTAACAATAACAGCCGACAGCAGTACCGAACAGGGTCTCTTCTCAACCAGGTGCTTTATTTTGAGGAGAGTTATCAGAGAGAAGACAAGAGGCAGATGCACACGCTCATGTGCAGGGTGTTGTCCAACTCTCATGGCTTTAAAAAGAACGGATTCAGGAAGCCCCGTTGCCACCTTGATTTCTTTGTCTGTTCTTCAGAAAAGCGATGTCCAAAATGAATGTCACTGAAAGAAAAATCGATGCAAAAATGCGTTATTTCCCTTCACCTCTTTGTTCTGTTCATTTGGCAGCCCAGGCAATAGAGATACTGTAGTAAAAATATAATAGTAATTAGGGATAAAGGGATGTGCCTCGAAAACAGCAGTTCTCCAAGCAGGGAACGCAGTGGAGCTTGGCCTCCTGCAGAGCTCTCCCCCTCGCACTGCGGCAATTTGTGCTTCTGTGATTCAGTAGCTAATTTCAGAGGGTTTTATGGGATCGTTTAGGGACTGATTTTGCCAAATACACGTACAGATAATATCACCTACAGTCGCTAATTTATCAGCACCAGTTTATGGCCCCAAACCTCGGAGTCGTGCAATTATTGTGCAAGTCTCATTTTTCTTTGAAATCCGTGAAATGCTAGCACGGTTGCAAAGGAAAGTTGAGAAACGAATCCCAGAGAGGCAAGTGTGGAAGACCTGAGGATGTTTGTTGTGCTACAGAGTGAAGCAAAGCACAACCTCTCCTGGTGGTTTTCCTAAGGCAGAGGTGGGGATTTTTGAGGAGGTCTGACTCAAGATTTTAAGAGCTCTCGAACCACTGCGCTCAGCTCAGCTGTTGCGTGCCTGCCTTTTCCTACATTAATGAAGACAAACAGAAACTTTATGATAAAATAGGAGAAGTGTTAAGGGGACTTGAGGATTAGGGATGCTGCTGGAAATGACTTGGGATTTGGTTTGGTTTCACGTTGGCACAGTCCNCCCAGAGCCTCTCGCAGCCACTCTCTGCCTATAACAGCAGCAGTTTAAGCCTCAACAGCTTAAGGTAGGCAAACAGAAACGCGTGCGCGATGAAGCTCCGTGTCTTTGCAGACTCGCTGCCTGGTGGCGACTCTTTACCGTGCCCAAAGGAAGTGGAGATGAATTAACTCTAGGAGAAAAGTGACAGGACATCCCATCACTGGGAAATAAAGGGGACTTTGTGCATTTAACCTTAATTCCTTCCCTGAAATGAGCCAGGATCACTTTATTTCTGATCTAGAGTTCCCAAAAATGCTCAGTATTCTCAAGCACATAGTTACTTTGCTTTTACCGCTGTCATTGTGTACTCAGGTTTTTGGAGGTGATTTTATGCAGCATAGGCCAGGGGAAGAAAACCCCAATTCTTGCAGGCTGGGCTGCTCTCTCAAGGCTAACGTGTTACACCCTGCTGTCCCTGGAAACCTCTTCTGCTTTCTCCNTTTGCCCATTTTGTCACCCGCTGAACCAGTTTCTCTCTTTCTTTTGTTGTTGCAGATAAAGAGTTAGGAGTCAGTACACTAGCTGAAAATGACGACCCTGGTGCTAGGGGCCCAGCTGTCCCGAAAATATCAGGATTAGAAAGGAGTCAAGAGAAGAGCCAGGACAGCAGTAAAGACCCAATACTTGAGCCTGTGGTGCCTAAAGNCACTTTATTTCTGATCTAGAGTTCCCAAAAATGCTCAGTATTCTCAAGCACATAGTTACTTTGCTTTTACCGCTGTCATTGTGTACTCAGGTTTTTGGAAGTGATTTTATGCAGCATAAGCCAGGGGAAGAAAACCCCAATTCTTGCAGGCTGGGCTGCTCTCTCAAGGCTAACGTGTTACACCCTGCTGTCCCTGGAAACCTCTTCTGCTTTCTCCAACCACTAACATGCCCTAGAGCAAGAAGGACGATACAGCTGCTGTTGGCACTGCTGGCAGCCTGGGCAACTGGTCTTGCACCGGTGACTTCAAAGCTTAATTTATATCTGCACTGCTGACACCTTGCAGTCTTCAGTGCTCTTCTTCTCACCTGGCCAGAGCGAGATAAACCTCAAACAACGTGTCCACAGGAACCCGTGGTGTCTGTGTGAGTCAGGGACCTCCGATTTCCCCTCCTCTAAGCTATAGCTCAGCACTGGCTCACCTTTCCCCAGCTCTGAGCTTCCAGCAGGCAGATGGTGCCTTCAACACCTGGTGAACCAACGTGATGGTTCCTTCATGGTTTGACTAAAGACTGCGAGGTGTTAAAGGCTCTGATTTATTTTTAACCAAGTTGGTACTGCATGTCTTTAAAAGTCACTGCAACAGACGCACGTTGTTACTTGAAATAATGACAAGTAGAGTTAAGCATTATGTGAATGTTTTTTAACTTCTCCTTAGTAGGAAATGAAACCTGAAAAATTGCAAGCGATGCAATCACAAATATTTATTTGCTGACTCACCTTATCTCGTTGTGTTGTGGGGTAGAGAGAGGCATTAACTGTACAATAAGCATGTATCTGTTGTTGCCTTCTCAGCTTCATTTCTCCTTTTCTGCAGTCTTTCATCTTACTAAGTCATAGCAAGAAAGAGTTTCCTTTGCCTGAAAACATGAATCAGAAGCAGTCATGTAGAAAGGGCCTGATAATTAAGTACTGAATGCACAGGGCTGATGACTCCTTTGTGTGTCATTCCCGTGTTGCTGGAGGACAGGGTATCAACCTTTCGCAGAGGGGGAGAATATGTCTCAGGTTTTGGTGTGGAGAGACCACAGGAAGTAAAAGATACTGGAAAAGGTACAGCAGGTGGTTGGGGAAAGGAGTCTTGCAGTGGTGTTGCTAGAAAAGTGGAATAGTAACTTGTATTTGTAACTTACATTAGGGATGTGTTTGGCATGATCCATGCATCGCTTGGTGGGGTCGTGTATGTCTACGTTTAAAGCTTTTCTCTCTTCCATGCAACGCTTAATTGCTTTTCTTTTCATTAACAGCAGCAGCAGAAGCAGCACTCCTGCCAAGACTCAGGCCCCTCCTCCACACATATCTCACCATCCCTCGGCCTCCCCATTCCCCCTCTCCTTGCCCAGNCCTCCTACGGCTTTGCCTCCTCCACCTCCATTGACGTCAGGGACACTGCAGGTTCCAGGACACCCAGCTGGTAGTACTTACTCAGGTAAGAGACAGATCGTGAGCCGAGCGTGTCTGGTGCAGGGCAGGAAGCCGATGCTCCAGTTTTAGTCAGAATAATTGGGTTTGGTCCATTGGATGAGGGCTGTTGGTTGGGTAGAGGCTGTACTCATTACTGAACAATTTGGAGTGATGTCAAAGCCAAAAACCACCTAGACAGACCCAATGACTTCGTTTCTGCCCTGGGAATGAATATTTTTGGAAGGCTGTGCTTTTTCCATGTCTATTTTTTTTCTCTGGATGGTAAAACCAGAGCAGAGTTCCTAATGTGCCCACACGGAATCTGTGACTCTCTTAGGGAACATCCTCGCTGTGGTTACGGTCTGTGCTCAGCGTTGCTTCCCTGGCTAGAGGGGAGGTCTCCAGGGGCTGCACACAGTGGGCCTGAGCTCCTGTGCATGCAAGATTTTGTGTGTGTGTGAAAGAGAGATTTGTATCCGTGGAGAAAACGGTGCTCTTTTAGACCTTTGACTGTGGGGAGATGGGAAGTTGTCTGTTCCTCCCAGGTCACTTGAGAGGGAACTGGGGAGAGAAAAGGGAGGATTATTAGTGTTTGAGTAACAGGTTTTTGGACCAACACAGCAGAGTACTCGTGTTAGCAGCAGCCACTCAGCGTTTACTCTCACTCCAGCTTGTTCCTACCTCCTCACCTTTAGGACTATGTCCACGTCCATACAACTTGAGGGAGAACCCTCTGGTTAATGCTCGGAGGAACACTGTAGTGGAGACCAGATGGGTGAAAGTGGGAAAATGCACTTTCTTCTGTCTCTGAGGGATCTGAAGGAGCTTTCTTGCCCTGTAGAGTGTTGCGATTTACCACCGGGTTTAAATACAGCATTTCTACAACAGCCAGCAAAAAGTTAACTGGCACAAGATCTGGAAAGATCCCCGAGCTCACAGCAGGTTGTTTTGCTGTTTGTATTTCAGAACAAGATCTTCTCCGTCAGGAACTAAACACGCGATTTTTGGCCTCGCAGAGCGCAGATCGCGGGGCCTCCCTGGGCCCACCACCGTACCTGAGGACCGAGTTCCACCAGCACCAGCATCAGCACCAGCACACACACCAACACACACACCAGCACACCTTCACGCCTTTCCCCCACGCCATCCCACCCACTGCCATCATGCCGACGCCAGCACCGCCCATGGTGCGTACCCCAGGCAGAAATGTGAGGATAAGTAGAGCACAACTCTATTCTTTATTACAAACATGTAAGAATTTGCCAGGGTGCGGGGAAGGAGTACTCTGCTGCCCAGGTGTGGTGAGGCAGGAGGGGAAGGACCCTCCCTCCCTCGCCGTTGTCACGTGCGCAATAGGTTCAGGTGGCAGCGCAGGGGCAGAGGGATGAGGCTGCTGGAGGAAGGGGCTGTCAGGAGTGGGACTTGCCAGTGCTTGGGGTGGTGTGCGTTGGTGCCTCCTCCTTTTTTGCTGTCTTGTAAAGACCTTGTTTTACCCTGAAGAAAGAAAAATCCCGAGCAACTCCACTGGAAACTGATTTTCTGCATAACTTTTCCTCTCTGTTGGTTGCTAAGTAGTAAGAGAAGTAGTCTTCTGTTTTACCAACAGACTAAAGGAAATATAAAGTAACTAGTTTGTGCTTTGATCCCTTTGCAGTTTGACAAATACCCTACAAAAGTTGACCCCTTCTACCGTCACAGTGTGAGTTTTATTACTCTCTTTAAAACTGACTTAACTGCTTTTCTGTGGTGGGCTGGGATCACCACTTAGTCGACAGCACAGTGTCGACTCCCTCCCTAATCATCACTCCAGGATTTACCATTATCGTTCTTGGTTGCTTTGGCTTTTGAAGGCTTGCATTCATGGTGCTTGTTTCTGATAAAGATGCAGTATCAGCTTTTCCAATCAAAAGATCTCTTGCTCGTACACCATTTGAAGACAGGTTTGATGTGAAAAAGATGAGACAGAAGAGCTGACTCTTACATGAAGCAGGAGAGAGCAGTAATTTCATCACTGTGTTTCAGTTGTGCCACAAGCCCTCAGACTGATATTTTTCCTAAGAAACTTGAAATGAAATGACAAACTATCAAACAAATCCTTCAGGGATGGGTAATCTAATAGTTTTCCTAATATATCATATTTTCGTTTATAAAATCTGAAAACTTGTCTTATTCTTCAGATTTCAAAGGCACATCTGATCCGCTGGGCTTGTTATGTTTTGAAAGCTCTGTTTGATGACAGCAACATAAATGCAGCTATGCACTAGATGTGTTTATCTAAGAGCTACCAAAAATGTTATTTATTGAGATGGATTTTTAATAGTCCAGTTAATTGTAAAGCTTCTGCTCTTAAGGGTTTGAATCTACTGATTCATTTGGGGCTGAAAGATGGGTTGCCTTCGCCACATTTTTGGAGGCAGGTACCTGGCTAAACACAACATGAATTTCTAAATGGCGCAGTGATATTTTGATGAGAGAAGGAGTACTGCATCAGCCCTCAGAAATCTGCAAAGCACTTGGCTTTATGTGTTGGTTTTGCTTAGAAGTGGAACTGGGCAAAAAAAACTGGTTAAGGTGATAGTGTGATGCTTCCTGTTGTACCCATCAAACACAGCTCCTGCTGAACAGCTCATGCCTGTAGTACATGAGAATAGTCCTATTAATTTCTGACACCTCATTTGAGTAACTTTAACTGCGTGAGTGTTTGCAGGAGTATTAGGCAAACATTTAAGGCTACGATAATCACCTTTACTCAGAAGGATAATGCTGCTCATTTGCATTGTTGTTTGCAAAATTGCACTCTTATTTGCTGAGCTTTACATGGATTCAAAAGATAGATTATCATTAGTGTGGCGTGTTGATTCAAGCAAGAACACAGAACTGGGAAATAGGTAAATGAATTTTAGACAAATAAAGCACAGCAGTCAACACGTAATACAGGAAACACTGCCAAAGTCTCCCAACTGTATATGCCTTTCAAATCCAATGACATAATCTCTTACTAATCTGGCGGTTACCAGAATTGTAAAGATCATGGTATCCCCCCCCCATTAAAGTCAGGAAAGGCTTCACCTTGTTCCCTGCTGGCCAGGGAGCTGTGCTGTTGAACTTGGCAGAGCTCCACCAGCAGAGGTCTGGTCCATTGTGTCTCCCCTGTCCTTCCTTTGGGAGAGGTTTGTCCTTGTGAAGTGGTTGCAAAATAATCACTCTTCTGGCATCTTTTGGATGTTTAGCAAGTTAATACCAGAAGATCAGCACTGATGGCTGCAAATTACATTGGACTGACAGTCTTTCTTGAACTACAGCAAGGCCATAGCAGGCAGGGTATTGCAGTAACCTCCTCTTGTATCACTACAGATTGCGTAGGTAACAGAGCAGCGCTTGCAGCCCTGTCCTGAGCAGCTGCAGTATCAAAAAGCAGACTTTTGCTGGCAGAAGTGCATAGCCCATAGGGCTTTTTCCACTGTAGAAACACTGAAACTGTGGCACTTCCACAGCTTCTCCTAGTGACAGGAGTTTCTGCTAGATTCACGCCAGCAGTTCAGTATCTGAAACTGGTGATGTTCTCAGAGCTTGTAAGTGAACTTTGCAGGAGGGCAAGGTCTGTTGCCTTAACATCAGTCTACTTCAGAACAAGGAACACAGCTCTCCCAGAGGCTCGTGTAGAGATTTAAAGCAGTTTTCTTTCTTGGCATCTTTGATTTTACAATAATTTCTTGGGGGGAGGCTTACTGTAGCACCATGAGGCTTTACTTTTACCTGCAGTTAATTCTGGGCTTAGTTCAGTGTCGAATTTGCCCCAGGAAAGCTGTGGGTACCACATAGTTCCCTGAAGAAAGCTAGAAGGGGAAAATGTTGCTCAAAAGAGAGGGAGATGTAAAAAAGGAAATACTGACACTGATTTGGTTTGAAAGCTGAAGGAATTTAACTGATACAGAGAGATCCTGAAGATACAATATTTATATTTTATTAATAATTTTGACCTTGAGAAAAGGTCGCATTTAATTAACTTACCAGTTGTGATAAAACTCTAGGGAAAGGATTCCTAATTATTAGTCATAGCCAATAGAATATTAAGTATTAATTTTCTCTCCATCGTTTGGAATTAGTCCATTACACAGAGAACTAAACGCAGAAGACACTGGAGGATTTAAAACACATTTTACCCATTAAAAGTTATTGTAAATGAGGACACGTGTCTCTTAATGATTCCTCAAATGCCTACAGTTCAGTATCAGCTAATCTAAAAATGCTTTCTGCATCATTGAATGGAGCAGGTCCAAATTAAATAGAATTAAAAATAACAATAGAAACGCATTATGAAAGGAGACTTGGTACTACACTTTCAAACTGAGAAAATCTTTTGATACCTTAAAAATACTGAAATTTTTTTTTCAGCTTTCAGTAAATATAATACAAATAAATAGCCTTGGAAGATAGTGGCCTAGTGGAAGGCAAAATGTTTAAAAAAGCACATACATGTGCCTGGTGTAAACAAATTCATCAGTACTTTACAATACTGATGTATGCTGGGATGGGGTTTTCTCAGTGTTTACCCACTCTGCATGTCCAGTCTTTTACTTTGCCCAGTCCTGCTTCTGTTAATTGGCCATTAACTCATTTATTTTGATCTTAAAAGTAGCATACAATAGATTGATTGATTGATTTTTTTGATCAGTTCTGTCCAGAGGTGAATTGGTATCAGTCAGATAACCCCTTTAGGTTTCTGGGTGGCAATACCAGCCAAGTGAGCGGCCGGTCCCCGTTAGATCCTCAGGTTTCGTGGTGAGAACATATTTGGAGTGTGATGCCCTAATGACTTTGAACCCCTGACTCCTACCAAAAAGCAATTTTGTGTGTGATCTCAGCATTTTCTGTGGAGTCGGGTGAGTTACCTGTTACTCAGTGAGTAAAAGATTCACAGCCGGACCGCAGGACAAGATAAGATTTGGACATTCCCATTTCCTTACTTGTTTCCCATGTGTTTGTCTGCATTAGTACAGAACTGCTTTTTGTTGTTGGGTTTGTGGTTTGGTTTTTTCCCCCCCAAATTCTCTTAGAAGAGACACTTTGGGATCAGAGAGGTCAGTGGAGATGGGCAGGTGTTTATGCTGAGTATCCTGTCCTTATAAAAACACTCCCTTCAGTTTGGGGGGCAGGGGGGTTCTGCCTCGATGTTTTGTTGAAATAATAAATTTGCACCCAGTCAGATGGTCTCTCTGCTGATATTAGATGTGGCAGGATATCCTCTCAGATAGGCTAATGAAGTAAGAATTGCGTGTATTTTATTCATTTCCTACAGATACTATGAAAGTCCTAACACACTAATGGAGTTTTAATGATATAATATCCTAGAACTGGCAAGGGTTTCTTCCACTTAAAACAGGAGTTTGCTGAGTCTTATTGGCTTAGTATTCTGTCTTTTCTCTTGACGTGGTTTGCAAACCGAAACCATTTAAAACTTCTATCCAATTGAAAAATTAATAGTTGGGATTAAAAAGAAAAAGTCTCTCTGCTGCCGTGAGAGCCTAATCCAGGGGACAGGTTGCTAATTTATGATTTTACAACTGCTTTTAAGCTCTAAACGTCATGACATTTGTGAACATTCCATTGACTGCTTTAACTAACATTGTTGCAACGAAATCACGTCTTCAATGCTCCTCAGTTTTCTCCATGTACCATTTCTCTGGTGTTACGCAGGAATGCTTGCTCTGTCTCGTTCACCTTCCTGGCTTCATTTTGACGTGCACTTGTATTTATGTTCTTCTCTTTGTTTTTTGTTACAGCTGTTTCACTCCTATCCTCCAGCTGTATCAGGTATTCCTCCCATGATTCCTCCAACTGGCCCCTTTGGCTCACTACAAGGAGCATTTCAGCCCAAGGTGAGAAATACTCGAATACTGCAGGGTAGGTTTAGGGTGAGCAGGTGGTTCAGGTCCTGGAACAATGGAGATCTGAGTTACACAGAGGGACGTTGTCTTTTGCCAAATTTGTTACAAAGAGAAGTGATTTCTCATTTGGTTCAGATATATCTACATATATATGTAATGGCATAGTGAACTTCAGAAGCAGTATCATCAGTTCTCAGTATGTGTTCAGGTGAGATCATGGAATAATCAAGATTTTATGAAACCATGATCATTTACTCATTTCTGTTTACTCGTTTTCACCATTCCCTCACAGCTCCACCACAGTGAGTGCACTGATTTGCTTCTCCTCTCATTACTGATAGCTGGGACAGATCACTGGGATGAGTTTGGGGCTTTCTGCTTTTGTTTCCATGAAGTCAGGCTTGATTTGTAAGCGGGAGGAAATCATATTCTGTAGTCTTTGCAACTGAAGACTGAAATCAGGACTGAAATGTCTGCAGAGAAGACACCTCTTTTCTTAAATTGGCCCATCCACTGTAATGACTGAATATGTAAATTGCAGTTCATTAGTGGAATTCTTCGTGTCTATGGTAATCAGACTGTTAACAACTCTGTTACTTAATTGTTAGTGATACTGTAGCTGATTTCCTTTTTTCCTTCATTTTAGCATAGGAGGAAGCTCTGTCTAAATGTGGTTTTTTCTTTTCTTCTGGGTTCTTTTTTGGTCTGTTGTTTGTTTGGGTTATTTTTCACAAAGCTTCATTTTATTACATTAGCTGAACATTTACATCAAAATCATGGGAAAAGCTTTAATTGTTTTTTCAACTGGATGCTGCTTTTTCCTGCTGTCCATATGGTAACAGCTCATTGTGGATGGAGTTCAGGTCCTCCTACAGTGACTAAAGAGATCACTGATGCTTTGTGCACTGACAGGGTGGCAGGTTTAGCCAGATCTGGTGCAGTCCTGATAAGCAGCAGAGCACAAGCTTGGTCCTCCAGGTCCTGCTTTAGATCCTGTATCATAAGTTTTCAGTAGTGGAAAGATTTTTCCGGTGTAAACAGTCACTGTTCGCTCACATGTTTTGGATTAAAGTAATGGGACGTTGGTGGGCAATGAAAGGTTGAAAATGGAGATTGGAATACTTGGGTTACTGAGTGGGTGATAATGGTTATTCTTTCCTCTTTAAAAAGCTTGTCTTCAGTGCTTAGGCAATGTTAGTGATAAAGAACTATTATTTTTCACTTTCTGTTGCTTTTATACATTGTGTTACTTACTAACGCTGTCTTTCCTTGTGCTGTTTCTAGACTTCCAATCCTATTGATGTTGCAGCCAGACCTGGAACTGTCCCACACACCCTTCTACAGAAAGATCCACGGGTCTGTAGAAAATGTTAAATTTTTCTCAAGTCAAGCTATTCAGCCTGAAAACCTTGAGCACTAGAGCTACCATCTTCAGTACCTCCCATTTAACACACTAAAACTAAAGCTTAGTCTGGAACTGGTTAAGTCAATAAGAATTAGACAAACGGTGTGAGAACAGCTTGAAAATCCAGATCCTTACTTCTGTCCATCATTAGCAAACCCAAAGAGATGCTATGCAATGGAAGAGCTCTTTCCTTGCTGTCAGCATCCCTGCAAGCCCAGGAGTAAAGGCATAAAAGTCCAATTCAACATACAAGTGTACAAACCTCTTCAGGATTTATGTTTATACTCTGTAATTGTTTTTAATGTGGGTAATGACAGTTATTCCCTGGGTTGCTCTATCATTGATTTCGCTCGTGAAATACGGACGCGCTTTATTGATCACTTGGCGCCTCTGGATCAGTGAGTTCTAGCGGATGCGTGAGCAGCGTTTGTTGTCTCGGCACTTTGTCTCTTAGCCTTTAGCTGTTCTCTGCGAATGCCTGTGGGTTGTTTGCATGTTTAAATTAATGTCCATTGTTTGCAGTGAGGAGTGTAATACAGTCATATTTTGAGCAGTAGTCTCTGACAAGAGCAATGGGGAGCTATCCTCAAAAGCCCGTGCTGTGGTATGGCTAAAACTTAAAGGACAGCAGAGCTGTTTTCTTTGGGTTATGTTCCAGTACTTCTGTCTGCTCTGAACAGGGCCTCTAATTGAGTTTTATACCAAAAAGAACCTTTTTTTTTTTCCCTTTTCTGTTTCTTTTATTCAATTGAAAGGATAGCTAGAGCCTCCCATCACCGAGTCATTTCAGTTTATGCTCCCTTTGAATTTGTAGTGTAGTTTTGTTTATTTCAGATGATGCATTATGCCATCACTGTGTCTGCAAATTACCTCTTACACTTATAAATCTCCTTTAGTATTGTGCTTTCACAAAAGAAAAGCCAAACCAAATGAGTAACCCAATAAACTGAATTTATTTCCCAGCATTAGTTGATGAAATGTGAGCAAAAAAGGAGAGTAAGAGAATAAACTACCCAGAAGAACCCAGGCCCCACACAAAAAATATTAATGAGAAAATTGTTGTTTGGTTTTTTTTTGATACAGCCCCTGTTTACTCACATCTGTTGCAATGTGAGAAATCTTTCAGGCAGTGCCCACTTGTGACATGCAAGCAGCAGTCAGTAATGTCTATTGGCATGTACAAGTCAAGGACCCACCACCGTAGCCGTGCAGCGGACACAGTCAGTAGTTTGTGGGGCCATGTGGGGACACCATTCCACCCCGTTCCAACCCAGTTCGTGGGATCAAGCCCGTGAAAAAGGGGCCTGGTTCACTATCCAATCTTCTCACGAGCCAAGCGGCTTCGAAAGATGAGAACAGAAGTTTGCCCCAAGGATAGATCGGTGTTTTTCTTCAGAATAGTTAACCAGCCATCTTTGTAGCATTAAATCAACAGATTAATGATGATGCCAGAGGACAGGGAGCTCTGTGTGAGGCTTGTTTAGTTGCTTGTCAACACTTAGGTACAACAGCCATGGGGGGAGGGACACCAGCTCGAATACGGAGGCAAAGGACTAATTATTATCTGAAAGAGCTTCATTTGAAAGTAAAATTATAACATTTTAATTTCATCTCTTAATGAAGCAATACAAATTTGTTAATTAGAGCAATTGTTTGAGTGACAGGCATGTAACCAAGCTGTCATTTCTTCTTCACAGTTGACAGATCCGTTCAGACCCATGCTGAGGGTAAGAAATCTTCTTGTGATGCAGTTTGTCAAGCTCATCTCAGTCCCCACTGGGTTAAAGCAGCAGATTAATTGTAAAGCAGCGCCGTGTTTCATCTCGGGTATTTTACACCGTGTTTGCTGAATGCCCTGGCCAGTTCTTTGTGTGCAACTTGTGGTCACTCCAGGGAAAGGCGCAGATTCCATGTTGGAAGATTTCTGTTCTTCTTGTGCAACCCCCTAGCATGGATTCTAGAGGAGAAATACCAAGAATGCTTCAGTCACGCTGGCTTATGGGGTTTTGGAGCCAAATCCTAGAGCCCTGCCCTGCCATTGCACTGCAGACTGAAGGATCTTGCTTTTTGTTACTTACTGTGTGTTTTCAGTGATGCTCAGTATGGTGGTACTTAGCCAGGTATCTCACTGTCAAGTATGGACAGACACTTCACTTCAAACACAAAATATTTTAGAAATAAGGATCCAAAGATCCAGTCTTCCCCTGATCCCAGTGGACTTTTTGTTAATTTTTTAATGTGTTCCACAACATCTGGGTTGGATCAAACCAAGCAAGTGAACTTATTAAATCACTGGCACAGCCAGTTGCTGTGAGTAAGCAAAAGGCTTGAATTTAGGGGACTATGTGTGAGATGGGTTTTCTTTTTTTTGTGTGTTTTTAATTGTTGGTTGATACACACCTAGAAATCAAAGGCAGGCCATAAGCTTTAGCTTGCAAAACACTTGAGTTACTAGTTGCTTGAGGAGATTCTTGAGTTCCTGTGATTATTTTCAAATCTGCAGGGTCGTTAGTTGTGTGGTTAACTCCAGACCCCTAAATAACAAAAGAGCAGAAAGTATATCCTGAATGAGTCTCTTTCAGATGAGATTTCCATTTCCTGGGAATGGAGAACAAAATCAACAAGAAAACCCAAGAAGCACTCTGGTTCTTTTCTCCCTCTCTCCTCCCTCTGATTTAAAAGCATGGTGATGGGAAGGATGCAGAGTGCCTTCCCAGACTGACCTTCAATTTTTTCAGTGTATTTATGAGCCAAAGTTTTAGAGGTTGAGACAAGCAATGATATGAGGGAGACAGATTCAGTTTGAAAGCCAGAGCGATCTTTAAAAAGTGCTTTCATTTTCATCTTCTGGTGGAAAGGCTAATCTTAAAATAGCTGTACATTCTATAGGCATTCTGCATTCAATAGCTGCCCAGGGAAGTGGTTGAACTGCCATCCCTGGATGTGTTTAAAAGCTGTCTAGATACAGTGCTCAGGATACGGTGCAGTAGTGGCCCTGGCAGTTAGTTAGAGAATGGTTGGGCTTGATGATCTTAAAGGTCTTTTCCAACTACAGCAGTTCTGTGATTGAGAAATGAGCTCAGTACAGAGTTGTGAAGCAGCCCAGCTCTGCAGAGCAGCTGCCAACTGGAGACAGTTCCATCGCTGTCAGCAGCCCAAGCTGCATCCTCAGTCAGTGGCATCAGAAGACTACAAGGGCGCATAAAACCGAAGCGTGAGTTTGTTTGGAGAGGAGAGTGACCAGGAGCATTCCTGGATATCCAGATGCATTTCTTAGCAAGAGACTAATTCTTTACATTTCTGGTTTCCCAAGAGGATAGAGAGGGAAGGCACTGAGGGAGACCCTTTGCTTTCAGTTGTCTTGGAATCATGGAATCACTTAGGTTGGAAAAGACCTTAAAGATCATCGAGTAAAGGGGTGGGAATTGGGGAATCCCCTTGATCAAAACAGATGGGACTAATAGCTGCTAGAACTAGAATAAAGCATCACAGGTTTATTGAAAGTTACTGATTCCTTTTGTATCCCTTTGTTTTTTCCCAGAAACCTGGAAAGTGGTGCGCTATGCATGTTCACATCGCCTGGCAGATATACCATCACCAACAGAAAGTCAAGGTCAGTCCTCTGGGCACGCCTCAATTTTCCAGTGCAAACCAGTGCAAGGAAGGGTTCACCTCTTGCTGTCAGCAGTCTGTGATGCCTTGTTGAAGTAACTGTACGCAGCATGACAGCGTAACCTTCCGTTTCACAGCGCTGGCGTAGCAGAGTTTAGGATAAAATCCTGAAGGTAGAGTCTCCAGGGAATGTCTGTGATGCTGTGGAGCAAGGACACCACATCTTAGCTAGGAAGAGCTAAATGAGTGCGCCTGTTGCAAGCTACAGATTGCTTTTGTTTATAGCTGAGGACACAAACATACCAAGATTAAAAGTTCTGAAGTCCCTAGAAGCTAGGCACGCATATCCCGTTCCTCTTAATAATGTTCCCAGACAGAAGAGGTCACGGGAAGGTTTCTCCTGTCCCAAAGATGCGTTATCCAGCGTGGCTGCTCAGGCTCCCATCAGTCTCCTAGCTGGAGGTTGGCACCTGTACGTGTCTGGGCTGTTGAGGCAGACACAGCCTCTCAGATGAAGTCATGTTACCCAGACACTGTCTCATTGTGCCAGAGGTAAAGGGGTGAAAATCTTTCCTTTGTTACACAAGCTTTGAGACTTGAAGGGTAAGGTCCAAGGCCACTTCAGGCTGTCCTGAAACAGATGGCAGAGAAAATAAAAGAAGTTATTAATTTAATAGTTAGGGTATTTCCATTCTTACGTTAACTGCTTTATTGTTGCACATGGACTCTGTGAAGAGCATTTCTTTCCCCTTACAATATTTTTGTTCTACTTGTCAGTGAAAAATTGTGTTGCTCCTGCAGTTTTCCAGTGAGTCAGGAAAGGCTGATGGTCTTTGCTGTTCCTACTTGTACTTCAGGAATCAACAGCTCGTGTTAGAAAATAAAACTAACAGGGAATCCATGGCACTTTGCATTCTGTGTATGCAATCGAATTGTATAAGGTAGTGTGATATAAGAATATGAAGATGTTGAACAGATACTAAAATCTGCAGCTAATAGAGTTTAAAAATAACCCTTTTAAACAAGGCTGACAGGTTAATTTGCTGTGGTAGACATATCTCTCTCCTCTGCTTCCTTATGTTTCCCCTGCTAGTGATCTTCATTCATCTTCCCATTATCAAAAAAGACAAGATTATAGACCTAGAGAGTTATATCTCCTTTTTTTTTATTTTATTGAAAAGGTATTTTCTTGAAATGAAATTATTATTCCCATGCTATCTCTGTCCTTTGAATCTTTCTTGATTTGATATTCAGAGAGAGGTCATACTGGTGTATTTATAACTCATAGTAAATGCCATTTTCAGGCAGCCATTTCTTTTACCTAATACTTTTCTATCTTGCCTGTTAAAAAAACAGGAATGAAGGGCAGAAGTACAGGAAGGGATGTTAGTTGACTTTTTGAGGCTGTGTGTGATGATAATTTCAAGAATAATTGGGAAAAGTATCTCCCTGTCCCTGTTCAGTCCAAAAATTAGTCCCAGTCTCCAGTCAGCAAGGCGAGTTGGTTTATGTCCCCATGGGCTGTCAGAGTCCCATGCAGGAAACAAAGTCCTCCCCTCTGCGTGTGACCACCAAGTGTGAAATTTCTGCCTGAAGGCTCACACAGAACTATTTCTCTTTCTAGCCCAAGGTTGTGAAGGTGCCTTTTCTTCCACACAAGCTGAAGATGCTGCCTGGCCGTAGAGCAGGAAATAAAATAGATTTACTCAGAGATTCCATGTTTGCCTGCAGTGCCACCAGAGTGCTTGCAAAGCGTGGAAGAATTGGTAACTATCTGGCCCTCTAGTAATTGCTTTCAGAGGGCACCAGCAGATGCTAAAGAAGCAGGCAAGATAGGAAGCTTTAAAACACAACCTTCCTGACCCCAGGAAGAATTGCATGAGGCTGCGGATGCTGCTTCCCTGCCTGGACCTCTGCAGCAAGGCAGAGTTCAGACCTGTGTGACCTGTCTGCACACCCAGGGAACTCCTCAGACGAAGCCAGGATTGCGTCCAGGCTCTGGGCACAAAGCAATTTTACACTCCTCCGCAGACTGACCAGTGAGTCACTGGCCTGGATTCAGCAGAGGATTTATGCTCCATAATTGGCCCTGGCTCTTTTAGGAAAGGCCTTATGACCTGATCTAACATGCTGTGAAATGAGAGCTCTGCGTTAAGGTGTTACACATTTGCTGGTCTTCAGATACGTGCTTCAGGATTATCAAGAGGAGTGCTCTCCTGAACAGGGACTGGGGATAAGACAGATATGATCAGTTTTCTTTGCTACTATTTTAAGCTAAACCAACACGTACGGAAATCTTTTAACGCATCCATGATATTCCTGTTCCTCTTCAGAAAGGGTTTTATTCAATTCTCTAGAACAGCACTGTTCATCTGGCTGCAATTAAAGTTTCATCCAGCTTTTGCTGTTGTGAGTAATGCCTGTCAGAGGCTTAGAACTCAGTTGTTAAAAAGAAGAATAAAAAGAGTTCACAGCATGAAAATGTGGCACGCAGGCTTCAACCAAGGCATTTGTATCTTTGGAACAGTATTTCATTATTAAAGCACTACAATATTACTTTCTTAAAAGACACGACCTTAACTTGGCCATCTTTTCCATGTCTGTTCTTGCTGGCCATTATCTCAAAACATGGATGAAGCCTTTTTTCCTTTTTTTTTTGTTCTCACAGCTACACAGGGTTGTTACTAGCACTTGAAAAACAGCTACTAGGCACGCACATTAACTTGGTCATAACTTTTTAATATGCATATTTATATCATTGTAATAGTTGGTACTCTGAGCTGGCACGGTCTTAAATACTGATTTATAAAGCGTGACATGCTCCAGAGTTGCTGTTAAGATCGACTGGTTCGGTGTTAGACATTTGTAAATCCTTTCAGCTGACCTGCACAATTAATCAGCAATCTGTGTTTTGGGAGTTCTGGCAGCACAGGTAATTGGGAATTTGGTTTTCCTCTTGATTCTATAAAACTATTCAAGTAAGGACCACTAAAATGAGTGCATGGCACAAAGAAGAGTCCATCCTTCTTCCACTTACCATGTACAATACAGCTACCTCGGGAAATTTACCTTAAAAAAAAGAAGCTTGCTGATTCTAATACCATAGAAATAAAGATGGCAACTTAGAGGGCTTTGAACGTGGAGCACAAGCAGTCAAAATGGGGCTGCAGTTCTTTAGTCTCAAATGTGCTTCATCTATAATTGGATTAATGTTAGCCCCTCGCTTGCTCCATTGCAGTCTGAGAGACACTGAAAGATGTCCTGCAACAAGCATTTCAGTACTGCAACAAGTATTTCTTGATTGCGGGTTCATATTTCAAATTAAGGGTTTTGTGTCCGTTGACGTGGTTCTGGCGAGGGATTCCTGTAGTGGAGGAGGGTCAGCTGGCCGCAGTCTCTTACAGTCGATGCTTCCACCCAGCTTTTCATACACCTGCCCACCTGGGATCCGGCCCATACGAACATTTCTCTCTGGCTTTGTTTTCTGTTATTTTAAGACCGGCCTATTCTTACACTAAGCGAGTGTCTGAGGCCACTTCAAGGATTTTTATGCTTGTTCCTTAGGTCAGGTCTGTGCTGAAATGCTGTGCTCCAGGGGGACGGGTGTGAGCATATGTGAAAACACTGCTGAAAACTGCAGGAGATGTGCATTGGGAACCTGAGGTTTTCTCTCTGCCTTAGATCCCGTTTTCAGGAGACCAGCTGTGCACCTCTGCTCGCAGTCCCCAAGATTAATATTCTTGTTCAAATGTCAGTAGCGGTAAATTGCTCTACCCACGTCATTCTGCAAGTGCCTTTTCCTGACGTCTTTGAGGACAGTTTCTTCCAAATCCTGTTTTTATGTTTCAGAAACAGATGCAGTCTGATCCCCACAAGCTGGACTTTGGCCTGAAACCTGAATTTCTGAGCAGGCCACCAGGCCCCAGCCTTTTTGGAGCCATCCACCACCCCCATGACCTGGCCCGGCCCTCGACTCTCTTCTCCACAGCCAGTGAGTACTGAGAAGTGAAATCTTCTCGTGGCCTGCTCATTAAAATGCTAATCCTTGCCATGTTAAAAGGAAACTTCCATATGCTTTGGCTTATGAAATCTCTGCAGGACGTGCCAAGGACTACTGGTCTGTTTGATAGATATTTTAGAATTCTATATGCTTTGGAAATAGCCCAAGCTACTGAAATGCCATACAGGTAGTAAATGGAGGAATATTTCTTCACACTGTGATGTCCAACATGTCATGGAGATGACAGCTTGGAAATAAGCTATATTTTACATGGTCTTTTATTTTCCTTCCACACTCTGAAACATTCCCCCTCCCACCCCTTATACTATGACTGGGAATTTCTGTTTGGAAAAGCAGCTGCTGTTTGTATAGGTTCCTGAGAGCCCTACCAGTGCATGGCAGTCACCCCTGCTCATGTGAGCTGCTATTTAAGAACTGATAGTCAAGCCCAGAGGACAGCGAGTCCCCTTCTGAGCTTTTTCTGGGAATTCACCTCTTCTGCTTTGTTTTGGCAGGCGGGGGTCATCCAGCCGGCACCCCTTTTGGCCCACCACCTCACCACAGCAACTTTCTCAACCCAGCTGCTCATTTAGGTACGTTCTCTCTGCAACTAATGAACAGTGAATGCAACTCAGAAGTAACACACATTGACCATTGAGACTGCTAAAGGTTTCCCATGTGGAGACTCTTAGAATATCCTGCCTGCTTAACCTTTACAGATTGCACATTTTAGCCATTTAATTTTAGCTGTTACTAAATACACATCATAGCAGCACTGACAGCATGTTTTGAAATACTTCTGGGACCAGGCTGGATGTTAGAGGAGCAGAGTGGCAGGGCTGCTGAGGTTTTACTGCAGTCATGCTTATAACCAGTCAAATAAAATGCCTTAAGGCTTCAGTTGATAGATGTGTTTCTTCTCCTAACTCCCACTTAGACGTCTGCTCTTCCACTTAAGTGAGTGGGAAAGATATCTTTAAAATCTTGTGATCTGGCCTCAGATGTGTCTGCTGGTGAAAATTAGTGAATACACATTTAAAAATGGAAACACACAAGTTACCAGAAATTATTTCCCTTCTGAATTCCTGGTGATTGTAGTGAGGTGGTCCTGCTGCCTGCAGGAGCATCCGAGATCAAAACTCTAAATTGGCTTTTTGGGAAGGATTTGGGAGGGTCACCAAATGGATACAGCAGACTCACAGTGTGGGTTTATCATTCTGCACTTAGCTGCCTCTAGGAAATGTTGGTTCAGTTTTTCTCTCCTCTGTGCTGCTATTTATCAGAAGTAGTTACAACAAAATTCTTAGACTTCTCCAAAACAAAGTGACAAGAGAATTTGATTCATATGACTATACCCTGTATTAACTACTAAAAAAAATTTATTCCAGTCCTTTTCAGCCCATACTAGGTTTTCATATAGTATTAGCAATAAATATCAAGAGAATTATAAAATGTTCAGGTCAGCATGGCATATCAGTATAACAGAGCATTTTATTTATATCCTGGCTGTGGATTAGGAGACATGGCCTGAAGGTGTTTAGAGCACAGTTGCCAGAGTTAATAATAGTCTTGCTAGCCAGGGACATTTCCTGAGAAAGATCATGGAATTGACTTGGAAGGGAATAAAAGGAAATGAAAATAGAGATGTTTGCAGGTTTTAAATGAAGTAGCTACTTATGCTGAAGTGCAGGCCTCAATACCACATGTATTTTAACATCTTGTTTTTCCTTGAAAAGGAGCTTCTTCTAGTAAGACAATTCGATGCATACAGTCATTGGGAAAAAATACCATTATGTTATGTCCCACCCCCTCACAATTGCTGCAGTGTTGTGGGAGGATGGTGTTCAACTACCTGATGGGCACAGGCTGAGCTTTCATGCAGACTTAATGCAGTTGGATAACAGGTTAATGCTTTATACTGGTTACCAAAATGCCAGCGAGCTTCAGCTGTTTGTGTTGGTTTGCAGAGCCTTTCAATCGACCCGCTTCCTTCAGCGGCCTCACCGCCGTGGGTAGCAATGCCTTCGGGGGACTCGGGAACCCGACAGTTAGTGAGTAACCTCTTTGTTTATGAATTCTCGTTTGCTGTGTCATTCAGGATACTGAGTGATGGTGACTATTTGCTGTCTTGCTCACCGGTTGCTTAGAGCACGTGCCATTAAGAGATGGGAATTTGAAAAGTGATTTCTTCTTCTCAAAACTGGCATTATTTTAGTCATCGGTACGTTGTTTTCTAGTAGTTAGGGGTTCTAATAGTTTGAATTCTACCTAGTGCTAAATGTCACCATTACATTGTTCAGTAAGGAAAAAAGAAATTTAAAAATCATGTAGAACCTACGAGTTTAAGGAGTTTGTGAAATTTCTCATGGTTTTGTTGCATGTTCAAAAACCAGTTAATGAGTGCGACATCCCTGGCTGTGGATGGGAACATTTATCTTTTTTTCCTGTCCTTTCTCACCAGTAATCCAGGACATGTGCCTGGAAGAGATCGCTAACCTACATTTATTTGTCCAGGATCATCAACATTTCTCTAGATTTGGCCAGTCACAAAAGATCATCCTTTTAAAAATCACTCTCTTCATACTTCAAATCTGGCATGATTTTGGTCACATAGTATCTTACTTTGGTTCAGGATCGTATGCAATAAATTCCATTATGTATAGTCCAAAATAATGGTCATTTCCTGACGTGTCAAAAATATTTGGAATGAGGATCATTGTCACTTCGATCTTGCTACCTCATCCCTTGTCAATTTTACCCACAGCATTTCCCCTTCCAATTAAAACTGCCCATTTTTAGGAATGAGACCCTCTAATGAATCTCTGTTAATTTCCTTTCCTTTTCCAGCTCCCAATAATATGTATTCATTTTAACTCTGAGTGCTGTAAAAGTTTTTTTGGTAAGTACCTTCACTAGAGCATACCTTTTTCTTAAACCTTTTTGTTTTCCACTTCACCATTTCAGCACCCAACTCAATGTTCGGCCACAAGGATGGCCCCAGTATGCAGAGCTTTAGCAACCCTCACGAGCCCTGGAACCGACTGCACCGAACTCCTCCTTCGTTCCCGACCCCTCCGCCCTGGCTGAAGCCAGGAGAGCTGGAGCGCAGTTCATCTGCTGCAGCTCATGACAGAGATAGAGATGTAGATAAACGAGACTCATCTGTTAGTAAAGATGACAAAGAAAGGTACGAAAGAACACTTCCAAGAATTGTCTAGTTCAAAGCTTGGGGCTCTGTTCCGCTTTTAACCCTTCCCAGCCTGGCACATTGTTAAACCAGAGCTTCAGCAGAGGCACACCTGGAGAGCTGACTCCATTGCTGCCTGCCACGTGTGGCACGATGAAAGATGCAGGTTTCTAACTCGGGTGTTTCCTACTGCATCTGTTTCTCTTCTCACTTGCGCTGCGCTTCATCAGAAGGAGCTTTGCGGGAGCAGAGTTCAGGCGGTTGTCAAGTGAGAATAGAACCAGACCCGCGCACTCTTGTTACCTTGTGGGTCACGTTGTCATAGGTCTTTTGAAGACTTAACGTGTAGATAGGTGCCTGACAGGATGAAACCAAAGGATTATAAAGTCCATCAGACGCGTATCTGCACCCCCAAATACCAAAATAGCTTGGTAAATTGGATCTTGTCTGCAAACAAGTATCGCTGCCACCCTCTCTAAAAACGGACTGACCAGAGGGGCCACTGATAAAGCTGTAAAACTGTAACCTGTGAAATGCGCCGGGTACGTCATGTCTCAATAGCACAGTAAGTGTCAGTGCATGCAGCTCGTTAAATGAACCTTAACTCCCCTCCAAAAAGCCACACACGCATGCACTGCTGTTACACGCCTTCAAGCCCAGTTTTTCTTCGGTGTTTTACATGGACGTGCACATTAACATGTCCAGGCTGGGAAGGGTTAATGGAAAGTAAAACCTGGTCATATTTTTTTTGTCAGGACTGTTCCCATTATACAGTGAACTCAGTAACAATTCCTCTTACCATTTAAGTACCAAATTATAAGAATTTGCCATTCAGCAAGTGTCATGCCTTCCTTGAAAAATACAGAGAGAGGCTGATTTCAGCTTTTTCAGTTGTGGCTTAATGGCTTTCCTGTTAAGTTTGCACATTACTACAAAATGGCTTATTTGTTTCTAATTTTTTTACCATAAAAGAATATGTAGGAGATGTGCTTTTCTGACTTCTCTGTCACTAACCCAAATATATGCATTAGTAGCCTTTTCTAAAAGAAGTTATGCTAACACATTAGATATTCTAAAAGTACATTGAAGAGCTTTTCTATGTTGTTGTAAACTGTGAAGAGCAAGTCAAACTACAGATCTTTTCACCTACATTTTCCATTTGGAATATTTTCTGTTTGGTAGCATAGCTTCATTATTTTCATGTCTGGTGTTAATGCTTCAAAATAAATTGCTGTTACAAATTGGGGATTCTGTCCTGCAAAATGCTTAAGCATGTGAGTAACTTTACTGGCTTGAATGGCAAAGCATTTTAGTTACTAATGATATGGGTAGTCTTTAGAATTCTGTGATTATTTCAGTTGCTGTTTTGTTGTTTTCTTATGAAGTGTTTCCGCTGAAGAAAATCCCTTTCCAAAATACATTCCTCGCAAGCTGCTTTGGCATTGCCTGAACTCCATATCATAGCCCAGCACATACTTCTTGTCAGTACTTTGAGAGCTTAAAAGTAAGCGCCATTCATACTCCATACTTCTGCACAATTACGGCCACCAGTTTAGTACAGTAAAGTTTTTGCCAATCTACTGTTGCTGTGCTTCCATTTGTGTGGGTTTTGAAGAGTTCTGCTTTGCAGCATGCTCACAGTGCTGGCTGTAGAAGATGCTGAGAAACCCTTCCTGGAGACGTGCTCCTTATGTAGCTAATGTCTGGAGTAGTTTCTGAGCCTCTCATATCTCTTCTTTCCCTTCAGTGGTACTCAGCAGGGTGAGGCAGCCCTGCTTTCTAGTTGAGCTCCCAGTCTCTGTTAGCTGTATTAAGGTAATTGGCCCAGACAGGAAGAACTGGGCATCGCACCTGGATGTCTGATTTAATCTCAGAAGTCTAACTTTATCAGCCCCCAGATGGGCTATGCAGCCAAAAACATTCATCTAGATTTCTGTTACCAGTGGAAAGGTACCTCTTAGCTTGGCTCTTTGCCATCTAAGAGTGATGTGAGAGCGGGGTGCAGTCACTGGTCGTTCTTAAGCTGTATTGCCAGTGTTCCACAGCCCCCTCCCAGCTAGACTGAGATGAGGTAAATCTCTCCAGACAGTTTAGGCAGTATTATGAGAGTAGTTACACTGCAATGTTCTGATAGTCTCCACTTGCTCTTGGAACATCATTTACAGTCGTGGGGTTGTTTTTTGTAAGGACTCTTATTCCAGCCCAGCATTATGAAAAAAAAAATCATCCGTATAAATAGCTATTGTGAAAAACAGGATTTGTTCCTTCCCAGTGGTATTTTGTTCAAAAGATGTCACTGAGCAGTTTCATTCTTATAATGGCATTTAAGTGTATCTAATCCTAGGGCATTAAAAATACCCAGTAAGAATCTATTGATCTTTTTATAAACATAAATGAGGCAAAGAGTACTCTGCATAAGAGACTCAGGATCTTTCAGTGTAGCATACGGGCTCAGAACATGCCTTATTTAGTAATAAGTTCATTTGAGAATATGAAGTTTCTTCTCTCTGGAGCCAGAGGCTTAGAGCTGTTCCTGTATGAGTAACCCAAGGAGACCTTGACAAATCTGACAATAAAAAGTTATTTCCTCTCTGACCACTGAACTCCATGGAGTTCATTGAAATGAGCTATATAATCAATAGCCTCTCGAGATAATACCCTCACTGTAATTGAATAGGATGAAATGGGCAAAGGAAGATCTTATTTTGGTTGCACGCATATTTTTCTTTAGTTACAGAAAATGCCCATTATTTTCTTTAAATTTTATGTGTAATTTAAAACACATCAATTACAGAGAAAATTGATTAAGCATCGCAAAAGGACGCGATGAGCTTTCCTAGTGAAATAAAACTATTAAGGGTGCCCTCTGAACTAGTCCCATGAGCAAAATAAATACAAGGTATTGCAGAGTCCACCAGCCAGTGCTTTCCCAGCAAACTAACAGCATTGACTTGTCACACTGAGGCACCTTCGTGGGAGTGCCTGGACTTAATTCTCACTGCGTCCAACTCTGGAAGCTGTTAAATCAAATGCCTCAAGTTTTGTGGAAAGCAAAAGGAGGGCAATTAGAGCCAGGACACAATTTCCAAATGCTGTGCCTGTGTTTAGGACAAGGTCCATCAAAGCAGAACCTGATACTGAGGAGTTAGTTGTAGTCAGTGCAGACTAGACAGTTCTGGTATCAAATGCTCCCATCTTAGAAGTGTTTTCTACCAGTCTCTAGGAGGTCTCTCAGACATGGCTGATAAAACGACAGTTTCAACAGTTCAGTCTAGACACGCAAAAGATGCATCTGATGAGATTAGAATAATGAGTTTCCTTTTCAAGGGTGTTTTTTCTGCAGTTGCTGCAGTTTCACTGTTCAAAAGTACCTACAGGTAGAAATCTGAGGTGGTTCAAGCTCAGCAAAAAAGCAGGTAGCAGAAATTGTATAGGTGAAGGAGTGAGTGTCCACTTCAGCCAGCCAGTATTGCTCATCTTGTCCAGAGCGAGTTTCAACCTGCCGTCCTCACCTGAGCCTGTTCAGCTTACACATTGCTAAGCAGAGACTGCAGCACCCAAAGAGAAGCCATGTAAAGAGGGGCTGGTGGGGACTGCAGGGGACCTCTCTGCTTATCCCTCACTTTTGCCTTTGATAGCACATCGTCCACTACTCTGCAGTGGCAGCAAACAGCCTGTGTCCGACCCTATCTGGAGCTGTCTTTATGGAAAGAGTTCAGCTCAGATCAGTTGAAATTAGTGAGAAGTTAAAATCATTGGTACCGAGGAATTAGATTTACCTTATGAATTTGATTCACCTTATGACTGCTGTCTTGAGAAAATAGGAAAGCTTTTACACTGAGTATTGCCCACAACAGCTCCTGGTCACCACTGCTTCCAGAAAATAATCGGTACAGGATCCGTTCGCATATTTAGGTTTTTGTCCACTGCCAGACAATAATCCTCTAATCTTTTGTGCAGCATAAATAGAAAGATGGAGTAAATTGACAGTGTTTTGAGACTTCCTAGCATCAGCAGGGAGATGCATTGGCCCTGCCCCTGCTCTGCTTGCTCTACTCTAGAAGTAGGAAAGGCTTGGTAATCTGAAGAGCAACTGACTCCAGTACTGCTGTCTTGAGAGGGTTTTGTTTTCAGTTTTGAGAAGTAAATTGAAAAGCTAGAAGATTGAAGAGAATAGAGTTAAGAAGTTAGTAACATACATAGGTCTGGAAATATTTTTACAAGTCAGTTGAACAAAATGTCATCTGTTTTCCCAAATGTATCCTTAATTGAAGAAGCAGGCAAAATACTATTCACCATGTAATTTGGATTTAATAGACTCACTTCTTTTGGATTAATTTCCTATATTTTTACTTCTATTAAAGCTGTTGTCTTAGGAACATGTGTAGTAGAGCTAGTTTCCATTGGGAGCCTTCTGTGGACTTCAGTGTTTGAAATCTCAATCTGATCATTCACAAAGCAGCTTCGGGGATCTTCTTCTTCTGGGTCAAGATAGTGGAATAGGCCAGGTGTAGAGATGGGATGTTCTTCTGGTGTTTCAGGTGTGCAAAAGGACCAGTGCATTTAATGGTGCATGTTACTAGCTTTCTGCACAGCAATGAGTGTAAAGTCAGACCCCGTAGACTCTGTTTTATTTGCAGAGTTTCTCACGCCTTCATTTTTACACTCCTTTCTTCTAGGGAGAGCATTGAGAAAAGACACTCCAGCCATCCTTCGCCAGCACCTATTCATCCAGTAAACTCCCTCGGACATAATCGCAGCTCAAATGAGCAGGTCAGGAGCCATCTGAATCCCGAGGTTCGAGAGAAAGAGAAACCCAAAGAACGAGAGCGGGATCACTCCGAATCTCGGAAGGAAATTAATGTTGAAGAGCACAAGGTGAAGGACAACTATATTTCGGAGAAGGAAGGCCTGAGCCATGAAAGCCGAGTGGTGGAAGAGTCTAAGCAAATGCCCAGGGTTCCTTCACCCTATGCTAGGCCCCCTGTTGTAGAGAGCACCAGGCCTAATAGTACTTCAAACCGTGAGGCCGAGAGGAAGAATGAGCCGGCGTACGATAATCCGAAGAAAAGCAATGAAGTCAAAGTGAAGGAGGAGCGAAAGGAAGATCACGATGTTCCACCTGAGGGACCTCAGACTCATAGGTCATCTGATCAGCCACCACCTATATCTACATCTAACGTCCATCCGAGCCCTTTGGTGTCTATGCCCATGACTGTAGGTGTAACTGGTATACATCACATGAACAGTATCAGTGGCCTGGATAGGACTCGCATGATGACCCCTTTCATGGGAATTAGCCCAATTCCTGGTGGAGAACGTTTCCCCTATCCTTCTTTCCACTGGGATCCGATGAGAGATCCCTTAAGAGATCCGTACAGAGAGCTAGATATTCACCGGCGAGACCCCCTGGGCAGAGACTTTTTGCTAAGAAATGACCCCCTTCATCGTCTTTCTACGCCGAGGTTATATGAAACCGACAGGTCATTCAGGGATCGGGAACCTCACGACTACAATCACCACCACCATCACCACCACCCTCTCTCTGTTGACCCGCGACGTGAGCATGAGAGAGGCAACCACTTGGATGACAGGGAGAGGTTGCACATGCTCCGAGAGGACTATGAACATGCACGCCTGCACTCAGTTCACCCTGCCGCCTTGGATGGGCACCTGCCTCACCCAAGCCTAATCACGCCGGGACTTCCTAGCATGCACTACCCCAGAGTCAGTCCCCCGACGGGACACCAAAATGGCATCCTCAATAAAACTCCCCCCACAGCAGCTCTCAGTGCCCCTCCACCTCTTATTTCTACTCTGGGACCTCGGCCTGGGTCTCCCAGAAGGACTACTCCTCTGTCAACAGAGATGAGAGAGAGGCCTCCTTCTCACACCCTCAAGGACATAGAGGCTCGATAAGCAGAGTGAGACTAAACAAAACCCCAAGAAAGAGGGACAGGACGTTGTAAATGAACATAATATAAAGACCTCCTTACTAGTCATTGATACAGACTGGGGATGTGACCCACTGTACCATATGTATAGACCTGAGTGCAAAGATTTTGAAATGGGTTTTTTTTGTATATTATATGTTGAAATTTTCCAGATCTTTTAGCCAAGTCCATATGTTCCTCGTGTCTCCTACTCTATTTTATTTCTAGTTTAAAAATTTCAACATTTGAACTGAAGAACAAGACATTAGTCTGAATGATTTGACTAGAAACAAACCACCACCAGTGTCAACCATACAAAGCTCTTTCAGGCCTGAAGTGAAGACAATTGTAGATATTTATGTAAAAAGATTGCTTCATGGGTTAATGGTTCATATATGCAAAAAGGGTAAGATGAAAGCTTTACTTTGTACAAATGTAAATAGATAAAATTAAGTAACATAATACATTAATACTTCTTAAACTGTGCTATTTGCAAACTTAATATTGATCAACACAGTCTGCTTATGCTGTGTTACATATATTGTTATAGACAGCTAAACCCCTTCAACTATGCAATGAATTTTAAGGCTTTTCACAAAAGCCTTTATAACTCAAAGGAGCCTTTTCAACACACAACATAATTAAAGTCATATTTTCCCTGAACAAGCTCATCTCTAATAGCAGCCTATTTCTCTTGCTTGTTTTGATGAAGAAACAGCCCATTAGAAGTGTAGCTTTCTGTCTGATGCCCTTGCATCGAGCTGCTGATGTTCCTGTGGCTGATGTATTCCTTAGAAGGCGTCAGGGTTAGCGAGCTGTAATCGCTGATACTGGAGCCATGACAGATTGGGTTTCAGTCACATTAATCTGGGTTAAACAGAGTAATAATCAAATGCTGGATATTTTCCAGAATTCATCACTTAACATGTCAAATTTCTTTTTGGAAGAACATCTGCTTATAGCCATTCCTGTCTGGTTTTATTGGCAGTGTGTCATTTTTATCTGTACACACTTTTTTTTTTTTTCTGGGTTAAGTGATTTTTTAGCTACATTGAAACAAATCCTACAAGAAAGCTAATACTTTTCTAAACGATGGATATGTTTTCACTGTGGATCAGTAGTTTAATTAATGAACTCTGATGCAGATTTCATAATGCAATTTATTGTATTTCAGTCGGTAATAAAGTCTGTGAATAGTTACCAGGTCAGCCTTCGTGTTCCCTAATGACAGAGGACATGAAATAACGTGAAGAACATGGTCCTTTTTACAAATATGCATCAATCTTCTGAAATCCGTCTTTTCATAACACACTTTTTTATAACGCGTTAAGTTTCTTGTCTAACTATTTGGAGAGAATATGACTTTATCAGAGATGATTCAATATCTTGTCTACTGGACTGTAAAATATATGTATGAAATAAAATTAGTTCCATTGGTCTTCTAGTGTATTAAAGTGCTATCTGAGGTTGTTACCCTGTTTTGGCAAAAAAAAAAGAAAAAAAAAAAGAAAAAAGTTAACTACAGACAGTTGTTTCTAATGATCAGAGATCTATTTTAGTAGTCAACTGAAGGTTTAGTTGTGAGCTTCAGATTTTGTGAACTCCAGATGTTGTGCAGTGGTTTTTTTTTTTGGTCTTTTTTTTTTTTTTTTTTAAGAACAAAAGGAAAAATACAAAAAAAAACCCCAACCCTGAAGATTATGTACACTGGAACCGTAGTGGTAGCTTTCAGTATTGTAAAGAGATTGTTATATACGAACCTTTTTGCTGTTTATCCTGTATGTAATAAAGTCCTTTCTAGATCCTATGTGAAAAGAAAAGTGAAGCGGCTCTCAATCTTCAGCATGTTTCCTCATCAGCGAAGACTTGTGTAATGTAAATTGTGCCATGTTATTAAAAAATGTGAACTAAACTGCTAGGTGCTTCTTTGTGTGGAGTGCCCCATCGCTGCTATGGGGAAGAAATACTTTTTCCCAAGAGTGAAGTTTTGTTCGGAAGAAATAGCTATTAAAAATGTCAAGGCAGTGGTAAGCATTTATAAGCCATCTTATTAAAATTATTAGAGTAATAAGAAAAAGAACAAAAAGGAGACCAGATCCTTGGCTTGTCTGGATTCTTTAAAATATAGTAAGACCCTACTCACATGAGCTCGTAGTTAACTGACCAGTTGGTCTGTCAGGATAGTCCCATACTTAAATACGTGGCTGTATGCAGGTCCTTCTGGGAATTTGTGCACTTCCACACAAGCCAGTGGCATTTCACCAGTTTGCATCAGCTAAAGATGTGGCTGTTGGTTCCTATGAGCAATTTGTACAATTTGTAAATGCTCAATTTATTGCAGATTGTTTACTACTTCAGAGTCCTTTTTTTTTAAAAAAAAAAAAAAAGCTTCTCATGATACATGATTTCCAGGAGGGTTTTATTTTAGGTTGGGATTTCTTTTTATAAGCTTGTTGCAAACACTTCAAAACCTTAATCCAAGCTGCTTTGGCAGAGGCAACGTGTGACACTGGCATTTGCTCTCTGGGGCAAGATTGGAAATTTTTCTTCTCCCTCAACAACTGTTAACTGTTTTGGTAAGCAGTTATAGGGATGCAGCCATATATTCATTTTGGGTTTGTTTCTCTCTTCAGCCCTATGGGGCTTCTGTCTGTATTCCTCTCTCCCGTGTAAATCTGATGAAAGTGACATTTTCCATAATTCCGAGACAGGAAGAGCCCTATGTATATGTAAAAATCCAATTTTGGTGTAATCTGTGCAGAACGTACAATAGTAGCATAATGTGCAAAAAGAGCTTTTTACTCTTTTTTTCTCTCTTTTTTTTTTTTTTCCTGAGGAACCTGCATCTCAGTCTTCTGGATTGCACATCGTTAAAAAGCCTTCCAAGTTTCTGAAGGAAACCAGTTGTAGATGGTCATAGGAGGATGAAAACTACTGGAGCAAGCTTGCAGAGTTGCAGTGTGAGGGACCTCAGGAGAGAGGGTCTGATGAGAGAGCATCATCTTCCAGGCTCATCTCAGAGCATGGTAATAGGCGTCCTAACAGCTTTGTCAGTGTCTTCAGGGGGAAGAAACGTGGTATTTGATTGCACAGACTATGAGCCTTGTCCTCCCAGGTGCTGAGCACCTCCTTCCTGCTGATGGGCCTTAATTCCCAATCAAGCCAATGATCCCTCAGCCCCAGAAAGCACTGAGGCATTTCACTCCCTTTGAATGCAGTACAATTTTTAAGTGGCTACGCGCCTTTGAAGATCTGGGTGTCGTAAGAGCGGAGATGCTCAGAGGAATAGACCTGAAAGGTATAGTAAGAGATAAAACAAGATTTTGAATGCTTTTAAACTTCTTCAGGTATATTCATTGCTTATCAAAAGTTTGATAGAGAGACATGAGCTTGTGGGTATAGGCCGTTTAATCTTTTTGCAGGTTTTCCAGGCAAGACACTTGTCTTGAATCTTCCCTTTCTGAATAGTTAGTATTTAAGAAATGGAAGTTTGTTTAAAGACCATCCCAAGCACCACCTGTAGGAATAAAATGAGTCATAAGGGTATTATTCTGTAGGGTGTGAGATGTGAATCAGAAAGCCCTGAGCTACTATGCTTAAAACAGCCAGGAACTTTGCTTTACGCTTTAAAGCTCCCACCCAGCTTCCTAAATCAGCTTCCTACCACCAGCTGAGATGCCAGCTAAAGCAGGGTATAGGACGTGATTCCTCGAAGGCAGTCATAACATTTGTCCCCTGGTTACAGTGTTCATTTTAATCCCTACTTTGTTTCTTTCTAACTTTCTACATTGTTGGCTTTAGTATTCCATACTGAGTACGCGGCTCCAACCCGGTTTCCTGCTGTTTGTACCTTACTGATACTCTCACCTTTTTGCCAGTCCTGTTTTCTCTGATGGCTTAGGATTGCTAAAGTTATTACAGGCAGCAATAAACACTGCAGATGGATTTTTCTGAGAGCCATAGGCACTGTGTATTTTTGTTCCTTTTTTGCCTCTTGGAGGTCATGAAAATGTGTAGTCTTTGCTGGACTGGAAGATAGGAGGTTGGGGAGAATTTTACTGAAAGTATTTTCATTTGCTTTGACTGTGCCTTGTTAAGTAAATATTTAGCATGATTCTGGATAATTTGAACTCTGCTTCACACATGCAGGTGACCTCTGCTGAAAGCCACCTGGGGCACTGGAACAAGGTAACAGACCCTTGGTTATATGCCATTTACAGGTGAGCTACTGGGCCTACTGCTTTTGTTTCTGGCAGGACAGAAGAGCGAGCTGTGGTTCAGAGTGTGACCGGGGACTCAAATGACACAGGGTTTTTTTACTCCCACTGTGACTTGGTTAAGTCTCACCTGGATAAACCAACTTACTTTGTTGGATTCCAGCTGCCACCTTTGGAGGCATACTCCTCGATAGCTTCTAGAAGGCAGTTTGGAGCAGGATCCCACTTTAAACAGTCTGAATTGCCTTTGGGAGGTGACTCTTGCTTAACTCCAGATGGAGACTAACCTTTAACTTGGCTGGTTCAGAGAAGTACATGCAGATAGAGGTGGGACTGCCTCCTCCCTCGTTTGGTTTTACAGTCTCGTCCAATCCTCCTTCCCTTGCACTGTAAAGCACCAATCCTACTGATCCTTTCTGTGAAGCTGTTGGGGACACAGCCCATCCCTTACTGTCTGATTGCACTGTGCTTGGTGTCCTGACTGGGCTGTGTGAGCGTTTCTCTCTCAGTACTGCTCTAACACAAAATGCCTTCGGTAGCACTAGAGACCAGAGTGAAAACTGAAGGCCTCAGTGCACTGGCCACAGTGATCACGATAAGAGACACGATAGTTTTGCTAGCCTAGAAGAATGAAAGCTGCAGGTGAGGGCAGACTGCTCTCCCTGCACCCTGTCTCCATCTGGAGGAGCTTAGGCTGCTTGTGGCCATGGGCGAGGTGGAAGTTCCCAGCTGGCAAAGGCTCCAAGTGCTTATGTGGAGCTGACAGTTTCCAGCATGGTCCCTTCCTGCCAGCTGGGTGTTGCCTGGGGTGGGTACTATCTTCTTCTGTGGGTATCTTGCAACTAAAATCATTTTAGCACAAAGACATTTCCTGGTCACAATCTCCCCCCTCCTCAATTCTGTGCTGTTTGCCTACAGAAACGTGTATTTATATACATCAAAATGCTCACATTATGTCAGGATGGCCTTACAGCAAGGGGCCGAGTAGGAAATCACGATGGCACCCTACAGTCTCACGTGGCCTTTTTGCTGCTTTCTGCTTTCCTCTGCTGGGCTGGTAATATAGACTTCACTGTATCCTTATCCCTGCTTTATAAATAGGAGCACAAAACTCAAGAGTCACCAGTGTAATAACAGTGCTGCACCTACTGCCTGAGTCATCCCAGGAGTCACCCAGGGGAACTAGGTTAATGCCTTAGTCACCACGAGACAAAAAAAAACCCCTGAATTGGGGAAATTAGAGAGTCAGTGGCGAGAGTTGAGGAATTTGTGGGTTTCTGTTTTGTCTTTAGAAAGCACTTTTAACCCTAACCCACACCGACAACTTCCCGGGGTCCTAGATCTGCTAAAATTATGAAGGAACAGGTTTACTTATTTATGGGTAATTGAAGTATGTCAAGTATTGACCCAAGTTGATAAGGCCTGTGGTCATTCTGGTTATCAAGAGCTGATAGTCTATTTTACCACCGATTGTGACTTGTTTAATCATCATTATTGCTCAGTATTCGAATTTCCTCAGCCTGTAGCAATATTCTTGGTTGGATTTACGACACATTTCTCCACTGGAAGACTTGCAATTACTCCTAGGAATCCAGCCATCCACCCCCAGTACAATCATCTTTATTTCAAGTCGAGAAAAAAACCTGAGAACTTAATCAATTGATTAATCAGAGACTGTACCTATCAAACACACAATATTGCCATATGTTGATGAAATGCATCTTCTGCTTTGCATCTTCAAAACCCTTAACTAGTTTTTGATGATTTGGGGGAGGAGGGGAAGTGATGCAGCAGAGATTACATTAGCAGCAAAAGCTTGGAAACTAGATTTTTAATTTTTTTAATCCTGAACACAACTAAAAATGCAAGTATAAACTTCCTGGGATTTCCAGTGGTCTCTCTTTTGGAAGAGCCTCAGAGTATTTGAGGCAAACATGATGTATTTGGAGCTTATTCAATAGAAAAAAACCCAAACTCTATAAAATAACCACCAGCTACTTGCCCTTCAAACGGAAAGTTTTGTCTCAGTTACTAGGACGGCCAAGCAGACAGATTTATTTCAGTCTGTTAGAAAAGGCTGTCGTTCTTCAGAGATACCACAAGAGGGTAGTTAGAGAGAGACTGAAATATCTGTAGGCTGACAGGATGGCTGTGCTGTTTCCTGAAAGGTGGATGTAGCTGTAAATTATTTTTATTAGAGGCTGATCTGTGAGGAGCTTTGCTGTTCCCCTGCATAAATGACAGCAATCTCAACGGTGCAGTGGCAGGCAGCGAGCAGGTTGACTACGGAGTGACCTTGCTTTATCTCATTTCAGAAGAAAGAGGGACTAGAAGTGGCTCATACCGAGAGCATTCCGCTAAATAAAGGCAATCATTTTTTGGGAGAGTTAGGCTTAAATTATGTGGTGCTACAAAGCCCACTGGTTATGTTAAGGAAATAAAAGATGCTCCTCTGGCAAGTGGTATGTACAGTATGAGTTAGTGTACATCAGCTCCTCAAAGCCTCGGTCGTTACTGAGGATATTAGTCTGTTTTTTCCATTACCTGTCTTTTGAAAGGATTAGCCATGGACTAAGCAAGAGAACTGCTTCATTCGGACGGGGGAAAAAGAAATAATGCCAAATTTTCAAGGGATATAAATTAAAATGGTTTATTTAAAATTGTCAGAGCTGTCTGCTTCATACCAGCAGAAAACTTGGCCCTGATTTTTCCTTTTCTACCATTTTACACTTTTGCCACGTGGGCCAAGAGCTCCCATTTCCCTGATGCTGTAAAACCTCTCCTGGCATCACAAGGGGCTGCCTGCCTCAAGGGGCACATCCTCGAGCAGGTGGGAAAACATAGCCCCAGCTGCTTTTTGGACGGTGTGAGGGACCTTTCACCTGCCTTCCCACATGGAGGCCCAGCCCAACTCCTGCCTGCCCCCCAGACAAGCTGCAGCAAGCACCTGGAAATTGCTCTGTCCCCATGGGCACAGCCTGGCCAGTGCCCGAGCAGTCCCCAGTCCCCCAGCAGTCCCCAGTACCCCTGGAAAGGGCGGCCGTCCTGCACACACCTGCCTCCCAGGGCCCCTGTGGTGGTTGCCCCCATGCTTGCTGCTCTGGCCAGCTGGCCCTGTCTCCTCACAGTGCAATTCCCCTGCCCGGCTCTGCTCACCTGGCAGTCGCAAAAGCACTTTTTGCAAAGCCAAGCAGCGAAGTAGGTCAGCAGCGGTGGAGCACAAGGGTGGGGAGATGGTGACTGGTACCCCCATGCTGGGGCGGGCAGAGACACCCCAGCTGCCCCGGGTGGCTGCACCATCCCATGCTGTGCTCCCCTCAGCAGCACTGGGGGGACAGCTACAGGTGCACAGCCCTAAGGCAGAGCTTGATGGGACCAACAGCCCCACCTCGCAGCGTTAGCGCTGTGGTTTGTTGTTGGCAGAGTCATGCTATCCCGGTTTTAAATGACTCATTTTCCACTTAACTCTATTATTGTGGTTTATAGAGCATCTGGAGCTTTGCAGCAGTAAATACATCACTGAATACCCCAGCAATATACTGTAGAGATCTGGTGTTTTGAATAACCTATTTAGCAAAATCCTGTTGGGGTGTGCAGGGCGAGTCTGTGCCTCCTGGCCCAGCTCACTGCTCACCAGGCCTCTGCTCTGCTGGAACCACCCCACAGCGTGCTGGCGTGGGGTGCAAACACGTCCGGCCGGTGATGTGCTTGCAGAAACCGATTGATTATCTTCATGCTGCATGAAGTTGGCATCTTTTTTTATGAGAAGCTGACATGTTCTTCTCAGATGCCCGCAGACACCCTGCGCTGATGCTGAAGTAACTAGGCTTGTGAAATGTTGATGTCCCGGGGAAGGACGCGGGTCTGCTCTGGCCAGTCCGTTCTGGCTGGACGGACATCTCTGGACTATTTGTATTATTTGGGGTTTTTCTTCTCCTCAGCTTGAGCCGCTTCGATGGTGCGGGCACGACCGGACTCGGGCTGCAGAGAGCGCTGTGGGAGAGAGAAACCCTGGCCAAGATGGCGGCGGCTCTGGCGGGGCGTTGGGCNATGTTTGACCTGTTGCCTCTTCCCCAGCAGCCTGCTTGATTTCCACTTTCATCTCAAATGAAGAAGGCAGGCTTCTGGGGAATAAGAGCAACAATTTTCTTTTTTTTTTTT
>VWZY01009789.1:388286-442100 GCA_013399075.1 Chloroceryle aenea
CGGGGCTGACCCGGCGGGGCCGGCGGCCCCGGCAGCGCAGGAGTGCCGGGGAAGGTTGCTGCCGTGGTGGTCTGCAGCTCCATCTGAAACTGGTTAAAAGAAAGAGTTAAAGGAAAAGAAAGGCCTCCTTAGGAGAAAGAAATTCCCAACAGCTTCTCTCTTTTTCAGATTTTTGTCACTCATGTTTGACCTGTTGCCTCTTCCCCAGCAGCCTGCTTGATTTCCACTTTCATCTCAAATGAAGAAGGCAGGCTTCTGGGGAATAAGAGCAACAATNAGTGCAGCAGTCAATCCATTTCTCTACCAGGATGGGCTATATCCTTCACCCTGGGTGCAAGAGGCAGGACCTCGGGAAGGATCTTTTGGACTGGAAATTGGATGCGCTGCAGCATCCTGTTACCTTTACTGTGATAGCGGGACTCGTGAGCTCTGGTCATGTGGGGATACAGCCAGACTGTGTAGAATTAGAAGCAAAATTTGTTCTCCCTCTAGTTGTGTGGAGGGAAGTCAATGTGGTGAAACAATGTGTATTAAAATTGTATTTTGAAGCAAAGGACTAGAGGCTTCAGGTCGGATTTCTGTTCTAGCCCGCTGGGGAGTTTTAAGAAAATCATATTGAGAATCTGTGCCTCTGCGATTTGACTCTTCCCCTGCCCTTTCCTCCTGTAAAGAGCATTTACATCTATATTTAGAAAGACTATGTAGAGGTTTCATTGTGCTGGTTTTGGTTGTGAGATTTTTTTTTTCCCTCAGTTACATTTTCCAATACTCATTCACAATGCAGTAAGTCTCTTCTGGCAGGTTATTTAGTTTTATCTATAGGTTGACTTGAATTTGGAGGGATTACAGTCAAAGTGGGCATCATATTTTAAGAATTAATCTGTAATGACTGCAATAGCTTTATGTTGCTGCTAATTCTAAACTCCATTAACTTGTTTCCTGTCCTTGCAGCTTTGCCTTAGTAAACTTTGCTCTGAATGGCACCAAGACTGTCTAATGAAACAGAGAGCAGTCTCTTTCCAGTAAACCTAGCACAGAGTAGTTGAATCTCTGTCTAATTGATCATTTACATGAGTTCCCACAAAATTCTGGCATCTAGATGACTACTGTAGGATGAAACCGGACCTTGTTCTTGCACACGTACCTTGGGCAGTGTTAGTTCTACCCAAACGTGCAGGACTGAATTTGCCTGTTACTGCAGAGCTACATTATGAATGTCCTTGACTTTCACTTCCAAAATTCCTTCATATGAATGCCTGCAGCATCTTGCTGTGTGAGCTAAGCACTGTGCTAAACCTGGGAGTCCAGCTGAAAAATCAGAGGCCAGCTCTGCAACACTACACTTGTCTGTGATTCATGCTTTTTGCTTAAGCACACTGCGATTTAAACACACTTTAAACACATCCCATTAGTGAAACTGCAGCGAGAGACTATCGTATCAGACAGGAAAAAAGACTCCCACAAATACACGTGGTGGGGTGATGGTTAAGTATAAAATGGTAGGAATTTCTTTTATCTGGAATACTAGCTTTGTGTTTTGGCTCTCATACAGGAAGATTGGTTTGATGGATGGCTGTCTTCAGAAGTTGTGATGCAGCTGGTGCACGTTGTGCAGCGATGACTTCAGCTGGTTCCTATGAGGCTATCTGCCTCTTTAGAGGGGCTTGGTATTGGCTCTGAGTCACCTGGGCCAGGCTCTGCGTAAGGCAGGGAGAGACAGCTTGCTAACCAGCCTTGAAACAACCAGGACTGTGCAAAGCCAAGGTTTGCCTTAACAGGAGGGTTTTTTTAAGCAATTTAAGTGTTTTCTAGCTTTTTCGGGCCATAAGGAAGCACTTTAAGGTTGAATCTGATGGATGTTCAAACTGATACCTTTGCCTGACTTCCAGGAGAGCTTCTCCCACAGGTGGGAGATGATACCATGGGAGGAACTACCCACTCTGCTCATAGGCTACAGCTGAGGCTTGGAGGAAGAGGAGGGCTGGGAGGTTTGCTCTGTTCCTTTACTTAAGTCATTCTAAGCCAGGCCAGGGTACAGGTGAATAAGCTTAGCAATTTATTGAACCAGAGAGAATACTTGAAGACTTGCAGTCACAGGCTGAAGGCACAACTCTGTCCATCTTGTGGAAAGTGGTTTTATTCCCAGGAGTCTTGGTAAGTCTTGGGTTTTGCTGCTCTTTCCTACTATGTGTTGGGTTGATTGACTAATGATCAAAATGATCTGGGTTTGTTTAGCATCTCTGTATCTCACAGACTTCAGTGGGTTTTGGTTGTTTGGGGTTTGTTGCTGTGTTGGGTTTTTTGGTCATGATTTTAAGAGGTGCTTTATAAATGGGGAACCCAGTCAAGAAAAATGAACTTTAAGACTGCAGGGAGTTGGTAAAGGAGGAGGAGATGAGACTTCAGCTGTGGTTTCCCAAGTTCATTCCTTTCACCAGCTTGGTAGGTGTTGCTGGCAGCGTTGTTATTGTAGAGACCAAGCAGCCAGATGAATCATGAGCTTGGAAGGAGTGAAGGGATGCAGAATAACATGTAAAGCCCCAGAGCTGGTCATTTCAAACTGTGAATAATTTGGTTTTGAGGAATTCATTCTAATACTACTTGTGTTCAGGCTGCTCCTTACATGAACAAAAGACTTATCTCTTTGGGGTTGCAATGTAGCACTTTTTGCCTGCCCTAAATTCACTTAATTTTAACTTAATCGCTCTGTATTTTTTAATGTTTCTATGAGACTACCATGTTGCTGTCTCAGCAGTAATAGTGAGAAGTTGAAAGAAGTTAATCGTGCTGTGTAGCTCAATGCCTTATGGTTTATTATTAAGAATAAAGGCAAGCACTCCACTATTTTATCTTTAATATGCAGTTAACTTAATTCCTAATCCTCTAATGGGATGGTGTTCTTCCTAACGGTCTGGCTTCTGCCTTGCTTTCAAGCTGCGTGTGAAACTTAAAAGCTGAAATGCTCAGTTCTGAGAAAATTTTAATAAATGCATGCATAAGTCAGTCTTCATTAGCTTTTCCTTAAGCATTCGGGGAGAGAAGTTTTCATTTTCCTGGATGCCTAGTGAAGTTAAAGCTTAGCAGGCTGCTTTCCTGTTCCCCTTGCGTGTGTAACAGCCATTGACTCCTGGTGCAGTGCAAGCAGATACCCACAGGCTGATAAATGTTAGCTTGTTTTTCTGCTTTGGACATAGGTAACTGTCTAAAATACCGAGTCCTCCTCTAGAATGAACCAGGCTGCTTGTTCTTTTCTTAGCCTGGCTGCCGCCTCCTCCCCATTATTTTCATAGTTCCCTGCTAGTTCTGAGTAGTCACTGAGGACATGTGGGCTGTGGTGTAAGTTATTAAGCTTCTGCAAGGAGCTAGATCTTTACAGTGATAATTGTCTTCCTTTGCAATGTATTAGAGTACAGTGGAATTTAGCAAACAGCTTAACAAGCTTCATCTGGAGGATTTTGACACTGGTGTTTCTCACTTGTGGAGCACCTTGCACTTTTGTCCCCTTTTGCTCTCTGTCTGGGCTACAAGCTCCAGAAGTGCTGGGATGATGTCAGTACTCAGGTGAAGTTTTCAAACTGCATGTAGCCACCAAACCCCCATCGTTTTAGGATATTGTTTTCATTGCCCCTCTCTTTTGAGTGCATCTAATTTTGTCCTCTTGTAATCTTCCCATTTCACTAGTATCCCCTGCATTCATCTTACTCCACTCAGCTAATTGGATAAACCCATTTACTATATTTACTGAATGGTATAGATTTGATAATACCAATCTTCTACTCTTAACCATAATCTCATATTTTTCTCTGGCCTTACTAAATGCCCCTCCTGCCCCACCTTTGCACTTAGACTTCATATAAAATCATAGCAGTGATTAAAAGTCCTGGACCTCATCGTGCTCTGCCCTGCAGGCCCGGTGTGCCTTCCTGGCTTCATAAGCACTGAAAGCTGAGGCAAAAGTGTTGGATGATGCTCCTGAATCTCTTAATAGCTGTTCCATGCCCCGACATAAATGACCTCCCAAAATCTGAGGCTTGTGTTTTCGCAAGCGATTAGTCATGTGGGTGCTTAGCTTTGGTACCTTGGGGAGAGGTTAACTACCTCAAATATTTGCTTGCCTGTGCTTATTCTTCAGTGTTCAAACTTCTGGCAAGAGATCAACATCCAGATTCCCTGGTGACCTGTGAAAATCTCTGCTGAAGTGTCTAAAGCATATAAATCTGCAGCTTCCTGGAGTCGAGAAGTGTTTGCAATGAGGCAAAGTCTGATTCCCTGAAATTATCAGCAGCTTTGCAGGAATTGTGGCAAAACAGAACCCGCGTTGATACTCTCTGTAAAGAAAGTGTTTTGTTGTTTCAGTTGTGCAAGTTCAAGTGTGTATGGACTCAGCAGTTTTAACCTTCATATGCATCTTCATTTTGATTCCTGAAAAAGCAGGGTCATTACATAGACTGCATCCTCTAAAAGCCTGGAACTGTGCCCTGGGCTGCACAGTGGTCTTCCCCAGCTTCTCCTCAAATGAGCTGAGCTCTTCTTCTGCCCAGCCTGCGTTTGCTTGCAGAAGGAACTGCTTCTGTCTTCTCCAAACCAGTGCTGCAATAATGACTGACTTTGGCACAGAGGGAATGGAAAACAAAATGGCCTGCCTGCCTCTCTTTACTGTTGGTCCAGCCTTTTGGATATCGGGCTTGTGCCCACGCAAACTGGCTGTGCTGTCCGGAGCAGAGCCTGATGTGCTCACACACAGACAGTACGGTCGCCAGGTGCAGGTAGTTTCTTTTGCTGTCTCACTCTGCAGTTGTCACAGAGTTTTAAAGAATATTTGCATTATACTCTGGCACTTGTAAGACTCTTCTTTGGTTTGACAGGTTTTACGCCAGCTCACTGCTCTCATCACACAGATGATTTTCTTTTACATTCAAGATCAGCATTTCACATTTTTGAGATCCAAAGCTGTAGCATAAGCAAGGAGAGGACAACTGTCAGAAAGCAACAGGCTGTAAACACGAGGTGTGCATGGATGCTGTCACAGGGATAGCAGAGGCAGATGTGATTAGGGGGGTATTTTTGGTGCTATATGACATTACATTGATTAAATTTTAGTTTATTCCTTAAAGAAATCCTTTTGAGGATAGAAACACAACCGAGGACAGAAAACATCTTGTGGTATTTTGCTGTCTTTTGCAATGTGCCCCATGGGGCAGGAGAGCTGTGGCCTCAGTTAAAGCTGTTGGGAATGATAGGGTTTGAGTTCATAGGGTAGCTTGTGCTTTAACAAAATTTCTTCCTTTTGTCTGGAAAGAAAGCAAATGTTAACTGCTGCTTCAGCTGCTTAAACACATCTAACCTTCATTTTGCAACATCGCATTTCATGTCCCTTATCCTCTTGCGTGGTGTCAGAGCTGCTGTCATCCTCTGGTGCTGGCTTGCTGGAATCCTTAGCACTGGAGTTACTTTAATACCGAAGAGCAAAGCATCGAACTACTGCAGCGCAACACAAAGGGCAAATAGCTTTTACTAGAACAGCATTTCAAACTGAAGCTAAGGGACTGCAGGCTTTTGCTTTTGGATGTGAGGGGACGTATGACATTAGCACTGGTTGTATTTAAGTATTTGTGTGGTGTTACTTGTGTAACAGTAGATTAAACTGGTTTGTCTTGGGAAAGCTCATGTTTTCTGTGGTGTGCTCTACAAGGATCCAAGTCTGAGGAAATGGGTTAGTCAAAACTAATTAGGTTTTAGGATGTCTTTTGATGTAAGTTTTCTGAGGAGCTGTAGCTCCCACATCACAGTAAGATTGCTGAGGAGGAGGATATATCACTGCTGCAACTCTGCCCTGAAGGCACCTGCGTGACCCTAGTTTCCCTCTGACCACAAATGTAACCTGTAGAGCTCAGCTCAGAAACAACCCTACCACGAGTGGCTTTTGATGCCCATGGTCAGTTCTCAAATTGCTCATTTCACAATTTCCTATTCAGAGAGAATATCAGGTATTTTTTTCTGCATTTAATCCACTGAATCTTTTTTTGGTTGGTTAGGTTGGCTGTTGGTGGTGGTTGGTTTGGTTTGGGTTGTTTGGTTTTTTTTGTTTTCTTTTTTTACTACATTGTCTGTTGCTTTTCTAGTATGTGCCTCAGAGGCTAAGCGGAGTGCTAGTTCCCGGACTGCTGAGAATGAGGCAGAAAAATTTCTGGGTTATCTGCTCAACCTTAGCCATTCCTTGGCAAAATAAACCCTTTTCACTTCCCTCATGACAATTTATCTCTGAAGTTTTACTTGTATTTATTAATAAAGAAACAAATTCACCCCTGGGAGAAAAGAATTACTTATTTCGCTAACTTGCTAATTCCTCACCCTTCTTTTAACCAACAGTGTGGTAGCTGATAGCACGTGGGTTTGGGGAAGCCCAGCCCTGGGCTGTGCCTAGCTCAGGAGCTGCAGACAAATGTTTTGTGGTTTGCTTTTTTTTTTTTTTTACTCTGGGATTCTGTCTCCAGACCACAGTTCAAGACTTGTGAAATGGGAGGATAAACTAATTTAGGGCAAGAAAGACTTACAAGGATAGACAGAGGTCCGTTGGTTTGTTCATCTTGGGGAAGAGAAGGCTGAAGGGGGACCTCATGGCAGTCTACAGCTTCCTCAAGGGGAACAGCAGAGCAAGAGGTGCTGATCTCTGCTCTCTGGTGACCTGTGACAGGACATGGGGAAATGGAATGAAACTGCCGCAGGAGAAGTTCAGACTGGGTGTCAGGAAAAGGCTTCTCACTGAGAGCGTGGTCAGTCCCTGCAGCAGGGTCCCTAATTGAAGCAGGCACAGCACCAAGCCTCTTGAGAGCTCAAGGAGCATCTGAATGACACTTCATCATATGGTTTCATTTTACACAGAATCAGGTTTTGCACACTACCAGGTTGGAAGGGTCCTTGAAAGACCATCTCGTCCAACCCCCTGCCAGAGCAGGATCACCTAGGTTAGGTCACACAGGAGCATGTCCATGTGGTTTTTGAAGGTCTCCAGAGAAGGAGACTCCACAGCCTCCCTGGGCAGCCTGTTCCAAGGTTCAGTCACATGGAATAGCCTATGTTCCAGGTTGCACCCATTGTCCCTTGTCCTATCATTGGATGTAACTGAGAAGAGTCTGGCTCCATTCTCCTGACACACACCCTTTACATTAATGAGGTCACCCCTCAGTCTCCTCGGAGCTAAAGAGTCCCAGCCTCTCCTCAGAAGGGAGATGTTCCACTCCCTTCACCATCTTTGTGGCTCTGCACTGGACTCTCCCAAGCAGTTAGAAAGTTATGTGCGGGACGGAGAGTTGGACTCTAACGGGGCCCTTCCAGCTCGAGATCTTCTATGATTTCATCACGTGCCATTCTTTTGTTTTGGGGAATAAGCACCGTGCAAGGCAAGCAAGCTCAGTTACTTGTATCCAGTGAATGTACTTTTGGGTGCAAAGGTCTGTCATGCATTTCTGAATTGTGTGGAAATAGGCTTATTATGGTCTGGCAACATTCACATCACTAGCCTAGTGGATAGCTTTGAAAAGCTGAGCTGGCAAACTAGGTCTTGTTTCTAATAGTAGCTTCTGTAGAATTTAAGTCCTGCTTGACAAGTACGTGAGGGTCACGGACATGCTCTGGTGTAATTTAGCACTGTCCGTGACAGTGGAGTGTTACTGCACCTCGCAGCAGCAGGAAAACAGAGAGCCTTTTGTGGTGGGCATTAGTGTTAAGAGCCAGATTGTGATTAAAAATGGGAAAAGTTTAGATAAACAGAAGTGTCTAGTTGTGAAAAAATAACAGCTAACAGGTGGCTGCTACTAACCAAGCAAACAGGAGTAAATGATGATTTGGATGCAGAGCTGTTGCCTTGTTGAAGATATGCAGTGATTTAATAAGCTCTAGGAACATAACAAATTCCTCAGGGCCCAGTCCTGCAATGTACTTTGCAAATGGACTTAATTGAATTGTAATGAGGCTAGTTATGGTCAACTGTTCCACTTACATGCAGCTCATTGCAGGATTAGGCTCAAACTCATGAGTGCAGCACATGTTAGAGCATTACCTTAAAAAGAGAATTTTCAAGTTGTCAGAAGGCCACCTGAACACCTTGTTTATGCTTTTAGCTTCAGGTAAGACTTAAAATGCACCTTCCTGCAAAAGGACAGCTAAGGAAGAGCTGTGTGAACCCAACCTGCACAGGAGGACAGTTGAGATGTTTCTGGTGAACTCTGTAAATTGATCGTGCTGTGATCTGGCACGTAAGTGCTCCTGTTGAGAAATTTCTGTCTGCCTGTAGCTAAATATGACCTGAGAGAGAGTGTCCATGAGGAAAGGTTCACACTCCGTGCTCCTGCTGTACGTAATTTTATTAATAAAAAATAGTATATTCTTAAATATCAGTAGCCAGATTTGAGTGTAAGACACCATTCTGAACAAGAACTGTTTGTTTGTTTGTTTGTTTTTGTAATTCCTGCCACTGACAGTTTAAAACAGCAAATGCTTTCAAATGTTGATTTACAAACAATATTGGCTACATGGCTGACTAATACTGCTGAGGATTGGGCTCCAGCTGTGTGACATATCAAAGTAGACTGACAAGCCCAATGGGATCTTGGAGGGAAGGTGTTGTGCCATGGTGATAACTTGTGCCATACAATACAATTTTTATCCTAAGTTTCTTCCTCTGGAGGCAAGAGAAGCATGTTTTAGTAAAATGCATAACTTTATTTTATCATAGTTTGTGTGGAAAGCAGACAAAGTTTGAGACTCCTATATTAAATGTGAATTGAAGTCATTTAAACTGCATCCTGCACATCAAATTCTTTTCTCCGTGCTGGAGGTGCAGGATTGTCCAATTCTATTTAACTTACCCTCAGGCTTACGTATCAATCTCTGATGAAATATAATACTGTAATTACTATCTAACTAGTTTTAAATAGGTAGAAATGACCTATCAATACATAATAAACAGACATAACAGAATATTTTATTCATGTTTTGTGAAAGCTTCCATTATTTCTATTTGGATATCAATTAGAGTTTGCTTTTAAACAGAATTCAGAGCAGTAGCATTCAATTCACTTACTCTAAATTAGATGGCAGTATGTTTCACTTAATATAAATTGTGTGTGATTACTTACAATCAGTTTAAATCAATAAGTTTGTGATGGATTTTTACCCTGTGCTGTGGTTTCTCAGTAATAAATCCCTTGTTTAGTCCAGAAGGCATCGCTTCTTTTGGCAGCTTTCCATGCATTTCAGTAATGGGTATTGGATAGGCACAGTTTCAGCAGATCAGCATTTGGGGGGGGGAAGTCCCTATAGAGGATAAACACATTAAAAAAATCAATTTAACTCAACTAGTCCCAATTCAAGTAAATAGAATACTCAGCTTTGAGAATCTTAGAGACTATTCCTTGTAGCAGGAACTCATACATGTCCCGGCCTAATAATTTAAAGGGAAGGGGTGGGAATGTGGTCTGTAAATCAAGGGTTGGAAGCTTTGTTACAAAATCCGTGGAGGATACGTGCGGGACGTTATTGTTGTGTTTGCTGGATTGAGCAGAGTCACAAGCTGGCCTGACTTGTTCCTGAGGTCGTGGCACCTGTCTGCAGAAACCATTGTCTTGACCCCAGAAGGGCAGACTCCTACGAACGAGAGCAGGAGCTGCTCTGGAGAAATTGTGCAGTAGTCAGGGTGGATAATAAAAGATCCCCTAGCTGCAGAACTGGTTGTAGGTGGGTTTTGATGGGAGTGGGGAAAAACATCCCCAGGAGCTGGTGGCAAAGCAGCAGGCACTTATGGATGGTGACATCCTGGATTTTGTTGATTGCCTTGAAGTATGGCTTGGTGGTGAGATGGGTAGGAAAGTTGCAGGAGTTCCTTGAAGATGGAGGAGCTATGGTCTCTAGGGATTGATGGAGCACAGTGAAATCCAGCCTGGCTACAGCAGTGGTGATGTCAAATGGCAGCCTTCAGCCCCATTTACTGTTGAAGCTCCTGGTGGAAAGTCTGTTGGTCTAAAGCATCTACTCTACAAAATCACATGGGGATGGCTACAGTAATTAACTGAAACCAGAGTGATGAAATCCATTTTCATCTTCATGAATGAAAAGATGATTCTAGGTCAAGAAGCTGTTCCCCATCTCTCATGTGAGCTCTATTCTCCAACTCCTCCATGCTGTAGCATGAACATACGTCCTCTGTCTTGCTCCCATTTCATGCTTGAGCTCCTGGGTATGAAAGGGGCATGGTAGCACAGTTGTTTCCCAAGACTGAGCAGACTTCACGATGGAATTCTTAGAAGAAATAAAGCATGCAAATGCATTAGTGAAACACTGAGCTTCAAAGACTGCTAAAAAAAGTTAGGGAATGCCAAGTATTGCAAGGTCTGTCAGTGGGGAGGCAGCTAGGGAGCTACACACACCGAAGGGCCTGTGGGAGGAGAGCGATGTACTGTCAACCAAGCCATTGGTTTTGGTGTGAGCATGGGAGGTGAGGGATAACTCGCATAAAAATCACTGAACTTTAACTCCAGTGCTCATATTCAAGATACATACTGTCACTTCCTGGATACTCTGTTTCTTTGTATAAACTGATCTATTTTTTCCTCCTGTTCTGGAGCCCTTGTGTTGTTTAGGAAGCAGGTGGCAATTGTGGAGCTCCTGCAGCCAGAAGGGTGGTAAAAGGACATTTAACAGCATGGGTTGCCTTTCATTTTTAAAGTCTCTGCAGATCTGCTGGCTGTCTTGGCAAGAAATAGCAGCTGTTTGTGACTATTTCCCTCTGCAGAACAAAGCGTACTGGGTTGAGTGTTCTGGTCCATCATCTGTTCTCCCTGTGATGGTGCAGAGGTGCTTAGCATTTGCTCAGAGGCTAACCCACAACCTCCACATATGTGCTCTGTATGTGCCTGCCAGGCTTGCTCCCCAGGCCTTTCCCCCGCTGCTTTTTCAGAGATACATTGTTTAGCTGTGAACACGAATGATTATTTTATATCTGGGCTCCCTTGAATGCTCTAATTTGTAAAGTAATTGCCCCAGGATGAAGGCCTTGCATCAAGGCTAACAACAAAAGAGTTATTCAAAGTGCACTCATGAGTGTGCAGTTTAATGCTTTTAATTCATTTGATTTAGAAGATCGTAGAATGGTTTGGGTTGAAAGGGACCTTCAAGATCATCTAGTTCCATGTGCCACGTCCAACTTGCAGGGTGTGTAGCAGGGAGTCAGCCTTTGCCACTCTAGTTCTCCGAAATCCTTGCTTGCGAGCACAGCTGAAAGTGTAACTGTAGCACATGGGGAAACCACGTGCTGTAATTGAACTGCTGCTGATAGGCAATGAAAAATGATCGTCCTTTGAAGACTGCCCATCCTCTTCTCTTTATCATGGTATCTGTTTTAAGATCAGTTTGTGGTAATCAGAACAGTTGACATTTCTCATCCTTGGAGCCTTTTAGGTCTCATCCCTTCAATGCAATAACCACTCGGACTTCTTGACCTGTGCTTTAAGCCACTCTCAAGGTGTTCCAAGGAGATAGTATAGGGAAGAAATATGTTCATTACACTCACTAATGCTCCATTTTTCTCTGCATAGCAATTGCACAATAGCAAGAGCTACAGATAAGGTGCCCCCTGATCTCAGATGATGCTTCTGGTGTTACTGTGCTGAAGTACACAAGCCTGTTGCAATGGTGCCTATGGGTTTGCAGTTACCTTCAGCACATTTACCACATCCAAAGGAGGGCAGATGAAAATGGCTTCTTTTGACAAATATTTATCTGGCATATAGCCACAGACCTCTCCCTGCCTTTTTTTCTTTCTTTTTTTTTTTTTTTTTTCTTGCCCAAGACCATTTGCCAGCACATTGCAGTTCAATCTACCATTTTTCTTGCTTTGCCTTTTAGGCAAATACTTGGGTGATCCAAATGCCTGCAAAATCTCTACCCGTAGCCACCTACACTCCTGCTGAAGCCTCTGGCTGCACAGTCCTGCTGTTTTCAGTAGGAAAGGGTGCTGCAGGCTTCAGGGGCTGCTAAGAGGCTTTTCTGTAGTTGGTTTGGGTTTTTTCTTGAGCAGGTGGGGTGGAAAAGGACAGTCCTAGCAGAAACAGTTACTAAACTTTATACTCAGGAATGGATGCTGGTGATGCAGGATGCTCTTAACAGTGAAGTGTGGGGAGGTTCAGATTGCATATTAGGAAAGAAATGTCTTCCCTGAAAGGGTTGTGAAGCCTTGGAACAGGCTGCCCAGGGCAGTGGTGGAGTCCCCATCCCTGGAGGGGTTTCAAAGCTGTGGAGGGACGTGGTTTAGTGGTGACCTGGCAGTGCTGGGTTAATGGTTGGACTTGATCTTAAAGCTTTCTTCCAACCAAAGCAATTCTATGATTCTCTCCCACTTCTCATTGCAAACTGGTATGGAACAGTGTACATGGTTCATTGTTAAGCACTTCCAGTCACATAAAGCTGGTCTTTTGCACTAATGGGCTGTGTGAACAGACTTTACATTTTTCCCCTAGCCTTTGCAGGTGGCTTGAAACGTGTGTGGTTCTAGTGTAGGTATACTTGAACACCTTGAGATTTGCTATTTGGAAACCTGGATTCTCTGTGCCTTTTAGAACAGAAGTTCTTTCCAGGCAGTCATCAGTATGCTGCTGTGTCACCTCCCAAATGCTCTTCATCTTTGGGTAGCTGTGCCTGCTACTTCAGGCTTGCCAAACGTCTTAGATCTTTGCCAGTGTTACAGCTGATCCATATTCCTATGGATGATTTTGCATTTCAATGTTGTGAAATTTCAGAGGGGACCTCAACTTGCTTTAGCCTTACCTTCTGTTCAGGAGTCATTGCTGGGAAGATACTGACTGAAGCAGACTGAATCCTGACAAGTAATAAGGCTGCAATCAGAGGAGGCAAAAATTGTTCTCTGCAAAACTTCTTCCCCTTGCTTCCCTTTCTCTGAGGGAAAACTGTGCAAGTTGGCAGATGCTGAATGTGAGTAGCAGCAGATTTTGCTCCCTCTCGCCTCCCTGGGAGAATGGGGAGTGACAGGCGAAACTCTTGTTCGCTCCCCTGGCTTGCTGGAGGAGTGGTGTGCAGCCTTCTGTCGCAGGCAAGGGCAGCCGCCCAAGTCCTGTGTGTCTGATCAGCTGACACGTAGTGCTCCTCTGACTGAAGTTGGTGTGAAGGCAAACTGCCTGGAGAAGGGAGTTGGAGCCAAGGGAAGTATCAGTCCCCCTGAACCTGGGAGGTCTCCGCTCGCTGCTTTTATTCTTTTTATGCTTTTCAAAGAATGGACAGGGGAGGCGAGAGAGATAGTGGCCACTCCACTCAGAAATAAAATCCTTATAGAGTCTGGAAACCCAGGCAACTACAGGTTTGTGAATTTAGGGTTCAGCTGCTGAAAATTCAGATGATCGGTTGCAAATGCATTTGGATTTCCCTCTCTTCAGTCCTAAACTGTTTCTCCTCTCTTGAGGAAGACACAGAGAGGGCCTCTTCTGAAAATACCTGCTGGTCGACAAGCAGTCTGGTAAAGAAAACAAGGTCCTCTTATGAGTCTGGTTTATATCTTTCTGTGTGTACTCTTGTGCAAGACTGTTTTCTGCAAAGAACTTGTCGTTCCTTTGGCAAGAGAGGACTTGACAAATGTGCAGTCCTCTTACACAGAACAACTCTTTTTGGAAACAGAAGTCTTTTGATCCATGGAAGGGACAGATTACACACATACACCCCCCTGCATTCTTAGGTTAAATTGCAAGTCCAATGGATGAATCAGAGACTTGGCTTTAAGCAGTCCATACTAATTAAAAAAAAAAGACATTACGATGTGGTCTCTTCTCTCTCCCTCTCCTCCCTTCCCTTTGACTCTCTGTCAGGGTGATGGTTCTGAATTTCTGTTGTCAGTTAAGCTTTGCCCAGTGACATAACCTGGGTGTGTCTAATGAACAGTGAACTTGAGTTGAATGTAGAAGGTTTGGGAAGCTTGGGTGGGAGTCTGTAGGTTATCTAGGAGACAAAGCTCCTTTTCATCGTGCCAGTGTGCTCCAATAAAATGTTGGGTGTTTTTTTTCCACAGCTCTGCTTCTTGACATTTAGCAGCTTGCATCCCATCCCTACCCTCTGACTTACAAAAAGGATTCTCTGCGTGGTTTCTGCTGCCTTCATTTCAATTGCAAACTGTGGCTATTAGTATTCCACAAATAACCATTTAGGCACTTGGGTTTCTGAGTAAAAGAACTTAAAACAAGAATGGACGTGATACTGAGGATAGATATCTCCAGGAAAGCTTGTAGGTTTTGCCCAGAGGCTGTCACGTTTTGTCAGTGACCTGGGCTTATTTTATAAACGCTCCCCGATATTCTTCATGCGCGTTTGTTTTTTTTTGTTTTTCTTTGTAACAAAGGTTTTCTTTGAACGTTCATTTTATTCTATACTGGTTTTCCCTGTTGGAAAAAGAAAAGGAGGATTCCTCTTGCTTAGCTACCAAAAAGTGATGCAGAACTGAGTGCTTTCTCCTGCCGGAGCTGAGGTAGCTTGGACTTTGGGGATACTGGGAGCCTGCCAGTCGAGCTGCTGGAGACCAGGAGTGCTGGGAGAGAGCCCACTGCTCCTCTTGGGCTGTGGCTTGGGGAGCTGTCCTCTGGCTCTGTTGTCTTGTTTTCCCTCCATCCCGTTTTCTGACTCTGGTTCAACCATGTCAGATAAGCACAGCTAAAGCTGAATTGCTGAGCCCCTGGGACTGCAGCAGGGTCAGTGTGGGGCAGCTAACTCTGCTGAGAAGAGGAGCAGTTGGTGCTTGCCATGGCTGAGTGCATCTGAAGAACATTAAGGACTTTGGGATGCAGAGTCTGTAATGTCTTTAATCTTGCCAGTGCATTACCCTACAGGATCCCTTCTGGGTGCTTTGAAATTTTTCAGGATTAAATGGGGCTCTCCAGTGACCTATTCACTTACCCTCCTGCTCCTGTGAGGGAAAGCAATTCGGATTTCTGGATCATTAACATGATATTTTTAATGCAGAAAAGTTGTTTGGTTTGGTGTTTTGTGGTTTGGTTGGGTTTTTTCTTTTTTTTGTCCCTTTTTTTTTTTCTGGTAGTTGAATTGGGCTGGTTCCAGCCAAACTTTCTAACAAAGCCCTTCAGTCCATCACGAAGGTCTGTAGGCATAATCACCACCGTCTTATTTAAATTCTGAAATTGCCTTCCAAATCTTACCTTTTCATTTCTTTTGTAAAAGTCTTCTCTGGCCTTTTGAGGGATGAGCAAACACAGTTTCAGTGCTGCAGTTTCAGTAAAAGGCTATAAATCGCTCTCTGTGCTCTTAATACAGAATTTACATAATCCCAAAGAGTGGCTTTGGAAGAGTAACTTCGAACCACTTAACTACATCTAACTTTTGTGAAGTTGAACCCATGTCCGGGGAGCGTCGGCGGTGCTGGCTGGGGTGATATGGTTGGGTTTTTTTGTTGTTCACTCTTACTGGTTGGCTTTATTTTTAAAAGCTGGTTTAGGACAGAAGAGAGCAAGGTACCTCTCTGTCTCTGTTGATCCCTGGGTTGATCCTGTGCAAGAGGGCTGCTTCCTTCACGGAGAGCCACAGGTCTCAGCTGGGAGAGACAGAGGCGCATGGCAAGTACCCCTTGAGCAGCAGCTGGGGACAGCAAGTGGATGGGGAGCAGACCTGAGCCTGGCCTCAGAGTAGGGAGCACTGACTCTTGGAGAGGCGAAGAAGGTGACAAGGAGAGAAGCCCCTTGTTTATTTGTGCCTCCCACTTCATGTGTTCGCCTGGGAATGGTGACATTTGTTTCAGACCCTTTTATTTGAATCCATCATGCTCGGTGCATTAGTTTTAGCTGTTGCAGAATTTAACCTGCTTTGCTTTATCTCCTAAGCTAGCTCTGGAGTTTCAATGCTCTGTTGGTATTTTTACTGTGTTTGCTTTAAAGGAAAGATGTAGGCAGATCCATCTCCCAGCTCCAGTTGACGTAGAATACTGTCACATAAATCGGAGCGTCAAAATGTGTTTTCTATGGAGGAAGGTCTGCTTTTTGATTATACTGCCTTATTACCCAAGATATTGCTCTGGGGCAAGCGTGGGGAACTTTTTCCTTGCTAAAGGCTGTATAGACCTTTCAAATAACTTTGACAAGCTATACGATAAAACACACAGTGATGGTTTTTACCTCTTATTGAATAGTTTTGCTTTGGGCTTTGTGAAATAAGGAGTTAGCTGTAGTCAGCTGGAGGGTTGTGGATCCACCATGTAAGCTTCACAGACTAATAAGCTTTCTCTTAATAGTGTCTATAAAGTTGATGCTGCTAAAGCGATCGTGTTAGTTCTCAACTTGAAATCAGATGCCACCAGACACCCCTGCCATGTTTTCTCAGCTACCTTAGACACCGCAAAGCGGCCATACCTTGTTGGAAATGTTGGTAACTGAGGGTATCTTTTGTAGGAGGATGGCCAGAAAATATCCCTGAGTCGTTGCCCAACCCGTGTCATAAGAGGAAGAGGCAGGTTGCAATTGCTCAGGGTTTGGAAGGTGGGAAAAGCGGGCGTTCCCTTGTGGATAGAAGTGGTGTCCCATGGGCTGTGCAGAGTCTTCTGAAAAGAATGAGTTTTCTTTAAGAACATCTCAAATGAAGTCAGAGGACTTCATATGTGGCAAATATTGTCATAGTTTGGATGAGTTAATGAGTCACTGAAATGATTTGTCATTGGAGGTAGCAGCACCTTCATTACTAGTGGCTGCTAAGGTCGTGCTGGGTAAACACCTTTTGGCAATGGTTTGGGTCGCAGCTCTCCCTGCCCGTGGCAGGGGGACAGATGAAGCAAAGTTACTCTTCCTGTCCCCTTGCATTGTGTTCTAGGACTTGCAGCTTTGAAAAGTACCAGTGGCCTAATGTGTCTTTTCCGTGGTAGATGGTGGCCCTGACCCCCAGCTTCTTTCCCTTTCCCAAAGAGGATTTTGAGCAATGCCAGGACAGTGCTTGCAGTGGTGCTTCCTGGGGATGGCATCCTAGGCCATGTGAGGGCCAGTGATACTGTCTGCTTTTGGAGAGCAGGGCTGGGAAAACAGGCTTTGGGTTCTAAGACTCTGGAGGGGCTTGAAGTCTTTGTGAGTTTGCAGTTTGTTAGGAATGTAAGTAGGTTAAGGGGGAAGTCTTTAAGTGCTGTCTTGAAGCCTGTCTTCCTCAAACTTTGAGGGAGAAGCCTCTCTGAAATTACTGGCAAATTATATAAAGGAATGAGCAGGAAAAACACTATTGAAAGCATATAATAGTTTTTGGAAGCAATTAAGTAGGAGATAGCTTTTTGGCTCTGGAGAAAGTAAACAACTAGAAAATTATGGTCATTTGACAGCAGGAAATCTATTTTTTCTCATTACTGTATATTGGAGAGATCAGTAAATGAGTATTTAAACCTCGATCAGTCACCAGCCCACACAGGATCACTTTCTTCTTTCCCCTTTCTCTTCATTTAATTTCATTGCTGAGATTGACAGATTCAAGTATGAAAGGCTTTAAATAGGTGATCATTCCCATCTCAAGGATTTGCCCAGGCTTTTGAGTTTTCAAATCTCATTTCAGAACACATTGCATTAAATGACATGAAATTACCAAGCACTTTAATTACTTGTTTTTAAAAAACAACAAAGCATTCTTATCCATTGCTGTTGCTTACAGACTTTATGGCACAGAAAAGTGCAGTGGTTTACTGGTGTGATACCACATTCCTTCATTGTATTACGCTTCAGGACATGGAGAGAAGTTACTCAGCTTACAGCCGAGTGAACTTTGGGAAGCACAAAGCAACTTCCAGTGCTAGAATTGCAGCTTTGCTGTAGGACTCTTCCTCTGAAAGTATCTCCACATCTGAAGAGTGCTGAAGAGCCTGCTGTGTTTCTGGAGCTTCTTTGGCCCAAGAGGAGAAGGCAATAATTGCTTTGGAAATGGAGTTATTATATTTTTAGGTATTGCTCCTAATCCAGTCGATGTTGACTTGCTGCTGACTTGCTCCAGTTTTGTTACTTGGGAAGGAGAAGTGAAGGAAGGCAGAGCAAAAGGGAGCAAGGGATAAATTTACAGAGCTTCTAATCAAAAAGATTGGCGATGAGGAAAGAATTGTTGTTTCGAATTGGAACGGATGGGGGGATCTTCCCATACAAATTACCATTTCTAATTGACTTGTAGGAGAGTGCTTGCTGTGGTTTTTCCTGCGGTGGTGTTGCTAGGAAATGTTGCTAGGCAACACTTCAATGATTGAACCGACCTTTAAGATAAATATATGTATTTTTTCTCCATTTTGATGCTGGAGAGCAAACCTCTGTTTCGTTGCTCGTACTGGCCTTTCTCTGGGCAGTAGGAGGTTTTTTGGGCACAGGGATTGCTAAATAATAGTCTGATTAAGATTTGGCAAAGCTGTTTTGTAGGCACAACCTTTTTGTGTGTAACATTCTCAGGAGCTCAATTTCCTTCTTGAAATGTGAGCAGCAAAAGTTGGCAAATAATGTCTTGAATAATTTATCTGATTAATTTTGTGATCTTTATTGAATAAATCATAGAAGAAACATCCTTTACTATTCACCAAGCTACATGGGGGCAGGCAGGGCAAAAGGAGAGCACAAGATGACTATTCATGTGGTATGACAAATAGGATTTTAAAGACACTAATGGTGATTTGGTCTTCTCATAAGAAGCCTGGTGGCCCAGCATACAGCAGCCACTGGGACCTATTGGGAGTGTTCTCCTTTTACCAGCTGTCTTGGAAACCAATCCCTTTGTTTATTATCATGTTCAAATGAATCATGCTTATAGCTTTTGGAATGCTTTTGCCTGTCCAAAATGAGAGCACATATTTTACTTTTTTTTTTTTTTTCATTCTTCCAGAGGAACACTTCAAATAATCTGTAAGGCTCCTAATTTACAAGTGCCTCTAGTTAAAAATGAGCACAGAAAGCTGCAGAGATAGCCTTAGGTTTTCCTTTGGCTAAAGCTGAAGTCTCAAAATGCAAAGGCTCTCTGAGTAAGCTTTGAGTGCTGGCCATAGAGGAGTCCTGTACTCTGTCTACAGTCCTATCAGAGAGTTGATGTGGAGGGGCAGCTTCTGCTCCACGCAAGCTACCTGGCAGAGATTCACATCTGTCAGGGATGGGGTGTGTGTGTCCCTCTCCAGCACAATGCCATAAAGAGGGAGGAGGAGGATTCTGAAAGCTGAGGCCAAGGAAGTTATTTATTGCTAGGAGCTGGGTGGTGCTGTTCCTTCTTGCAAACTCCTGAGTCTCGCAGTGCTGGGTTGGAAGAAGAGCGTGGAAGTGAAGGCAAGGGCAAGGGTGATCCACCTGCCAGAGCCTCTGAGGAGGAGGGAAAACGGAGAGCTGCCGCTGGCTGCAAAGGGAGACAGGGTTTGCTTGGCTTTTGCACAGCAGCCACGACCTGTGACGTGCTCTATTGCTCTGCTCCCCTCTTTCCTCCCCCTGCCTAGGCCTAGAAAGAGCTTTGAATCTGAATAGTCACTCCCCATCTCTAAACTTCCCACTAACTTCACCACCATACCTGGACCGTGCATATCCAGTCTCGGAAGATGCTGTGCTCGCTTTCTGAGCTGACTTTGACATCCTCCTTCAGCCCCGTTGAACTCCCATCAGATGAGGAGACCTGACTGCTTGCAGTGTGTTGCAGACACCCAACTGCTGCAGGGCTTGATTTGAAATAAACCCAGGTATCCACCAGTGATCAAATTAGTTCTCTCTAAGCTCTAAATTAGCTGACTGGGTTTTCCCAGTTCCTGCCTCTGTTGTGCTTGTCGCCAAGGAGGGTGTCTCTGGATTTTGCTTTTCCAGAATGTAGGCATTTAACCAGTCTGTCTCCCTGTATGAAAGGAAGATGGACTCTTCCTGATGGTGATTTATCCATCATGGCACTGGAGGTGAGAATGAGACTGCCAGGGGGGAGGAGGAGACTCTTGCAGTCAATAACACCGCAATAATTTCTGAGAGAAGGTGTCTTACAGCACTCGGGGCACGGCAGGACCCGTTCCGACTACATGTAGTGAGCTCTTGGGATGATCAGCATGAAAATGAATTTTGTGTTAATCAATCTAAGGCAGAAGGAGAGCACAGAACTGACAAGCACGTGATGTCATTCCGTCCTGCCACTTTAATAAGAGAGCTTCAATCCAAACTTGAAAGGGAACACCCACTCCTGTGTGCTCGTGGCAGAGAGTCAGGGTCTGACTGGCCTTTGTGAGGGAAGGGAATTCAGATTCAGTGAGGCAACCCAGGGCTTTACTGGTGATGAGGTGGGGGCTGGCTTATTAGCATTTGGGTTTGTCCCTGCTTTACTCTGTGCATAGGAACAGCAGTTGTTTTAAATCAGACCAGAATGGAAGTACTAGAGGATTGTGATGTGGTATGTTGTGCTTATTCTATTGCCAAATTTAACATCTAATCAGGTTTAGTAACCTACTGATTACCAAAAGGAAAAAAAAAAAAATGTATGGTAATACAGTCTTTGATCTAAATGTAAGATGGACTTCTCTTACTGCTTCTTTGGGGAAAGCATTGTGGGTGCACACATCTTCCAGAGGTGGAAGATTTAAGCTGTTCATGGAAAGTCTGGATTCTGCAAGTACTTGACTCTCAGTACATGTGTAGTCACAATGAAATTAGGGAAATCATAGAATAGAATCATCAAAACACTGAAATTGGAAAAGACCCTTAAGATCATCGAGTCCAACTGTTCCCCCATCACTGCCAAGTCCACCACTAAACCACGTCCCTCAGCACCACATCTACACAGCTTTTAAATCCCTCCAGGGATGGGGACTCCACCTCTTCTTGTAGTAAGGGACCCAAAACTGAACCCGGTATTGAGGTGCAGTCTCACCCCTGACAAGTTACAGGGCCATGGTCACAGTGTTAAGCAGAGTAACTGCAACATACCTCAATCCTTCCTGCAGGGTACTGTCCTCTAAAATAGTGTGCCGTAGTCTGAAAATTACTTTTAATTGAAAAACAGCAAAAATGAGTAAGTTACATCACTAGTAAAAGGGTTCAGAATCCAACAGCTTGCCCCAGACTATCGTAGCTTTTGGAATACATTGATTTTTCAGCATTATACAGTTTGTGATGCCAGGGCCTAGATTGAGAATGTGCAGAATGAATAATTTACCACCTAGACAGTGTGAGCCTGTCTATAGGAGTAAGAATAAAAACAACCCTGTGAACCAAGGCTCTGCTCTCAAAAGCTGAGAGCTTGCTTGGAACTGGGAGCATCTGATGTTGAAAGACCTCTGGAGAGTGAGGCTCGTATGTGAGAAATTCCACACAGCACACAAGAAAAAACGTGTGCCTCTCATCTCTTGGCTTCCCTTTGCTGCACAAAAAAAGATCAGAAGCTCTGCAGATGCATCTTTGACCTTGGCAAAGGTTTGGGTCATCCTGCTTGGAGAAGACAGACTGGGGTTAAGGTTCGAACCCTCAGCTTCATGCGGCTTGGCTGCAGTGCAGAGGGTTGGTCAGGAGAGATGAATAACTTGCTCATCAAAGGAAAACAGGTGTTGGAAAGGCTGCCTCTTGTTCAGCTCTCTCAGGCTTTGGGTGAAGATTTGTTGCTACAAGCTCTGAGATGACTTACAGAGCCTTGACTCTCCCTCTTGTTTGGGTTGAAGGATGCATCTGTCTGGACCAGAGCGTTAGCTGACACAACTGGTCACACCTTGGGATCCCTTCACAAAATGAATCAAGAGAACACTGGGTGTTTCTAAGTCTATGAAACATTAAATATTGGTACCCGCACACAACCTGAGCAACAGATGATTGACTTTCTCACAACATCTTCAAGGCCATTGTCTGAGAGGTTCCTGACTGTTCTGACTTGCTCACTTAATTGACATTAATTATTTAAAAGGTAGCAATTCCTCTGTCCCTGTCCCTCACCTGAAGCGGGAGTAGACTTTACCTCCCTGCATCATTCTTTCCTGTTTCTTAAAGGGAGGCTAAAAGGAATAAAATCAAGGCAAGCCCTAATGGGTGGCAATTAACGTACATTTCAAGTAAACCAGCAGGTTTTCACTTAGTACGACAAGTGAAAGAGGAAAGTGAAAGCTGATAAACATGAACAGTAAATGTTTTTCTACAAGTAAATGACTGGAAAATACATGTTAGAGAAATGTCATTCCTTTCTCCTCATCTCCTCTGTCTCTTTAGCTTCCTCTTGCTTGGATTTTTGTGAAAACGTGTAGTTTGGGAAGTGCCGTGTCTTGCTGGTGGGATCACTGGAACTAAGGAATCTGCAGCTGTGGGCTCATACCCTGCTCTGCTGTTGTTCTGGGGGCATTTCACCTCCCTCTCTTTGTAAATGGGAGAAACCTCATGTGTCTGTTCAGGTGAAGACCTTAAAGAAACTTATAGAAAGAGACTTTCAAAACCCAGCAGGGTGTATTTGAATTAGGTAGGAACCTAATGCAATTTTGGATAAATTTCTAACCACAACTAGATACAAATGTTCATGTCTCTTCTGAAAACCAAACGTGATTGGGGAAATTCAAGCACACGGTGTGAAACTCTGGGATATGTACAAGTGCTAAGAGATAGTAGTACTGAATGGTTCTGGCTTTGATTTTCCAGAACCAGCACCATCAGCCTTTACGTTGGTTTGTGCTTTGTTTTAAGGTACAAGTTCTTTGCCATAAGGTCAAAGCATGGGTGCTTTATTGTAGCTACTGTTACCATCATGAAACTTGTGTTCACTTTTCTTCTGACCTTACTTGAAGGAAGTGAATTGAAGTTCTGGGCTAGAAAAGTATCCAGAAGGTCTTTCTCCATTAACTTGTGCAATGTAGAGGGTAGTAATGCAGATGATCCTGCTATTCTCTTTCAGGTAAACTGGCAGGCAAATGAAATGCTTAGCTGCTCAGTTGCTGTGGCCTCTTGCACCTTTTGGAGGCTAATAGAATTCCTACAAAATGGGGAGGAGGGGGTTTCTGTTTGAAGAAGCTGATGCTAATTCTGTTGTTTCTTGCCCAAAGAAAATGACCTTGACATAAATGAGACTCAAGGTTTCCAGCCACTCCCAGAGATGAAGCAAGCTATTGTCACGTAAATTTGTAGAGGCAAAGAAATAGCCACTACTTGTTGGGCAAAGTTTTAGGGCCATGCTTCACTTTCCTTATCTCCTTGTGTTACAAGGGTGGCAAGAATCCAGTGTAATATGAATGCAGATCTGTGGCAATTGAAGTCAGAGAATCATGTGCGTGCCTTGTACAGAGAGCCTCAGGTTGTACATGTTCAGCAAGAAAGGAATCCTGACTGGTGACAGATAGAGCAAGAAGGTAGTATTTAGAGGATTAGTCAGAAAGTACAGTTTATCAAGTACTATCTTGCCAGGGATATCAGTTTTTGCATTTTCCCCTGGCTTTGGGGATTTCTGTACTTCCACTTTGCTCTTCTGACCCAATTCTGGTATTTTCTAGGTTTGTTTCTCTAATTGGGGATAAGCAGTTTCACTTCATGTTTTCTTAGTAAACATCACTAATGAAGAAAATGGCATTTTCTGGTGAGAAAAACTTCAAAACTTGTATCTGCATCAATTTCTCCCTTTCAAAAATGCTCCACGAGGAAGGAAGTGAATTACCCTTTTTGCAACTGCATTTTTCCTGATCAGTGACATCTCCAACAGCAGCAGGGTTTTTCTTCAGTCCAAGAAAGTGAAAAATCCTGAACTTGTGATTCTGTAGGGGATCCAGAAAAAAATGAGGGCTGACCTGACTCTCTGCAGGATGGAGGGGGATGCAGAGAAGAGGGTACCCACATCTGATTTATGCACGCTGGTTTAGAAAGAGAGCGCTTTGCTCTAGAGGTGGTTGTGTAGGAGGGGATGAAAGTTGGGAAGGCTGTGTTGGTCACTTTATTTCTCATCTTCTGAGGCTGCATTTAAAGGAAGAGAAGAGTGAGAGGTAGCAAACAGGTAATTCCATCGAGCTTTACCCTACATTCAGTTCTTCGCTACTAAATTCGGACCCAGTGCTGTTGACATAGCAGGTCTCAAGTGCTGCTGCCAGGTTGAGTCCTTTCCCTTTGCTTTCCTGGTGCACATACCTGGAATGTCTGTTCTGGGTTCCCAGATAGCACCTTGATAGCAGTAGGATCTCAGAATTCTTGGTTGGAAGAGACCTTTCAGTCCAACCATTAATCCAACACTGCCCGGTCACCACTAAACCATGTCCCTTGGCACCACATCTCCACAGCTTTGAAACCTCTCCACTGTACTCCATCACTGCCCTGGGCAGCTTGTTCCAGGGCTTCACAACCCTTTCAGGGAAGACATTTTTTCCTAATACCCAACCTAAACCTCTCCTGGGGCAACCTGATGCCCTTTCCTCTTGTCCTGTTGCTTGTTCCTTGGGAGCAGAGCCCAACCCCACCTGGCTCCAACCTCCTGTCAGGGAGTTGTCCAGAGCAAGAAGGTCTCCCCTGAGCACTTTCCTGATTGGGGAAGATGTTTTTCCTAAGGTCCTGGCTGCACTAGGAACTGTCTTCTCCTTTTGCTTAGATTTTGAATACCTGAACCCCAGGTGGTACAGGGTGGGACTAGCGAGTGCTTGCGACACAACCCAACCTTTGCCTTTTCATTTCGCCTCAAACCTGATGCAATCTGCATTCCACCAAGGTGTGTTCTAAAATTAAAACAAGCCTGTAATAAATTTAATAGGATTTATGAGTTTAATCTCTCTGGACAAACTGAATTCATCATGATAGTAGAAGAGAGGAGTTACTACGCAATTAAACTGTTTTAGTTTCTGACAGGGTACTTAATGAACAATTGGCATGAACATATTGCCTGGTACCATGTTTGAATACTCGATGATAAAGGTATTACCTGCCAAAACCAACTTTCTAAATGTGGGAAACTTGGAAACATCTTTAAGCCTGAATATGTTATTTAAGTATTCATGAGAGAATATTGGAAACATGCTGGAGACCGTATTGTTAACTCCACTTTGTTTTTAAATGAGAAGTCTTAGTAATTGGAATACCAAGTATTCTTTTTCTCCTGTTAAAAATCAGAGGGCTTTCCACACTGGATTAGAGACACTCTGGTTTTAGATGTCCACGACGAATTTTATCAAATCTATTGGTTAAAACCGAGAAGCTGCAAGCCTCCAGCTCCAACATCTGTTCAAGAACGAATAGAACAAAGGGAACATAATGGCTGTGAACAGTATGAGGGAGATAGTATTCTTTCATTTCTGAATAAGGGGGTTTTTTTGTACCACAGTCACTACAGTCATATTTGAACACTTTCTGGTAGTGAATTAAATAATGGGGCTAACATCTGTATTCTCTTATCTACTCTGAGATTGCAGAGAATTCATCTGGCTTGCCCAAGTGGCTGTCCTTGTTCCTACAGCCACATATATCGCGCGCTAGGCGGTCAGGTCTCTTCGAAACAGTCTTTATCTGCCTGTGTGCTTTTGATACAGTTGTTCACAGCACTGCGATGAGAAGTGCAGAACAAACACGTGGAGGCTGAGGCGTTCAGAGAGCTGGTAGTGCAGGGGAGGCTGCTTGAAGGTCAGTCTGTCCGCACCAGCATCTGACTCTTACCCGAGCAGCACCCCCTAAAATGAGGGCTCCCACGTAGCTCTTGTTAGAGCTTCTCACAGACATAGATCCTCAAATGCAGGTAAATAGAAAGGACAAATCTTTGCTAAACCCACCCTCTTCTGTAATGAGATATCTACAGCTACATTAGGCTAAGTCGGAGGGAAGCTTTGAAAAGTTGAAGGAAGAGGACTGTGCTGTTACCAGCAGTTGTTTCCTCCTAACTTCAGGGATAGGGGAAGTGTAATGCCCCCCTAATGTCTTTGGTAATCTGCTGAAAGACGTCAAAAGAATACAGAGATGCTGCAGAACCAATTTACTGCTGTTTGTGTGCTGGTGAAGAGTAAGAAGTTCACGGCGCTTTCTTTTTTCTTTCTATTTAATCCCCAGGGAGAAACTTCAATGACCTATATCCACAGTGTGTGTAATAACTTATAATGCACCATATTCTTGAGTCTGTACAGAGAAATATTTCAGGAAGCATAGCTGAGGAAGTTAAACATTTTTTTTTTTCTTGTCCACAAGGGACTCTGTGGCCTCTGGAGGGGATGCTTCCTGAGTTAAAAATGAGACATTCTTTGGATGTATTTGGATAATGTTCATTGCATAGACTCTGTGACTTGCTTATGAATGAGCATGAAAATTAATCTCCTTCTTAAGAGGATATATAGATTAGGGGAAGCTTTAGAGATTATTATATCCCGTTTGCGAACATATCAAGTGAATAGAGTTTCATATTATTCATAATACATTTCTACTTGACATCAGCATAATGTACCTGTATAGAAACTTTAAAATCTATTACTTCGTTAGTGAAGAGCATTCACGTGTTTACTGGGGTGCTTCAAACTGTCACTTTTGGCTGTGGTTAAAAGGACAGATTAGACAGCTGTATTCTTGACTGAAGGCAGCTGACTATATTGCTAATAAAGTGTGTTGTATTAACGTGTCTCTCTCAGAGAATCATCCTGGGGCGAAGCTCCTACTGAAAGGCAGTAGCTGCACAAACGAGCCGTCGGGTGGAAAAAGCTGGATGTGTCTCTGTTTGTTTGCTAATGAGGGAAGAGTGGCTCTTTGGCTTCATGGATGAACAGCGGCTTTCTCTTTAAGTTATGTGAACTGAGGATATGAACCTTAGGATAAATGGCTGGATTTATGCCTCTATTTATGAAAAAATAACAGGGATAGCCCCCTCTATTTAACCTCTATTTCTCGTGCTCCATTATTCACACTTCTCACGGTATTGTCAAGACAACATCTATGGAAAACACTGAGTTAAGAAATCATCAAAATGCAGTAAATGTTGAGACTTTCTCTATACCTAACTGAAATATTAATGAACATCTCCAATTCTCACTTCATCCTATAATTAAGGGTTTGTGTATCTGGGAATCTGCAGTTGTTGGAAAAGCAGCCTTTAGAATCCCTTAGGATTTGTTTTCCTCCTTAAAACCATAAACAACATTGGTGTTGACCCATATAGCCTCTGATATATTTTTTCTTAACTTACATTGTTGTAAAGACTACTAATTATAGTGTACCCAAAAATAAATTAGTAAGCCATCAGTAAAAATTACATTAAAAGCAACTTTATTTCCCATAATGTTAATAAGTGCTTTCTGGGTGTGATTTTTATTTGTGCAACAATTACTGGAAAGTCTCCTGGAAGATTTATTTCTGTGTAGTTAATGTAATATACATGTATGCAATTTTCCATTTTAGTGCCTATTGATTGCTTCATTTTTCAGCTGTATTAGGCTATTCTTATAATTTCCTCTGGGCTTTCAGAAATGGCAGACATCAAGGGAAAATTGTAGTGGCGTGTCCTATGGGAAATGCAAAAAAGCAAATAGATCAGAGTCTAACGGAAAGGACCGAGTTCAAGTGCATTTGAATCATGAGAAATTAAACTGCCTTTTAGAGATCTGAAAGTGTTTTATTGAAGTAACTTTGCTTTTATGTATTTTACAGAGAACTGAATTCTAATTTTGAGTGGAGTCCTTGTCTGTGTAAGGGAAGCGTGTCCATTCTGCTCTGCTTGGCAATCTCTTAAGTTCAAAAGGTGAAGATGAATATTTCTCACTATCAGTTCTATCATTTGAAAACTTAGACTCAAGTTATGAGGTAGCTGAGAGAAGATTTATCACAGAAGACTAGCGCTCAAAATTCCAATGTGCTCCTTCAAATGTCCGGGTTTGTAAGGCACGCTAGTATCAAAATATAAGGGAAGGCAAATTCACTTGGAACTGTTTTAGGTGAAAACAAGAAAGAATGTCTACAGCTGCTATCTAGGTCCTTGCTGTTAGTTGGTTCTTCTCTGCCTGCACCTCTGCAGCCTCCGCGTGGTGGTGTGCTCAGAGGGACAGGCTCTGTTTTCAGATCAGATGGCGCAATGTTAATTGCGGACGTGAAGTTTTCTTCACAGCTCTTGAATGAGATAATTAAATATCTTCTTATTAACATATTCTGAGTGCCACAGTATGTAGCTGTTTATAATACAGTCTCAGATAATGTAGTTAATCTTGTGTTACACTGGCAGTGGTAACCGTATCTTTTTGCTGTTTTAATCGTGGTGTTTTTACAAGCGCTTGACAAGGAGGAGCCTGGTGCAGAATTTGGCTGCAATTGAAGAGGGCAGGAACAAAACTAGGGCAAAGAAGCTGACATCCAGTCCCTTAAGAGACCCTGTAATTCTACTGAGATGGAAGGTGCTGATCAGGGACATGGGGGAGGGAGCACCCAACCAAACCTCTACACAGCTGCAGTTAAACCTCCATCCTAAACTAGGTCGCTAAGTCCAGTCTGTACTTAGTGGGGAGAGAAGTGTTGTACTGGATAATTCACCAGTTTAAATTCACTCCTTTAGCAAGTGCCAAATTTTGGTTGAATGAGAGTAGGAGAAAGTAATCCAGTCTCTCCAGCTCCAGCATTGCACCCCTGTGAACTCTTTCAGTTTTGTCACATTAAACAGGGGCATTGGAATTGATTAAACCAGTCCACTCGCAATTAATAGGAGATTTTCAGAGACGCCCATCGGGCAGGTATCAGATACCCAATTAACCTTTCTGGAGGGATTTGCATACCTGACTTCTTTAGGCTATTTTAAAAATCCTCTTCTGTAACGAAGACCTTTACAAGTTACACGGTGAAAGTCTGGTGGCTTTTTCATTTCACTTGTTTCTTTTCGTAATTCACATAGCAAAACATTTTAAAGAGGTGTGTTTCCTGGTGAACAGTAATTTGGAGGTTATATTTAGGTCCTTCCAGAAAGGCCATCTTAAAAACTTGCTTGAAAGATGAAACATGGGGTCAAAATCAGCTATTAAACCAATGGTCCAAAAGGTAGAAGTTCACTTCTTTTCTTGGAATTAATTTAAAATTCTTGATTGAACACTGCCCTCTGCTCATGATTTGGCACTGTTAGTGTTTTCTACTTTTGCTATAACCTTTTCCACTGGTACTTCAAATTCAGGTAGGTCTTCCAAGGCCACCAGATCCCAGTTCTTGAGAGGGGGGGAAAGATTTCTAGCACTGAAACCTTCCAACTGAAAAAGAAAAAAATATATATTGTGCCTTTTCTTTGGAGAAGACTCCTTTTCTACCTTGATCATCCACTGGCCCTGCAGACTCTCTAGCAAGCTACTACCTAGAACCTTTTTGATAAAGGATTTATTATTAGATACCACAAGTTTTGCAAGCTGCTCTTCGAAGTATTTTGGCCTGTTCCATACTACCTCTGCAGTCAGCCTGCCAGAGCAGCATGTGGTGCTCTCTGGGGTACGACTTCACCTGCTTGAACCCGAGTTGTTTGTGTACCTCAGTGTACTTTTATGAACCTCAGTGTCTTTACGTAACCTTTCTGCCATCTGCAAGGATGTTGCTCTTTCTGACTGAACTTCTGAGTTGTGGGGGGGTTTCTGAACTTAGTTCTTGTTGTTCTCAATTGCAAAAAAGAGTCTCACTTTTCTGTTAACCCAAGATGAACTTTGGCCCATGGATCCCTGTGTGTTTAAGTTGATCTGCATGAGCAGGCATGAAGAGCTGGATCCTCAGTGCTGGCCAGGGCCAAGTCAAGAATTACTTTTCCTGTGGCTCCCTAATTAACTACTTAGTGAAATAGTCATTAGTGGTACTGAAAAATCAGTCTTGGCACTATACCTAGGTATGACATTTACTTGATGCACGTGGGAGAATCTGATTCTGCCATTCCAGCTGCATTTTTTTGGCAATAAGTTCCCCCTGTCCCTCAGAGCACACGAAAGTCATGGCTGCTGCCAGGAAGAGGCTGTTGATAATATAAACCTGTTCTTGGGTTTCTCTTTAAGGCCTTGGAAGTGCTACTGCCAGTGATGTGTGCGATGGGATGAGTGTCTGTCCAGCTTTGTGTTTGATATACCTGCACCATGAGGTGGTGTGTGTGTAAAGTAACTCTGGTGGATTTTTAACTTCCTACACCTGAAAACCTCTTTTCTTCATCCCTGTCTGTCCACGTGAAGAGCAAGTTCATATAAAATACTGTATGTTCTCAGGAAAAGAGATCTGTCCAGCAAAGACTGGAAAGAAGGAAGCACTAGAGAGCATACTTTGTGTGTACCAGCCTTGAAACACTGACCAAAACTCCTGAGAAGTGCTCGTTCCATGAGCTAGCTGTGCCATGCACATCATGCAGATGGCAGCTGACCCTTCGAGTGTCTCCAGCTCTTCAAATGTTCTCTGCTCCTGCAGGAATGTGCCAAGTCTAACTGCACAGAACTTATTTGTGTTCCCTGCTGTGTTGTCCTTTCCCTAGCTTTGGTGGGCCTGAGGAGCTTTGTGATTTCATTTACTTTGTAATTTTCAAGCAGATCTCCTAGAGTAGCACACATGTCTTATTCTCTGCTTTTTCTTGGGTGTGATACAATGAAAGAGGGGATTTCTGCTGGGGAGAAGATAAGCTCAGAAGACCCGAGGATGAGAATATCTAATTACTGTTCTGCTTATTGCTTGACATAATCCTTTTACCTTTTCAATCACTTCTTCAAAGGTGGCTGCAACTAAGAACTGTAGTTTGGCTATTTCTTGGAAGCAACTGAAGATATCAAAGCCTGTCTAGCATCTTTCTAGGCTACTGTTTTGTGGCAGTCCCTTTATAGGGAAAATATCACACTTGCTAAAAATGGAATATGTAGGACAAAGTTGCTTACATAAATTTGCTGAGGTGATGCTGGAGCGTTCAGCAGTGAGTTGGAAAGGACTGTAGAGTAGGGCAAGACAGAAAATGAGGTAGGCAAACTGTCTGAGCTGATGCTGCTCTCGGGAGTGCTGAGACTTTCTTCTATCATACAGGAAGTTTTATAAGGACACAGACTCAGGCAAAAAGCAAAGTAATTAAAGATCATCCATCTTTTCTAGTGATAATAATTTCTGAGCTTTTATCTCTCTGTAAATTTAAAAGCACTTATAAAGGAATTGGTACAAATTTTCCCCATTAGCCTGTGGTCAACTAATAGCTGAACTACAAATTGAACTTGAGTGTGAGTTGGTGAAACTGGAAGCGGGGCCTTTGCCAGGATCGGGAGGCATGACTCCTGACTGACAGAAGTGGAGATGGCACTGAACGTGGCTGGCTTGCCTTGCTGCCAGCCTCCACCTGGTCCTGGGACCCCGGGCTAGTGGGGAGCTGGTGCACTTGCCATGTGCTCTGTGTAGTGCAAGGAATGCAGGGGAGGGGATCAGGGCTGGGGTTTGTTCAGTATTGTCATGGCTTTGCAATAGTCATTGCTTTTTTTTTTGAGTGAAAAAAAAAATCTGGGTTCTGTTTGGGTTTGGTTTTTTGTTAGTCTCCTGAATCCATTGTCATCAGATGATTTCCTGTTGTAGGTCCTAGATGTATTCAGGAGAAACCCCGTAGCTGCAGTTGTACTTGTGTCTGAAGCGTAGGCTGATTGTTTTTGAAGAAATAAAATCTGACAGTCAGAAGCCAGTTAAAAACCCAGTGATTTCAATGCATGAGATATTGTTGCAATGACTGCAGCCTGATGAGCTCCTCTTGTCTCCTGGATCAAATTACTCAGGTGTAAGTAAAATCTTCTCTGAATCCCCCAAACAAATTCTGATTATATCAGTGGATTCGGGCAACTCAAAATACTGACAGTAAGTGTGAAGAAGTAGGTAGCCCGTCTTTACCCAAGAAGCAGATAAAACCCTACCCTAGCCATGTGCAATAACAGAAATGTATGTCATATCTGCCTGCCTTTTATATCTTCTTATACCAGTTGACAACAAGAGTCAGATGTTCGAGATATGCTTAACCTGGAAAAGACTGTCAGCGGTATCATTTTTTTTCTCTGCCTTCATATTTTCTGCCCTTCTAATACTCAAACCTCCTGATCTTTTCCCCTGGTCATACTTCTCTGTGTACTTACTCTTTTTTTTTCTATTTCTATTTCTCTGGCTCTGTGCAGCTCACTGTATATAAATGTACCCATGCCTACCTTTACTTGGTCATTCCAGGAGGAACAGAAACTACAATAATAAATTTTCATAGGTGGAAGACACCACAGCAATACAAGCACCCATCTGATCACGTTGGCCAATTTGCTTGGTGTTCTTTTGGTCTTTAAAATAAATCAACAGAAAGAAAAGGAAAATATTCTTTATTTTTTCCTCTCTGAACCACTTCCCTTTTCTTAACTGTACTGGAACTGATGCTAAGCAATAGAAATCACGATAAATACAGAGATTTACTTATACTGAGGGGCCAAGCAATTTGTTTCTGAATGGAGGGGAGAAGATGGATTTTTTGGGGAGAGCTTCCTGTTGTGCTGATTTATAATGAAGCAAAATGGTTTGTTTGCATAAGGAAAGGAACTAGGAAAGTTTTGACGCTGGTATTTTGTTCGAGACCTAATTTTTCATGTTAATTAAACCTCTGCAGAGCAAACCTTATATATGATGCTTGGTGTTACAGATGGCATGGGCTGGCTTCTAAGATCTCTGGTTTGAATCATTACCTCTATGTAACATGCCGTGGGCCAGCCATGCGTGATATTCTTGACAAGGATAAACCCAGCTGGCTCAGATCAGCAGAAACGAACATTTATTTCAGTCAGCTATTGAGTGATAGTCCTTTCAATGTTGCTCTTGTTGCCAAGTCTGCTTTCCAAAACTCCGGAGGACATTGGTGAATGTTGTCAGGAGCAGTCATTTTTTTAATTTTTGCACTCCTGCTCTTTGTGACCATCTCAAACTTACCCTTTCTTTCCAAGTGTAAAACTGTTTTCTTCATCATCTAGCAAGAACATTTCAAATTAATTCACATGGTAATGTAAATCTGGGAAGTTCTTCCTGTCTGTTCTGGAGAAAGCTGCATTCCAGATGTCGTGGGATGGGTATGTGAAAGGGAGAGTATTTTTGTCCATGTGATGCCTGTTTTTTTTTAAACAGCTCAAGTAAGAACATGAGCAGGAAGGAATGCAGAACTTCAGTTCCTGAGAACTAGAAGCTGAAATGGCTCCAGGTTCTGTGGGTCAAGAGGAAAAACTTGGGTAACTTCTCTATATAGCAGATAATTTTCTAGCGCTCTACACCCTACTTTTCACCAGTCCTAAAATGTGAACTGTGCATAGCTCAGAGAGAAGCAAACCTGTGCAGTGAAACTAAGGAGGAAAACAACTGGCAGGGGGGAAGCAAACTGCTTTGGGCAGTGAAATGGCAAATAATTGGCATTGACTTCGATGGTGCTGCAGTGCAACCTGATCTGGTCCAGAAGGGTACTTCAGACCCTTCTAACCAAGAGCTTGTAAACAGTGTTCTTCTCTCTTCTCATCTTGTTCTTGGTGTGATTGATCTTACTGAAGAGCAAGAGGTGTCTACTGAAAATACTTAAGGGAAATTGTTGCTACAGTAGCAGAGAAATATCTCCTTTAGAAAGGGAGCTATGTCTTAAAGCAAGGCACTTTGTTTTACTGTTACCTACACGTTTAAGAAATGTGTATATGTGAAATTTGATTTGCTTCACGTGTTGAATATAGGCTTTGAATTAGTTTGAGCATAAAAGCATTCAATTAGCCTTCCTTGGTTTCAGTTATTTTTCCTTTCCATTGTTGTCTGGATTTCTGTTTTCCTTACTGATAGTCAGTGTCTCCTTCATCCTTGTTTGACCCCCATCATCTATGAGTACGCTTGGATTTCACTGTGCATGCAGAATTCCTGGTTATTGTGTTTGATATACATCCTGGATGAAGCCATTGGAAATGTAAACAAGGTGCTGAAAGCAGAATTGCAGAGGGAATGCATGAGGAGTCTGGCAGCCCAGGGACATAAATCCACTCCTGGAGGGTGAGGAACAGGACTGCACGGGTTGATAGTGCAATTTCTAGGCTCCCTTCTGTCCACGGGAGACTGCAGGGGACAGAACAGGCAGGATGTTTTACACTTTATCCTCCTTTCCTGTTGACGCATCCTTGACTGTTGACCTTGACTGAAGTCTCCAGGAGCTCTTGTATGTAAAGCTTCTGTCATCTTGCAGATTAAGAAGACCCCCATACGATAGAAGTGCTCATTACACATGAGAGAGCATCACTGGCTTTGGAAGGAGATTGTAGGTTGTCAATTGGTTGCACTGTTCAGCTGACCAGCCAGCCACCCCTGCTGCCACTCTGTCTGTTGGGACAGCCAGTTTAACTGTGCCAGCTTGCAAATAATGTGCAAAAACTCTTGTGCTTGGTGGGAGGGGTGCACGTCTGAGTGTCAGAACCCCGTGTGCTGCCTAAATGAATGCGACTTGATCCACTTGGCTGTGCTTCTCTATAAATTATTTACATAAGTGCACCCAAAATAAATTACATTCTGATTGCTTCATCACTGGGAAGTTATTGTAATTGAGAAGATGGCCAGAGAAGAGTAGCTAAGAAATTAACAGGAGCCTGAAGGATTTGATTAATAAGGAAAATTGCTAAAAGGTGCTCAGGGTGATGGAGGGAGGAATGGAACATAATACACTATAAATATTTGAAGAATGAAAATATGAAGAGAGATTACTCCAGACAGAAGCAAGGTGCAACTAGAGAGGTATGAAATAAATGCAAGGAAGAACATTCCTGACAGAGGGATGTTTCAGGCTGTGTACTCAGCACCTCAGAGGGACACTTGGCCAATAGCACTTCTCCCAACTGAATTGACTAGACAAGGAGTCACAGCCTACAGCGGGCAATTCTTCATGGAGAGGCAGGGGGAGATGATGAGTGACTTAGACATTCAGGGCAAGATGAAGTACTGTTAACGTGCCTGGCTCTCTGGTATTTTAAAGTTGAGGCATCACGAAGGTGTGCAAATGGGAACAAGAGAGCTGGGCAAGCCATCGTGTGTGCCTTGTGGAAAGGAAAGTCTGGAACTGTCAGGCCTGAGATTTCTGAAAAGGATATTACTGTCGGTACAGCTAATTTTATCTTGAATTAAAGAAATGTACTTTTGTGCTAGAAAATGGATTTTTAGTTATTAGATAGCTATGATTGTGGGTTTAGAGCTTTCCCAGTTGCCCCCCAGTGCTGCAGCTTTCAGGTGTGTCAGGAGTCCCAGCACCATGTTGCAGGAGGAACCCTGAGAGCGTGCGTCTCTCGGTTCTGCTGCAGCGTGAGACTAACGACCGCCTGCTGTCTGTTCAGCACACTTCATAGAAAACGTCTCTCTAAGGCAACTCAACTTCAATATGCAAAGCAGGAGGATTGCAAAGTAAGCGTGCAACAAAGTCATATGGAATGTATAGCTTACCTTACGTGTTCTCTGCCGCTGCGTGGGGATTAAGGTTGCCAGCCAGCATCCTGCTGCCCTGAGGAGCCACAGCTCTACTCTGCCCTCCTTCAGCTGCCTCCTTTCAGTTAATTCCATGCTATCAGGCAACCTAAAATGAAATGGATAATCTCAGGTCTATGTACTATGTCTTCATCATATAATGTTTCTCAGTTGTCCAAAATCTTCCTCAGGAACACATTCCTGTAGATCTATCTATCTAACTTCAATATTCAGTATAAATTCAATTTTGTCAGCAAGAAAGATCACTTCCAGTGCTCACATTGTATTTTACTTTTAGTGAAGCCATTACTGGAGTTGTATATTTTATTTATATTAATATGTTGTTAACCATAACCTAATAAAGATGCAAAATGCATGAAATCAATTGCCTACAGATTTAAGGAGTGCTCATAAAGGAAATTGTTCAGATTTACCTTTGCATTTGTTGAATGACTTTGCATAAGGTTGAACATGAAAGCATTCAATTGACTGTCTAATTCTGTTAATTAATTTCTGTTATCATTTTCTTCACTTCAGTTTTAAAATACTTGGATCTAAGTTAGAAAAATTCCCTTAAGTCCTAAGAATTTCAAACTACAAGGTCTATTGAAAAATATCATTTGTGCTCTAAGAGCTTATTAGTTAAAACCTACATTCCAAGATAATCTTCAACTTCACCGAAGGATTTCAGTTTTTAAAAAGAGTTTTGTTTCTGTTTTTCATTCATTTGTAATTTGAGAACTGTGGAAAGCCTCTTAATAGAGAGAACACTTCAAAACGTGATCAAGCCTAGAGTGGTTTGGTTTTGGGGCTTTATTATGACAAGAGAAAAGCCTATCAACTTTTGGGTTTGCAGTTTATTGTCCAAAATACTGAGAGCTCTGTATATAAATGCTAATCAGATTAGATCTGGTAGCAATACATTTTTTTTTCCTGCTCTGTCTAGCTGTAAAGCAGATTTCCATAATGCTTTTTGTTGTTAGAAGCTGTTGCTGAACTGCAGAGGACGTCAGGATTGCCAGTAGTGGCACCTGCAAAGCATTTGGGAAACTTACCTGTTGTGTTAGGGGTTTTATTTCTTTATTTGTCTGGGGCTTTTTTGGACTGGCCATGGACACTGTGCACATTCTGTAGCTTTACTGACAAAATAAGCACAAACGAGTCAGTAAATTACCTGGCAATCGGTCCTCTGAGCAAGCCACGCGTGAAGTGTTGCTCGTGCTGCTGTGCTGCTCTTGTGAGGATTTCTGTGTAATGCAAGTAGGATGGGTGGTGTTGCTGGCTGGCTAATTACCCTCTTACCTGTCACACAGAACTAACGAGCAGAGCTTGGGCAGTTATTTGGGCTGTTATTCCTGCTAACACCTGGGTACCTGCAGTCAGAAGCGCCCCTGTGTTTCTTTGCTGTTTTACTTCTGGTGCAGAGTTCCGCACATTTCCAGATTCCTTACCAGAATCAGCTCAGGACAGATCTCCCTGAGAGGTGAATGAAGCCTCTCGGTCCAGGCAGAAGCTCTGCTGCCCATCTAGTGAGCAGACCTGGTGTCCAAGGGGACATTTACACTTGCTCAACATCCTGCTCATTCAGAGCTGCGTGGCCTTTTTGTGTTTGTCGTAGAGTGAGGATCAAGCCAGTACGACTTGTAACTGTCAGGAGCCTTTAAATCCTTTAAAACTTGGATCTCTAATGCACTGAATACTCTGCAGCAGTCTGAAGATCACCTGAGCAACGTTTAAGGATCTGAGTACTTCCTTCCACGGGCTTTACTGGGACTTCCATGTGTCAAATTTAGTAAATACTTAAGTGATGAGTTAGAGGCTTGGAGACTGCGGCTCTCATGCCAAACAGTGTATCACTGAGCCCTCAAGACAGCTGAAAAGCCTAAACCCCATAAGGGTTTATTTTTACAATTAAAAAGGCAAAAGCTCGTGAATAATGTATGTGGTCAAATCAATTGTGCACATTCAAAACATCAGTTAATCACAGAAAAGAGATTCGAGCTCTGTACTGTGCTTTAATGTTCACTTTGGGGAAATTAGGAGAGAAAAGGCCACTTCTAGTCATTCTTTGAAAGTAACAAGCAGCAACAGCAGCTGTAGTTGGCTGGGGCAGAGGTTTGTGCTATGAGATCACTCTGGAAAACAGAATTAGTAATGGATCCGAGTTATGATCTGACCTCTGGTTGTGTCACTGAGCATTTTTAAGGGAAGTGCATTCAAATGTGCTCCTAAATGCTCACCCTCTAAGGAGGCAGAATAGAGGGAAAGGCTGAAGAAGAAATACCACCTATGCCACACCATGTTCCTGCCATGCTAACTTGGCCAGCAAAAGAAGGGTTTCTAAACTGTGCTGGAGGTAGGTGTACTGGTGGGCTTAGGTGGTGTATAGCATGCCTGGGAGAATCAGAGTCGTTCTGTCCCCTGGGGTCTGTTCTGGTTGAAGTTCTTACCTGTTACAATGGAAACCAATTGGGGGGGGATTCTGTGTGTGTGTGTTTCGGCATTTTTTCATTTTGAAACCAAGTGGGTTAGTTGGGCTTCCTTCATGGAGATATTTGGATGTGCTCACTGGGAGCAGTCTTCTAGGTAGATCTTCTTTAAGCTCTTGGGGCTAGCTGAGACTGAGGAACCCTGCAGCTGGGGATGTTTTCTCCCATTACAGCTGGAGGCAGGTGAAGTCTTTAGGGATGAAGAGAAAAATCCCACCAGGACCTTGCTGCATCTTACAAAACCAGGCTATAAGTGACTTTCCCAGTAGCTGATGAAAAGTCCCTTGGCACAGCAGAGAGTTGTCATGGATACTCCAACTCCAGGACACGATAAAGCCCATAATTCATTACGTTTATAAAATCTTCAACACTTGAAAGTCTGCTCTCAGTACCATTGCAGACCTACATCAAAGCAGATGATACAGCACTACAAGAATAACCTCTTTACCTCCTCAGGCATGGTGAGGGCTCTGTTCTTCAAAAACTCCAGCAGCGCGAATGAGCCATCACCCGAGCACCACGAGGACAATCTTTGTTGTAAATAAAGGTAACATTTGTCATGGTTTGACTAGAGATCCCTCAGTGCTAGAGGTGTGTGACCGCCTTGCTCAGACTAAAGCGTTCTGTGTTCCTTTAATTAAGGTGAGCTATTTTGGATACATGACATTGGTTGATGAGCACAGTCCAGCAAGCCCAGAGCTGGTTTGGGAAGTTGGGGCATGGGCCAGGGATGTATTTGGGAAGTGGGGGCATGTGCCAGGATGAAAGGTNTGCAAGCCCAGAGCTGGTTTGTGTATTTGGGAAGTTGGGGCATGTGCCAGGATGAAAGGTTGTCCGGATTATTTATTTTATTGTAAAGATGTGGGGAGATAAATTTCCTCACGTTAAAGCTGCACAGTGGAGAGCGTAAGGAGATGTTGAAAATAAGAGCCGTTATTAACTTGCTTTGGCTTTGGAGTGGGTCTATATTTAAGAGTCTTGCAGACTCTGTTGTTTCTCTGCTTAATTACCAGTTAGTGCAATAGATCTCTAGGCCTCTCCCTGGAATTAATTTTAGCTAGGTGATGACAGATCACAAGGAGAAGCCAGGTGACTAGAGGATGGGTCCTGAAAGGCAACTTCTTCTATGGTTCTTTATTCTTTCTGGAGCTGACAGCAACAACAATACCTGTGTTTACTGCTCTGTTGAGCAGATTTGGGGAAAACACATTTTTTTCAGAAAACTTAGCTTTCGAGCCTGGTTCTAGTGAAAATATTTTAAGTTGCCTTAAATGACTAAGCTGTCAAATGCACCAGTATTCACATCATTCCAACTTTAATATTAAAAAGAATGAATTGTAAGTTCTCGGAGAGCGTGCCATTGATACTTCTGGGGCTGGAGTGAGGCAGATAGCCAGTGAAGGTCTAAGTGAAAAAAAATGTGTGTGCTAATAGTAATGCCTGCTGGCTGGAGTTAGCACAGGCTAATGAATTTGTAATTAAAGGGGGTGCTCACTTCCCGAGAGCTGTCTGCTGCTATGTAGTGAAGAAATACAGCCTTGCTTGGCACTGACTGCTATGAAGGCATCTGCCAGTAACTCTGGCATGTCCACATCTGGACTCGGAGCAGGCCTGGGAGCAACTCCTGCAGTAGGTTGTGCTCGACAGGTTCAGGTCTGTCCCAGGGCAGCGCTGGCACAGCGCAGGCTTTGGTACGTGAGCAAAGATGAGCGTGTGAGGGTTAAAACTGCAGAAGAGCTGCAGGCGAATTCAGAAGAGGGCTGTCTGCAGGGGAGGACTGCATTCCTGAGTGGGAGAGGATGACCAGGGTGTTTGTGAGGAGGAAAGCAGAAGGCATGAGTTAGATCCTCATGGAAGTGCTCATGTGCCTCGTCCTGACCTGCAGCTTAGCACTGGAGGCACAGGAGGCTGTGACCCTTCCTTTCTGTCTGCTCTCAGTGCTGGGAAGGGAATCCACTGGCAACATGGCTCTATAGAAAAGATTAAGAACACATACAGCCTCCTGAGCTGTGCTTCAGGGTCTATCAGAGATAAGAATTCCTCTTGCAGCCTTGGCTACATTAGGCTCCTACCCTACATTTGCAATGTGTTTTTTGCAGGAACGCTCCAATATCTCTGGCTTTGTCCTGTTTTCCAGCTGTGGTCTTCATGGTGATACCTTCTACCCCTGAGGCAAATCCTGTACCAGGCTGTCTTACCTCTTAGGTAGAATATTTTTCCGGTGTCTTTCTCTCAAGTGAAAGTGAACAACAATATAACATTAGAGAGGATTAGACAGAGGGTAAACCCTGCCCTCATGCTGTCAAAAAAAAGGTCTTGTCAGTGCTTTTGAAGTTTAAGTGCAGGAATAAATACAGGAAGTTAACATTTCTTCTGATCAATGACTGAATTGAACTTGGATGAATCGGTTTTATTTATTTACTGTGTCAGAGGTGTGCTAAATTGTGTCCAAGAATGTATCTGTGCCAGCAAATTAAAAGTAAGAGCACTGTGTATGGACTAGTGGTATTCAGGATGATAGTAATAAATACTGGAAGGCACGCATCCTACCGGAGATGTGACAGACCTGTAAAAAGAACTGTCATTTAAAGGCTCTCTGCAATAACCCTCCTTTGCTGTTTGTCAAGTCCTCTGAGGTTAGCAGGGGTGGAACAATGTTGCTTTCAAAAGGCATCAGCTTCTTGAGTTCTTGGTGCAGATGCTGGTGTTGTCCACAAGAGTGAACTGGCGTAAAGATGCAGTAAGCAAGAGGAAACTTCCTGAGAATGGTAACCCCTACAAAATAACTGTGTGGCTCGAGACTTTGAGGAGTTGCAGTGTTTTTTAGTGTTTTTTTTGTTTTGCTTGAACATCCAAGACAAGGTGTGAAGCTGTCCTCATGACAGGGCTAAAAAAGTGATTATGGTAAATCTACACTTCAATGGTTCTCCAGTCATTAGCTTCAGCCTCAGGTAGGCTAACCTTTCAAGGAGAATAAATCAAAAATGCATAAAAGTTTCAGAAATGCTGAAGGCAGCACCCACCTTCTGCACAGTTAAAAACATCAAAAGGGAAAGAGGCCTTCATAATAATGAAGTTTGGGAACTTGAGAAATTATGGAGGTCACTTCAGATCCCTTTGGCCCCCGAGCAAAACAGTTTCAAGGCATTTTAGTTTTCTGACCTTCTTTGTACGTATTTGAAAGCCACAGCTTTTTACCTAAAGTGTTCTAAAGAAGATTAAACAGCTTTTTAACATCTGCTGTGTTCATAGTGTGTAGGAGGAGCAATCAGTTTTGGTCGCTATTAAGATGGATGGGTTTTTACTTGATTTGGAAAAGGTGTTTAAACATACTTTGTTTTATGGTTTTTGCATCCTATTATCCTCTGAAAAGGGGGGGAGGGAATATACCTTGCTTTAAATTGGTGACTTGAATTCAAAAGGAAATAAATGCTATAAAAACAAAGTACCTCTGCATCTAGAGGTCAGTTCTCTTGCTGGCATAAATAGCAGGATCTGGTTAAACAGCAAGCAACAGCTCCACGTAAGGATGTGGTAGAGAAGTATTTAAATATAAAGGAAAGCTGGAAAAAAAAAATAGAGAATATAAATACAGACTGGTTGTTTGAGTTGTAAGAGCAACTAATCCCAGAGTGACTCATCCCAGACTGAAGCAGGACTAAATCTGGCAAGGGAAACAAAGTGGTGCCTGGATAAGGGTCCTGAGGGACAGTCAGCTTTGCTGGGCTGAAGGGAAGCTTCTAGAAGGAGCTTGGTTTATCAAAGGGCGCTGCATAAGAACACATCTCAGCCGCACTCATCTCTGCACGAGGGCATCTTCAAGTCAGTGAATAACGTCTTGAGATGATGGCTGCTTCTGAGGAACTTTGATTAGAGGCCTTATGAGAAAGGTCCCAGCTGGAGCAAGCAGCTGCAGCTCAGGACCGGGGAGCTGTTCAGCAGGAGCAGCCTGTGGGTACCAGGGGTACTTCACAAGGCTGTTCCTGGAGAAAGTGCCAAGAGGCACAGGTGGTGAGAAGGACTGAGAAGAGCCCAGAACTCTGCAATTGTCAGACTTTTGGTTTTATTCTTCCATGCTATTCCTGTTTGGTTTGGTTTTGGTTGTGGTGTGTTGGTTGGTTGGTTTGGTTTTTTTTTTCCACGCTTTTCATGTGACCTCAGTCAGTAGAAAGTGTCTGGACACGTGGAATGTTTGGAGTCCTCTGCTGAAGCTCCCTTGCACTTGATAGGTGATCATTACTCTGTTACTGGATGTCTCATCTGAAAGAAGCTCCCAACAGCACAACAGCGTTGACCTTTTGGTGGGACAGGCTCTGACCCAGTGGAGGAGCTGGGTTGCCTTGCCAGCAGCAGTTTCCAGTCTTAGGTGGTTGGTTAGTTGGTTTTGCAGGGTGTGGGGGTTGTTTTGTTTTTGTTTGGTTGGGTTTTTTTGGTTATTTGATTGTTTTTCCTCCAGGGACTCTCGTTCTAAGCGCAAATCTGAATTCAGGGTCGTACTCTGCTCGAGTATAAACTCCCCAGGGACCATCTCATGGGAAGAGCAGCAGACCTCGCAGGGGAAATGGTGGTGGTCACAGTGTACTTAGTGCTGGTAATTACAGCCAGCATTGCAGTGCTCCCTGTCCTTGATAGCCCCATAGATTCTGCTTTGGGTTTATAACCCAAGAATACAGGCTGCCTGCTCCAAAGAGCCTCACAGGCGGATCTGGAGAAACTCCCCTGGAGAAGTAACTGTGGGTTTTTGAACTTCAGATGAAAAGCCAGTTGCCGAATCTCTTATTTATCTGGATTTCCCTTGACTTTAATAAGAGATTGAACTGAGCAGAGGATGCAGAGATTCAGCCTGAGGTTTCTGGAATTCAAATTTGCTGTTGCCTGATACACATTGCCTTGCATGAGTCAATTAGCCTGTATTGAGGATTGATTTTTTTTTTTATTCCTTTTTTATATTTACTTGCTTTGCTTAGAGCTTGCCTCTGCTGGGATTAAGGAATTTCCTCTTTATGAGGTTATTCCAGTGATGAGTATAAAACTAAAGTTGAGCAGAGCTTGTTTGATGTCTGGGCTCTCATAAAAACATTAAATTACAGCAGTGGTTCTCTGGGCAGGTTATCTGCACGTGTACCATGCTTCTGGGGAGGAGCAGGGGGCTGTGTTTGGAGGTTTTTGTATCCCGCAGCTTTTGGGAATAGGTTTCACGTGCAGCTGGATGAGGCTCTGAACGCAGGCTTGAGCTTCTTGGAATACTCTTATTGTTGGAGCCAGCAAGCCTGATTGTGCTTCCCTCAACTCTGTCTAATGAACGTAGCACATCAGAGTTTGGTGTGCTTTGTCCCAGGGGTAAAAGCTTTTATAGCTCAGCATATTTGCTAAGATCTCCACTGCTCTTTCAGTAAGGAGATTAGTTGAGGAAATAAGTTTTGCTCCCTTAGGAAGCGTGGTGCTTTGCCAGTTTGTAAATACACAGATGCCATCACAAGGAAAAATCCAAATATTCTATCAAGCTGTGATGACTGAAACGTTGTTTTATATTCTAAAAGACTCTGCTTTGATATAGAAGGCTTAGATGTTGCAGAAGGAATGTGTTGGATTTAATTTTTTGCAGGGCTACAGCTAAAGAGAAGGGTAAAATTCTAATGATGGCTACTGTTGGTGTCTTTGCAGGGAAAAACCCCACCATTCTCCTAATGTAAACTTCTGGCTGTATTTTCTGGAGTATATTAGTCACAGTGCAGCAATCTTCAAGAGAAAGGGAAATAGGAATATAACCAACCCTCTCAAGCCTCAAACTAGCCTTTATAATTGCACATCTTCTCCTGTTGCTTTAGCTCTCAGCTTCAGTGTCCCAGATGATTTGAATTCTTATGTTGACTTGGAGGAGAGTGAAGCTGCCAGATATTTTAATGCAGCTTCCTATCTGTCACATGAGATGTTTGGCTCAGAGAAATCAATTCCACAGTTTTGTTTTACTCGAAAAAGGAAAAATGTGCAGCGCTCGGAGTGCCATGAATTGGCTCAGATCACTTCATGCCTGAATTTTCTTTCACGTTACAGTGCAAGAGCAGCCTTCTGCAGCCTCCCCCTAAAACTCAGTGGTAGGTTGGGACATTGGTGCATGAGATGTCACCTGGCACTGTGGTCTTTGGGATCTCGTCCCCTGCATTTCTGTTTTCTTTTCATCAAGATGTAGGTCACTACTATGTTGCTTATAGTGCTGCTGTAATAGATTCCCTCGTTCACCTCATTTTTCTCTGAGCTGAGGAGAAGAAAGACTTTTAGCACTAATCTGCAAGAACCGATGCAAAATCCTGGTGTTTAGAGATGAAAAAAAATGAGGATATGTGAATCTGTGAGGAACTGTGGTGTGAACACAGAGGGGATTCAGGAGGGATGAGAAATTTAACCAGCATATGCCCTGTGTTTTGGTGCCATCAGGCTAAAAAGGTTCCTGCTGTAGCTTCAACGTAGGGTTGGCTTCTTTGAGCTTTGTTGCTTTTCTTTTCTAATTGCATGCAGATAGAGTAGCACAGCAGCTCGGATACTTGGGGCTGCCAAGCTAATCCCGGCTATTGTCCGCATCCAACATCTCAGCACTAACTGATGCTCTGCCAGTGCTGCTGCACCGTGTCCCGCAGCGATGCTGTTTGTCCCCAGCCCCTGGGGACTGTGCACAACCCTCCTGCTCATCTGTCCCTCTCACAGGCTTAAAAAGCTTCAACACTTCAGGTCGCTGCTCTTCTCCCCTGCTCCCCCACACCCAGGTAAACAAGCCCAGGCTCTCCTTGCAGACACATTTTAATAATTCACTCTTACAACCTTCATCAGGAAATGGAGGTGGGGGAGAAGAGAAAGCGTCTTCCTGTGCCTCACATTTTTAGAAGCCATAAATGATACAACATACCTTAAACTTTCTTGAAAAGCACTTTGTGCAATCTGAGCATTTTTCACCCTAATTTATCGTCTCTGCCAAGGACCTCCTTTTCCTTACAGTTCTATTTTTTTCCTTTGCCCGGTAATTCCCTAAGTCTGTCACTGAGTATTATTTTATTTAATTTAAATATAATAAAGAGCTTGTCAATTAAAGAAACAAACAGGAAAAAACACACCCAGAAAATCCTTTGGGATTTGGTTATTCCAATAATTGCCTTGTCCCTGCGGAGTATCCACAGCTGAGACAAGTCAAATCTCTTCGGTTTGATCTGGGGATAAAGCCCCTTGGAGGAGGGCTTTGAGGAGGAGGAAGGAGGGTCTGGAGGCAGTCACAGGTCCAGACTCTCTTGCTCTCACTGTAGGACACTGGGGAGATCTCAGTGTGTTGTTCAGGAATGAAGGTTTGATACCCACTTTGGTCTGTCAGATTCATTAACATTGTGGGCATGATCCCTTAATAAAAGTGCCAATAGGAGACAGTTTAATAGGTAATTAAACCTGATGAGCCAAGGGGGTGGTGCTTTCCCATGCTATGAAGTGCTCTGCAGCAGAAGGAAGCTATTTAAATTGCTCTGAAAGGTGGAGGGTTCACTGGGGGTTACAAGGGCAGCTCAGCAAGGCTGCTATCCAGAGGACAGTGAGCAGCATTGCTGGCATCACTGGTCTGGACTTGTGCATTGGTTCTGTAAGCCACAGAGAGTGCTGGGCAGGCAGAGCATCCCTTTAAAATAAGAGGAAAATATTCAGCCACCTTGGACAAGGTAACGTGTGCTGAGTACGTACGTGAGCTCTGCTGATCACAGACAAGAGCTGGATAACGTCTGAATAATGCTGCCCTTTAAGAGCCTTGTGCTGAACTGCCAGGTTCCTCCTAGGACACGGGTAGGGACTGATTGTGGCACCGTCAGTCTGACAGCCTCGGCTGTAGCTCCTGCCTTCCGCTTTCCGCTCTGAAAATAATCGAGGTGTTGCATTCCCAGGCTCTCACTTGTGGCTCTTTATAGAGCACCAAAGCTTCCTTCTGATGTACTTAGATGTTAACAGGTATGGATTTACTTCAAGAGGAGTGGGTAGGGAGATAGTAAAGATCTTCCCTTTCCCCTTGGTATCAGTTGCAATGTTCTCTGAACTGCTGGGATGTTATTACACTCGTGCAGCCTCCTGTTTAGATCAAGGCTGTGCCCTTTGCAGCGTAGCAGGGATTTGGTGTTTGTTGGTGTCTCCTCAAAGCTGGGTTGACCTTGACCTGGTTTTTCAGATATTTAGAAAAGCAAAGCCTAAGCCCACTATAAAGTGCATGTAATTTTGAATAATAGCAAAACATATTGGACTTTGTGATGGGGTCGTGAGCGCAGCTTAGTGCGGCTGGGTCTCTGAGCTCGGGCACATCACATAAAATTCTAGGGATTGCTGTCGACCTTTTCGGGGCTGCTGAAAGCTTTTCCTGTGACCTCTGTGGGCCTGGGGCATTCCTCAGTTGCTGGGGTGGATATAAACATTGGAAGGCAAATGTCATCGTGTTTGGTGAGGACAGTGCCATGCAGCACAACAGTCAGGACTGTCAATGGAATCTCAACTGCTGGTTACATCTTCTGGAGTATCCATCTCCTGTCCTCCTAAAGGATTCTCCATCACCTCCCTCCATATACCAGCCAACACCATTTTCCTTGTATACGGGCCATATTTTTCCCCTTGCTGCTGTTTGTCTCTAGTTTCGAGATGCTTTATAAACGCTGGAATGTTACAGGGTAGCACGTGGTGCCCGAGTCAGCCCGTGAACCCACAGGCTGCTGCAGCAGAGCCTGCACCTTGATGTACCATGTCAAGCTGCAGCTCTGAAACACAAGCCTCTTGCTGGCTGAGAAGCGTGGCACTCTCTCTAATAACAATCACTGAGTCATGTGGACCTAGGGTTTGGAACAGGGCTGCAAATGCCAGTTGTAAACCACTGTAATTACAAGAGATACACTCGAGGTATGCTGCCTTTAATATGCTAGAGAAAACCAGGTTTCGTTATTCTTATCTGTAACACGTTCAAATTTGCTTTGATCTGTTCCAAGAATATAAATGGGCTTTACTAGGTAAAGCACTACCCCTGTAAATGAAGGCATCAAATACCAGTCCATACCAAAAATCCAGCTAGTCAGCAGAGGATGAAGCCTCTTGCTATGTACCTAGGTGTCTGAGGTATCTAATATACCAGGAGTGGTGTTTTTCATAGCCATGGCTTATATCAAAAGAGAGCAATGTTACATTTCTTGCCTCCAGTATTCCCTTTGAACACGCCTTTATCCCCAGCTATGTGCTGGCAATTGCAGAGCCCAGTAAAGTGTTCATTTAAGGACCATATGGGAGAAGCATATGGGAAAATATCTCTTTGGTTAACGTGCCATTTATTAATGGCACCTTATGAAATCTCTTGTTTGTCTTTGCTTAGGTGCTCTTGCCTTCCCTTGAAATTCAACTCTGCTCCCCTGGGCAAGCTGATACCATTGTTTGCTTGCTAGGAAATGAAAAAGATATGTCTGCTGAGGGTTAAACTTCAGTTAGGGGAATAAGCAGCAGCAGCAGATGAGATCTCTAATAAGGCTCTTGCTTCTGTGAAAGTGCCCTTGATGATGCAGATGGAGGGTAGATCAGTATGGAAAACATGACCTAGATGTTCTTTCTAAGCAGAATACTTATACATACACACAAATATATATATCTAATGTTGTTCCAGGCACTGGCAGCTCTTTAAAGGAGCAGTGAAAGCTCTTTTTCTTTTTTTTCTTCTCTTTCCTCCCTCCCAGAGAAATGCCACATCAACAGGCTTATTTGCCTCAGCATAGTCCCCAGTGATTAAAGCTACACCTACAAGAAAAGCTGATAGCTTTGCCTCCAAGCCTTCCTCCTCGCTAATGCGGCTGAAAGACCATTCATTATCCCACCCAAGGCAGAGTTCAAAACCAGATCCCTTCCAGACTCCCCGCATCAAAAAAAGAGAAATTCAGGCATGCTCTTGTTCAGCAGCAGAATCAGCTATGCACAGAAATATTTTAACCTTTCTGCATCGATTTCTGTGTAGGACACCCGTACTGTAGATACCTAGACTCTCTCTGCCTCCTGTGAGTGGGCAGTGGATGTGCTTATTCAGAAGTTTTGCAGAAAGCTGTTTTACATTATGAATGGTTTTTATCGTGAGGTCTAATTGGCAGGAATTCCTGGATAATTAATTGATAAATTATATCCATGAACAGTTTGAATATGATTAGTTAATACAAGCTAGAGAATTGTCTTTATTTTTTTAAGTAGATCCATCAAGTTATTGGAGTTTATAGCATTTGAGTAAGCATGTATTAAATATTAGCTTAGTTAAAATTAACCCTTTCCTGGCTCAATTCATGTAGTATGTTCAAAATATCTTTTGTTCCCTGATTGAATTGCAGCCCAGACCGGTGTTGTGACCTTGTAGCCGTTCATCACAAATAATCTCATGAGCTGGAATGGAACTAGATAAACAGCAAGAGAACTCAAGCCCAGACTTGTATGTACTGGTTACTCGTGTGATTCCATTCAGTCAGGAACTGTAGTGAAATTTTAAATGTGGGGCTTAAATGGGTTGGAATTACAAGTAGGTTTTATCCCAGCCATTTGCAGAAGAACGATTAACAGGTTACAGTACATGCCTTCAGGTTCCGATTGCACCACTGAGACTATCCTCACAAAAGAAACCAAACCTATCTTTGCAATCGAGTCACAAATGCAAGACTTAAATCCAGTAAATGGTGTTTTCTTATTCCCTGAATATCTCAGTTTAATTAACTTTTCTCTCCGCCCCCACCATCAAAAGCTTTATTCTAAAACCCAATACTTGGGATCCCGGATCTCCCAGCACTCAGTGGTGTAGAGCATCCTGTCTAAATGAGTGGCATCAGTGACTTCAGGAGGCCTGTCCATGTGCTCGGAGTTGGCCGTGCTTAAGCACCAGGAGTCTCAAGGAAGTAATTTTTCCGTGTGTGGATGTCCGACTCCGAAGGCTGTTGCGTGCCTGCAGAGCTCTGGAGAACGGGCCTCCCACCTGGTAGTTATAGTGGGTAAGCGTAAGACCTGAAGTTCTTAATTTCAATTATCTTGAGAGGCACTCTAGCCAGACTGCAAAATAATTTGTATGTGGCACCTCTCTCTCTGTTAATCCCCAAAAGTGATAACTGCTGTGCTCTGTGCACTTCTTAGCCTATTGAATTTAACCTATTGAATAGTTCTGTGTGATCCTGTCTGTGATTCCTCCTCCATCTGGAGCGAACCACTACAGGCAGCTTAGCAGCTAAACTGAGCAAGTAGCTCTTCTGTTGGTTTGGGGTTTTTAAATTTCTGTGTGTATATAAACGCATATAATTTCAAAGTGACTCACTCCGTTTTCACTTGATGCAGCATTGTACAGGCAGAAAAGAAATCCATCCATGGAATTTTTCTGTTCAAGATGGCAAATGCTGTGTTTGAGATCAGGCTTCTTCCAGTGGGATACCCACAGACCGGGGAGAGCCAGGCGTAGGTGTTTGCTTGGAGCTGCACCGCGTGCAGCTCACTCTCCAAGGCCCATTTCCCACGTGCACCTGCCTCTCCATATCCGACCGCTGCAGAAGAGGGTTTATGGTGTCAGAGATGGAGATGGCCAAAATTGTCTAAGAATCCCTCCTCTACCTTTGTGCTGTCCTGCTTCTGGACACCAAAACATTGGAGAAGGAAAAATATACATCTTTCATTAGCTGCCTTGTCTTACCCGGAGTGAACTGGCCCCGGAGCGGTTGTGAACAGCATTTCTGACTGGCCAAAGCTTGTGGCTTTTCAGTGCGAGTTCTGGAAACAGGAGGAGGTTTCTGAATGAGAGCAGAGCAGTTTGCAAAGCTGCTGTTGGGATGTGTTCAGCCTCTCAGGCCTGTAGATCTTGTTCCTGCTCATTAACTATGACCTCTGCGGGCCATAATAGCTTCTCTTTCTTTCCAGAAATGTCTCCTCTGCATCTCAAGTCCTTTCTGTTTGAAACTGTTGATACTTTTGTTGACAGCACCACGGAATGAGTCAGGCCCATAGTGCTTATGCTCTGTTGAAGGAAGGGATGCTCAAGTCATAATTTTTTTATTTACTTTTGTCAAAGGCTTTAGAATTCAGTACTCCCTTGTAGCTATGTGTGTCTAATGGAGAGAGAGTAAACACCTTGCAGGAAGATCAGAGGTACACACCACTATGCCCCAACATTTGCTGATGCAGGAACACAAGAGTGGCAATGCTCTGGTTTAGTATCCTGATACTTCCCTTCCTTAAAAGGCTCTGAAATGAGTGTATCCTTCTTTTGGGAGAGGGAGTAAATTTTCATGTACTAGGTTGTTTCCCAGAGAAATACCAAAAATATTTTTTCCCATGAGTATTCAAAAATTCTGCAGTAATTACTTTGGGTAGAAAATAGCAATACACTGTCCAGGTCCCATGCTGGAATGGCATCAGGGCCAGTGCATGGTCCTGGCTGTGCTTGTGTTTTCCATTTCTTCGAGGTGCTTAAAGGTCACCTCACTCAAAATACTTTACAAAAGTATCTCTACTCAGTGAGAAAGTAACTCCTGCATTCCTCACCTGAAGCACTTCTCCATCTGCCTGGTCTTTTCACATCATCTTTTCCAGAAAATTCACCCTCCTCCTCTTTTCTATCTCATAACCTGCATCCAATGGCAAGAGGAAAGGACAAGATCAGTTACTTGGAAAGTCTGGGGAAAGAAGTAAGGTATGAAACACATTCAGAGTTTGGCTTTACCTGTGAGAATCTCAAACTATATTTCCCTCTTAAGAGCATTCCCCAAATATTCTTTCTTCCCTGTCCCACCATCCCACGTAGACCCAGCCATTCCTGTCACAAAGCCCTTCAGAAATAACCAGGTCATTTGGGATTAATAGGTGAGCTTTAGTATTTCCATCCCCAAAATGGATAGTGCTCATCTGGAGGTTATGGTCAGTGCTGATGGCTCTAAAGCTCCTTAAAGATACGATGCCAATAAAAAAATGCAAAGGCTATTTATAGTTTATTATTTTTTTATATATGTAATATTTACTGCCATTCCCTGCCTTCTTGTGTACCATAATAAATGGCCTTCTGCTTCCTGAGAATGTGCAGTAAATCAATTGTTCTACAGTTTCTTCAAGTATCCTTACTTAATGTTAGTTTTCATGCATGCATTTTGGAAACTATGTAAAATATGCCTTAAATAGCAGAATGGAATAAATGCTAGGGCTCTTACAGCCTCTTCCACCTGCTTTCAATGCAGAGTTGCCAAACAATTTCAGTGTTTTATAGCCTGTTGCCCCAAATCAAATTCTGAGTTGCTTTTGGTTTAAGGGCTAATAGCTTTTTGAAATATATTAGTGCTTTCTGGTGACAGATCCAAGATTAGCTGTTTATCCATAGTTCCCAGAGATGTTCTCTAATCCTGTGGCACAGTAAACTTTATGAGGAATTTTACAAGCTTTCATGAGTGCATTGTGTTTTAAAATGCTAAAATAGCAGTTAAGGAGAGCAGGAAGCACAGCACTGCAGTGTCTCGGTGTGATATTCCACTGGCCTTTGAAGAGCAGCATTGCTGGAGAGTGAGGAGGAATGACTGCAGGGCTCTGGGGAGTGAGGAAGCCAGCAAACTGGGAGCTTCAAGCGCTGCAGTTTAGCTCTAGGCATATAGGTCTTAATAGAATGAGCAGCAAGAACTCGGCAAAACTCGAGCCGAAGTCGCTGGCAAACCTGGAGCAGGCACTCGGTGGCAATAGCACGGAGAGAGTGACATCCATTTGATTCACCTTTGCTCATTCCCCTCTCATCCTTGTGATTTTTGAGGCAGGACCTCCAGAGTCCATTCACTGCTCTGCTGCTGGTCCCTGAGCGGGTGGTTCATGCAGGGTAAGGAAGAGGCAAAACTCTTCTGGTCTGAGGATCCCTGTGTTTTTATTCACCATTGCAAACTGTGGATGCAACTTGAGCGGATCCCTCCGTCTCTTCATGCTTTCTTTCCCCTCTGGAGGGAGAAAATGGGGAAACCCCCAGGTGCTATGATGAGACAGACAAAAGGAGAGAGAGTTGGATAGGCTCAGCACAGTTTTTTTCCCTTAAAAAAAAATACTCTGCAAGATCTTTATCCCTCTGTGGATGTGTGTTCCTTTAGGGGATGCATTTCAGAGGCAGGGTCTAGTACATAATTCTCTCTGCTTCCTTAAAGTTGTCATATCCTTCACCCAAAACAAATGCTGTTGTTGGAAAGCAAGCAGAAAATCTTTCTGACCATTCTTCTGAAATGAAAGCAGCAATCTTCAAAGCTAAACCCAATCCCTTCAGGGTAACTCAATAACTACTCAGACCATATGAAAACAGGCAGTTTGTACTTGTGAGGTATCAAGACTAGCTACTGTTTTACCAAGCTGGAGCCACTTTTGAAGACCTTTGCTTCTGGCAGTGGCTGGAATGGTGCTTCACTGGGACATGTGTGGGCTGTGCTGGTGACAGAAATGATTGCTTGACTCCTGCTTTTGTAATTGGGGAGAAAGTTGAAGCCTGTTTTGGGAACCAGTGTTCCTCTGATGGAGCAGGTTTTGCTCAGCCTTGGGATCCACTTTCCTTTGCGGCTCCTCAACCCAATACTGGCATGAGTGGAGGAGGCTCGACTGTAGCTGGTTGCCCTCCCATGTTCTTGCATTGTGCAGCCTGACAAGAGCTCACAATTCAGCCAGAACTCTTGCTTGTATTGTCCCAAATCTCCTACAGCAGCTGCACCAAGACATTAAACAAGAGGAGGAGACAGGGTTTTGCCCTGAATGACTTCCCAGCTGAGACTTGTGGCAGTATAAAGGAGACTCCTACCTGAAAAGAGCTGCTTTCAGGAGCCTCCCCGTTGGGTTTTGCAGTTTTGTGACCTCACCTTCCAAAGGTACCACCCACAGCTGGTGATGGGGGGAATATTTCAGCACTGTTGCTGAGCGGAGGATTTCAATGTGTTACTTAGGGCTGCTTAAAAATAGGAATAGCAGCAGAGAACATGAATTTGTGCAGTATCTGTTCAAGAGGACAGATCTACCAAAGATCTGCCCTTCCCCATAGACGCCAGCTGTCCAGGACAGCTCAGCACGTTGGGATTTACAGGCAGAATGGAGCTCTTCTCAAACTGTTGCCCTCAGTTGAGTGTCTGGATATTTGATCCAGACCCTGAAAACTCATCTCTGAGCACTTTGTCTGGGGAGACTCCATGAATCGATGGCAAATCTGGAATAAAATCCAGCTTTGGTTTGGTTGTTTTTTCCCTACTCTACCTTTCATTGAACTCCCCATGGATGCCCAGCACCTTGTACCTATCTATGTAGTAGTGCAGAGGCAGGTGCTCGGTACCTTTTGGGAACTGGTAAAACAGTTGATGTGCAGATTCCTAAAATAAGAGACTACCTGACAGGGAAATGCAGCTGTTTAATTCAAAATGTAAACATATATACGTCTGTTTCCTAATCTCCTTGATATTCTAAATGTTAAGAACTGCTTTGTAGTATTCTTTTTGCTGGGATGCAAACCTCTTGAAATTTTGATGAGAAGCATCTTTTAAGTTCTGAAACAAGAATCTTATTCCTTCCTATCAGTGGTAGTTAATGAGTGTGATGCAGTACACAGACTGGAGTTTGTGGAGCAGTTGTTGTAATCTGTGGTATCTCTTTATTGAGAAGGTTCCATTTTTAAGGTTAAAATAATGTATTGTTTCCAGACGGTCAGCTCACCATTCATAATCACAACAGGAGAAAAGCTGTCCTAGCATGACTATAACATTCTAAGCACAAATCCAGTGCAAGAGGTATCTTAATTACATAAAAAGAGAATTACATTAAAAGATCTAAAGAATCAAGTATTCATCCACGCTGACTTGTAAGATGTAGTAATTTTTCTTGTTGGTTTTCTTTAAGAAGATTCTTTCTGTTTTTGACATCAATACACAGAGAGCTCTCATAAATAAGGGAAAAAAAAAAAAAGCAGG
>VWZY01009789.1:448199-517348 GCA_013399075.1 Chloroceryle aenea
CCCGCTCCTCTAGCCCCTGCAGGCAGCGCGGCGGCTGGAGGTGCCCCTCGGGAAGTTTGATGGCTTCTTTGAGGAGAGTCAAAGTCCTGCTGGTGTTAAACTTGATCGCGGTGGCTGGCTTCGTCCTCTTCCTGGCCAAGTGCAGACCCATCACGGCCAAGAGCGGCGACTCCTTCCATGATATCCATCCCAGGGCAGAAGTGGCCAACTTGACAGCCCACGGCATCAGCTCCATCCAGGATGCGGTGCTGAAGAGACTCTCCCTCCTAGAAGACATCGTCTACAGGCAGCTGAATGGTAGGAAGAGTTCTCCTGCTCTTAATTCCTTTCGGCTACGGTCGCGGGTGGTGAATCCAGACAGGGAGCGTGTGTGCTGCTTGCTTGAAGTTTGCGTGATAGAACCATGCTTTTTTTTTTTCTGTATTACCGTTCAAATGGAGCCTCAGCACGCTGAATCAATTTAGTATCTGGTTTCCAAGTTCCGTTTGTGTTTAAAGCTCAGAGAGCCTTGCACAGGATGAGAGGAAATCGTAATAACATAATGCTGCCTTTCAGGTTGATAGCAGTGGTCAGGAAATTACAGTGTCATGATTTCTGCATCGAATGAGAAGGGTGTTCAGTGGGCGAACACAGGTTGGAGCAGCACGCTGTATATTGATTGAGGGAATGGCTTTCAGTACTACAGAGGCTGGGTTTTTTTGGAGGGAGCTTTTAAACGGCTGAAGGATGTTTTATCATTTGAGTGCAGAAGGTCAGAAAGCAAAACGTGCTTTCTTTAGTAACTTAAGCAAACTATTCAGTATTTCCTATGGCTCAGCACTGACAGCTGCTAATTAAAGTCTCAAGTAATGCTTCTCTTTATAGCATAGCAAAGGGATTTCTATTAAAATCTCACCAGGTTCAGTAGTTCCGAGACGTACAAAGAGAGTTCTAAAGACGCCGTGCGGGATAGAGAAGCATGTTGTAAAGATGTAAGCAATCTAGGTGAGGTATCTAATTAAAACACGGACTGTGGAAGCTAATTTTTTAGAAATTGTTCCCCACAGATTCACAACTGGGAATGTAATCTCAGTCAAGAATCCTGTTTATAGCTTCCCATCTCTGTAGCTGTAATGACTGCAAGATTTTGCGTAGCGGAATTAGCGGGATGAATGTTTGTGGCGATGTCAGGGTGATTCCCTCCCTGAGTTTTGAATACGAAGCTAAGGCTCAATTCTGTGCCGTGTTGGACCAGAAGCCGGTGCGCGCTCCGTGTCCGTACCGAGTCAGAATGACTGCTGATTAGACTTCTGCGCTGAGGGTGGGAGGCAGGTGCAGGAATGCAGCGGACCTTTCCCGGTGTGCGGTCGCTGTCTCGGTCGGTGTTTGTCCTTTGGGGAAGGCGCTGTACAAAATGAGAAGCTCTCATCTCAGGAAAGTATAGCTCCTATTGCTACTTTAGACACCTGCATGAAAAACCTGTCCTATCTATGGAAGTGCCTGGCACCACAAGGTGTTGAAGCAGCACTGCTTGGTGACAAGGTGAAGCAAAAGAATAACAGAGAGTAAGGTGGAAAGCTGGGGGATGTTTACAAACAAACTGTGAAACTGCCTGCTTCTTGATATTGCCGGAGCAGAAGTTTCCAGGAAGATTTAGGCATTTACTTAAAAAGAGGCAATAGCTGCAGTTCAAGACAGGAGACCACATACTAGCACCTGGGTGTATTGGACGAGTAATCATGAGGCTGTCTACTGTTCCTGCAAATAGAGGGGGAGTGCTGAAATTACAGGATATTACCCTTCTTCTGTGGAGATGAACGTGGGACTCCCTGCTGCAGTGTGCTCTGGGGCTGCTTTTGGAGCTAGCTGGTGCTTGTCACAGGAGCTGTGAGCGTAAGGACAGCTCGGAATGCTCTGCCTCATCTGTAGGCTGCTCTGGGCATTCAGAGTACCTTCATGGTATAGTACAGGAGCCTGCTTAGTGCTGAAGAGCAGTCATGCACCTAAAGACCAGGGGAGGCAGAGAGGTAATAGATATGTTGTCCATATCGCAAACGTTTTCTTATGGCAGGCAGAAAGCCGAGCACATAAATGTGACATCTTGTCTGGCCTCTGCGTACTGGGGTGATTTATAGCAACAGTGATGAGTCTGGCTAAAAAAATAGCTCTGGCGTAGTGGTTATGTAACTTTGGGTCAAGTGTATATTTGGTACATGTGATTTTTAGAATAGTACAACGTGCTCTGTTCTCTGAGTGAGATCTTCAGCGAGACAGGGGTTTAGAGCAAGATGTGGGGGGCCAGGTGGACCCCCATCCTCAACCTCAGGCACTAAAAGGGAAGAAGTGAGTGTGCTGAGACAGTCTCTAGAACTGAGGATGCGGAGGCAGCTGGACCAGCTGCCCTGCCAGGAGTTTTCTGTGCCTGAACTGGCATCTATCTATTCTGGGCTCTGGAAGAACACCTAACACCAAAATCCCACTGACTGCTTGAAGTATGCAAATGCTCGCTGCTTTTTTTGCTTGTAGGGTAGGGAAGTTGCATGCTGGTGAGAAGTGCCTCACAAACCCCACCATATGCTTAGACAAGCTCCCTGCAAAACGCATCCACCGAGAGAATTCTTTCTGTTGCGTGAGCTTGGGTTTTGTTTTAGATTTGACCTGTGGTTTAGCGTGTACAAAATGTTACAATATGGAATCCTCTGGCGTAACGCGTGGAAAAGCAGCACCTCAAGGACGGCTTTGGCCAAAGAGGGAAACTAAAATGCAGTTTAGGTGCAGTCAGCTATGGATTTTTTTCTGCGTTACAGAACTTGGCTGGATTTCAGTGGGAGTTGGAGCCATCTTTAGAAAAACTGAATCTCTTTAAAAGCTCCCTTCTATAAAGATCAAATGAGCAATCTGATCGTAGCCGTGCTGTGGGTTTGGGTTTTTGAATCACGCAGTGTAAAGCATATTGGAAATAGCAGCTCTCTGTGGTATGGCAACCCTCATTTCTTATCTGTGGATATTTGTTTATTTCTGTATATTTTGGTTACAAAGACAAGCTGAACAACACTGCCTTGGGTCGGCCAAAGGAACGATTTTACTCAGTCATACATTTTGAATGACATTTCTTTGCAGTGCCATGCTGGAAATAACAACAGACTCCCTTTTACTGCTGTCTGTGAGAGAAGAGATGGCCCAGCCTGCTGCCTTCAATGACTTCTCCCTTTCCAGGTGGTGCACCTCGCTGGTCTTTAGTGCTCTCCACCCCCTGTTAGCTGGGATTGTGGTTGCCCAAGCGATGTCCTACCCACCGTGGGATTTTTGTTTCAGGTGGCTGTTGAAAGAGGGCCTTGGGGATGCTGAATGAGACTGGGGAGACATCAAGGCAGACAGTGGCTTTGTTTAGTGTTCTCCTCATAATTCATAAAGAGAAGACTTGGGCTGATCCAAATTTGTCTATTCAGTCTTCTTTTGGCCTAAAAGGCACTGAGAACTCTACGTGTGCTGTGTTCTTTCTGAAAGTTTATTTTTGCTCCTCAGTTCATTGCACATCTTTTGTGAGTTTCTCTTTTTGCTCTTCTGTTGCTTTTTGCTGGTCTCTAGTCGGATGGCTCCCGTGGTCGCAAAGTACGAGGGTGCCCTTCGACCTGGAGGGGTTTGTATGTGCATGAATTTAGCTGAGAATTCAGAGGATTTTTGATTTGTGTAGTCACTTTTATGGATGGAATTTTCTTGTTCAGCAGATGTTCAGAGAAAGCTAATAAAGGTCGGGAAGGAACATGTACATTTTACTTCAAGTATTAACTACCACTTGTCTTTTTGATCCAAACGTTTTTTTTTTTGTGTGTGCTGACATTTACATAAGCAAAAATTGTGGTCCAGATTATCTCCTGACTTTATGGAGATTTGCACAAATGAACTTTTCAATTTGGCTTTATGTTTACAAAGAGAGGGCTTCTGTGCTTACGTGACAAGCTAGTTAGCTGGGAAGGAGCTGGAGTTAAGAGAGACTCAGAAGAGAACATTCAGCTTTTGTGGCAGCCTTGTGCTTCCTGGAGAGCGCTGGGCATGGTCTTCAATTTACCAAGTCCTGTTCCTCTGTGGCTGAAGTAGAAACACATTAATGATCTGAGAGATGTGAAAAATGACCCATTTATAGGATCTTGAGACAGCAAAAGTGGGCCAACTCTAACATCAGTGGCATACAGGATGAGTGATGACTCGAGCTGCGATTTGCATACAAAGATACCGCTCACCCTGAGACCCCTCTCAATGGGATGGGTCCGTTGTCCATCGCATTGGGATGGGAAGCTGCTCATCTTCCTTCCTACAAGCAACAGCTTTGGGGCAATTACCCAGGTAACTGTTGTCTGCCTGTATTTCTACTTCCTTGACTTCTTGCATTACTCTCTTCCACCTCCCCTTGAAGGTGCGCTCGATCCCACCCTGGCTGTGGGAAAGGGAAATGTTCGTGGCAGTGCAGTGTGGATTCACCACCCTCCCCAGAAGGAAAGAGGGTAAGGCTGGTGCATGTTCTCAGCAGTATCTGCCTTAGGCAGGAGAAGTGTTGAGAGGTTGGACATCCACTGCTGAGGGGCCAAGAGGCTGACAGGACATACAGCATCCATAAGCAGGTTTATGTGTGCAGAGCACTGGGGCTGCACCAGCCCTGAGTGTTCATCCCAGGGAGGAGGAGAGAGCCCGAGTCTGATTTTGTGTGTTGGTTTTAGTCCCTGTGCTCCTGAGTCTGATCCTGCCCAAAAGTGAACAGTCCCCTCTTCTAAACTGTGTTTACTAGAAGCGCTTGAAGCTGGCACATAACTGGTGCAGTCATTGAGAATAAGAAGTTCGGGAGGGAGAGTACACCAAGTAAACCCTTGGTTTGCACGCGGGGGAGCCATCATCTCTATCTACCATAGCTGAGCATCTGGAACAAAGACAAGCAGATCAGTTCTGCTGATCCAAGGAATCTTCCACCCAGTCACCTCCCAGCTGTGCTGCGGTGGACACCTGCCTCTCCACTTCTGCACGTTCAGCAGAGGTCTGGCTCTTGGATTAAAACCTCTGAGAAGCAGGAAGGCTAGAATCTCTCTGGTGCGTTTTGGTTAATGCAGCTGAATCCAGAAGCGCTCAGCTGCCTGGAAGCCAATGGGACAGGGATGAGGTGGCATCTGTGGTGTGAAAAAAAGGAGAGCAATTCTTTACTTCAAGCTAAATATTAGTAAGACAGAGAACACTGTGAAAAGGCACTGATGACTCATCTTAAGCTCTTTTAAATTTTATTTTGTAAACTCACGACAGAGTACGCACAAGATCAGGGAGAATAAAAGCTGTTTGTAAACTGTTACACATGAGAGGGTAAGGATGAAGAACTGCTGATGCTGGCCAGAAAACGGGTGAGTGTTTTTTCTTCCCTTCGTGCTAAAGAGGTGCACGGAGGATAAGCTGCTGCTTTACCGAATGTTAAAAGTTGAAGAGGAACTTCAAATTCCTTGGGGATTAAATAAGCCTATGTTCATTTTTTATGTAAGTATACATCTGTGCCTTTGCACATGGAATTATTTGCACATGCTGAGATAGGGAGGAGCGCGTGCCAGCAGCCTCCTCGCATACAGATTGTGCTCTCGTCTGCTTATCCAATTAGGAAATTCACTTTGTGAGGGCGGCATACGGACACTGAGGCCGGTACTGAAACGCAGCCTTTCGCGTGGTCTCGCTGTCCCCCTTGTAAAGTGGCACTTAATTAACTTAACGCTTTAGAGATATGTGGATTTACTTCCCATAAGGAAAAGATAATGCTTATCTTCTGTAACACTTATCATCCTCAAAGTACATTACAAACTTAGCTAGCTACTGAGTATAAAAATTATAGATGTAAATAAGGCAGATTACAAGTGGTTGTATCAGCCATTCGGCGTTACACCCACGGACTAGTAATATTAATATTTTAACAGGTAGGTAATATATTAACTAAAACATGAAGAAATTATCTCATTAAGACAAGCACCTAAATCACTAAGAGTAGGGAAATGCTGTTTATAGGCAGAAGGGCCCAAACTTTAATCACATTAGTACAACAAAATAGCTTTCCTATGGGCACAGCCTCACCGAGTGAAATCCCTTGATACTGGAAATGATGATGTGGAGATCAAGTGGTAGGCTATGGGGATGTGACTGCTGTGTTAACTGATGGTTATCACATGGGATCCAGGATGCTGGTTCTCTGGCTACCCCACTGCCATGATGTTTCTGGAATAGAAACTGACTGTATTATCTTGTATAGCCTTCTATGGCTACTCGATAAAAATTGCAGCCTTCATATTTATTATATCCCTAACGGATCTGGTTGCCCCATTAGAAATAATACCAATTTTCCAGATTCAGTACATGCTTTTAGAAACTCTCAGCCTAAATGTGCTGCAGGAGAGTGGTCTGCGTGGGCTCGAGATACCCGAGAGCTGCTGTCTGTAAATTATTCTTATCAGGTTCATGGAAATTGGGGCTGATACTGATCAAAGAATGAATGAAAGAAAGAATTCTTAGAGAAATAATAGAGATAAAAGATGAGGCTTCAGATAGTCATTCAGGAAGCATCTGGAAGCTTAGGCGTTAATGTGACATTTAGTTTACAACCCGGCTGACTAGGAACTGATAGATAATTTTTGTTTTCGATAGTTGTTTGGCATCATCATCCGAATATTCTCTGTCATTGGCAATGAATGAGTAATAAGCCACTAACACATTTATCATGCAGAGACAACACAGGATTCATGAGATGCAACAGCAGCGACTAGAAAATAGTGACAATGTTGGTATTTTATTCTTGCATATTAATTCAGGGCTGCCTGAACGGAGAAACAGAACCTTACCTTGATGGGAAAATTTACCAAGGTACGTTAGATTTACGCTGCCAAATTAGTTAGGCAGCTTTTAGGAATACTTTTTTAAGGCTATGAGAGGTAGAGAGGGAAAGGTGCTGTCTTTATGTGAATTGCAGCATTATTTCCAAGCCTCGGTCCAGATCAGTGGTGTACTATTGTATCTCCAGGAAGAGACATCTGGAATTGGATGCGTTTGGCACGACGTGGGCATCTAGTGACGTTTAAGTGCCCATAGGCATCCTGCCTGGCTTCCAGCTGCCACTCCAGAAGGGCACAACTCGGCCATCGGTGCAGTGTCACATCTGCTGGGCTCACGCAGCATCTCGGATACCCCGAGGCCTTCTGGATGGCAGCAGGCATTGCTAAGACAACAGAGCCCCGTGCTCGCCAACTCGGAGAGCTTCCCCTTTGATCAGGGAGGGCAGAAGGTGGCTTTAGGCACGTGCTGTCAATGCGCTTGGGTTTTAGGGAGCTCTTCTGGTTTGCTCTTGGCCACCATCTTCCCGCATTACTTCTCCCCTGGCAAAAAGCACGTGCATTTCTGATAAGGAAATGCTGTACGCGGCCTGTGAGCAAATCTACCTGTTAGTAAGGCAGAGCACAAAAGAAAACAGAAATCAGCCTTCTCCGGTAATTAAAAAGATTTTACTCATTTTGCGATTTATGCCACTAATCTTTATCTAAAACTGAACAATCTGATCCAGATGTTACAGTGAGCTGGCAGGCTGCCAGTTCCCAGCTCCTACAGCTATGTTAAATATTGAACTATTGCACTTAAAAGGGAGCTTTTTTTTTGGTAAGATCACAGAATCATAGACAGTTTTAGGTTGGAAGGGACCTTTAAAGGTCATCTAGTTCAGCCCCCCCTGCACTGAGCGGGGACATCTGCAACTAGAGCAGGTTGCTCAGAGCCCCATCCAGACTGACCTTGAATTTTTCTAGGGATGAGGCATCTGCCACCTCTGGGCAACCTGGGCCAGTCCTTACTGCAGTCTGCAAAGGGCTGTTCAAACTGAATACCTGTGGTATTGACCCTACCGTAAGTCAGAAGCAGTGATTCAGCTTTAGTCATGTATCCTAGTGGTACAATATTCTTAACCAGTTTTAGGAGCACTCACAACTGTATTTTCTACCCCCCGATCCCCACGGTCCAATTTCTTCAGGAAATTGTCGAATGCTTTACATCATACTGCTACAAGCATAACTGGTTCTGCCTATAAATCTAACAGCTATCGACCCACATTCTGACATTCACTGATGGTTATCTAAAAATAATGTGGTAATGATGCAAGGAGGGCCCGACGTAAAGCATGACGTGCAAGGCGAGCGCGATGCCGAGCCTCGCTCGGCTGTCGTTGAGCAATTACCCACCCTGCTTCTGACGCGGTCTCGGGGCTGTGACGCTCGCGTCGGTTATCTGACAAAGACAATTCCCTAAAAATCAGGAGTCGGTTATATTAAAAAAACTAAAATAAATAAAAATCAGTTTGCTTTTTCCTTTTTAAAAACCTGATGCTCTGCGCTCGCGTGCCTCTCGCTGCGCACTGAGCACCGGTTCCTGTGGTACTGCCCTCCCAGGGGTGCCCTCCCTGGGATTGCCTCTGATACCTGCTAGCTGCAGAGAGTGATGCTGAAGGCTGGCTGCCCTGGTACAGTGCTTGTTCTGTCTTGGAACAGCAAAGGCTGACAGCTTCCCAGGATCTCTATTAGGGGAGTTATACAAGAACTCTTGGGAAATGGGTTTTTAAAAAAAGAACAGTGCTCTTCCCTAGGTTGTCTGACCCAGGCTGTTGGGTAAGAGCACCACTCCTCCTGCTGTTAGGGAAAATGAAAGGTCTCGTCAAAGCCGGGGCTGTGTCATACGTAGTAAATCACCACTTTTTGCTGCACAGCCTGCTTGCCTTGTTCCACCTGATTATTTCATTTCAGCACAAACCAACCCTGTGATGTGCCTGCATTTGATGCCAAGGAAGGAAGGGGAACCCTTGGTCCCTCTTCCCTTTAGTACCCTCAGCTTACAGGAACGTCTTATGTTCCATGGTTTGAAATGTGATTGCCCAGCAGTAGCACTTCTCTGGGGTCTGGCAGGAGAAGACCCTGGGTAGGAAGGCAGAAGAGCTGGGCACTGCCATGTGCCTCCTTTGGGACCTTGAGCAGCCTTAGGCTCCCTGACTCTGTGCCCCAGTACCCAAATGGGGTACAGGATTTTCTTTGCTCCCTTCTATATGTAACAGTTGGGCCTTTTTTGTGCTCGTGGGCAAGGGAAATCCAAACCTCTTCTCCTTGGCGTGTCTGTGTGCTGCCGAGTTACACAAGTGGAAAACCATTGCACGAGAAATACCAACAGTGGATTAAAGACACAAGCAGTGCCTTGCCTGAGTTATTTTGGGTCTTTCCTCAAGCAGCAGAGAGCGTGAGAGAGTCAAGCAAGGTCTCTTACCTGAGCGTCATCAATTCATGTACCCTTTGCTTTACTCTTCATTTACTCGTGTAGTATTTCAGGCACTGTAATGGCCTGCCATGGTTGTGCATGTTCTCAGGGCACAGAGATGAAGCAAGCAGGTCAATCTGGAAATGAACAAGTAGCATTTCTTCCTTTGTCTTTGCTTGCGCTACACTTTAAATCGCCAGAGCTCTCATGTTAGTGCCAAATTACTACAAATTCTTCCAAAACTATTGCTTGATCACACTCTAAAAACACAATGCAAAGGAGGAGGAGGAGGAGTGTGTGGGGAGAAACGGAAAAAGCATTTAATGCTATTTTAAACCTTGCTTGTATTCTCTTATTGGGTTGAAAATAATTTTTATTGACCTTTGTGTGTTTTCAGCGTGTGCCACCTTTAGTGAAGCCTGCTGCAACGTTGAATGCTTTAAATAGGCTGGAACATTAAACCCTCTTCTGCTGGATTTTATTTCAGTTTTTCATATTTGCACTGACAAGACAATAACAGTAATAACCCCTACACTTGTCTAAGCCTGTAGTCAAGGCTGGGGCCGTCTTGTGCTTTGCCCTTTGCTAAACGTACACCAACTGTGGGGTTTCAGTTTGCTTGCAGTTGTTATATTGTGGGAGGGACTGGTGTCACCAGTAAGGGCACCAGACATTCAGGGGGTAAGGGTTAGGGCTCCGTTTTTCCTCCGATGTGCTGTGTGGTGCTGGGCAAGTCACTTAGAATAATATTAGAAAAAATATAGACGAGCTAGAGATTCGAATTCCCTTATGTATTACGGAATGAATGTGTCAAGGACAGAAAGGGATGAAGAGGTTTGTGTGTGGGAAATGGTATGAGAACAAAGAAGAAGTGGCAGATATGTTTTGGCAGTTTGAAGATACTTGAAATGGGCATCAAAGGTAGGAACAGAAGAAGTGAGACAGGAGGAAGGTTTCACTCACTTCTCATTCCATACCATAACGAATGGCTGCAGTGTAGGTATAATTAAGAGGTTACCACTCACATTCTGACCCTGCCCACTGGCCCTGGCTGGTTCATGTCCCATGTATTTGGTGCTATTAACCAGTGAGAAATGGGCCATCTCAAACTGCTTATCATTTAGGGAGATAAATCATGCAACAGAATGAGGCAGAAGATGCTGGAAGAATTAGACCTAATGTTGTGTTAATTCCCTGCGGCTTCTGGATATAAAACTTGTGTTGGTTTAAATCTATATTAATTATATGTTGACTAGGTTGAAGGGGGGATATGTGAAAAAAATAATAGAGAGGGAGATGTGCAAGTGAAGCGGGAGGGAGGGGGAGAGAACTGCAGTGGTGGTGGGGGCAGAAGGCAGCAACTTGCTGAGCTGAGTCCTGCAGCTGAAGGATCTCCCCAGGCTTTGAGGGCAGGGGAAGGGGCAGGCAGCAGCTCTTACCTGTGTACTTCTTCAGGGCTGCTGCCTCCAGAAGTGTTGCTTGCCCCTGTGAATTATGAACAGCTTCAACATGTGGTTCAAAATTAGGACAATATGCACCACAGACCAGTTGGTAAAGGGACGTGCAGTGGGACCATGGCTGTGGAAAGCTGGTGGAACCAGAAGTCTGAGTTTGGAGGAGCAGATGCTGGTGGTGGGGCAGGTGTTCTCTGGATAAAGCTGCTTAGATAGACCATCTGCAATTCCCAAAAGTAAGGAGCTGGTTTTTAAGCTCTGCAGGTGGAGGTCAGAAAAAAAGGTGCCATATCTGGAGAAAGAAATGAAGTATTAACTTAATGGGCCAGGAAGGGGTGAGCTGCTTTCTCTGATGTGAAGGGGGACAGTTCAAGCGTGGTGCTGTTTGATTAGCGCTCGCGGTATGAAGGGACAGTATGACAGCTGGATCATGCAGATGATTTATGGGCATGCAGACAGCTTTCATTTCAAAATCTGCCCCTGTCAGGAGTGTCTGAAGGTAGTTACCAGCTTTTACAATGTCTTACATGGAAGGTGCTACTGGGGTCAGGTCATATTGACTTCAGTTGTCTTTGGATCAAGCACTGAATCAATAAGGGACTTTCTGGGGGAGTTTAGTGGCTGTTCTGCACAGACATAAAAGGGGTTAGATAGTAAAATGGCATTTTACACTTTTATCAGTCTTTTCTCAGGAAGTTGCTCAACTTCCAAATACTAATTAATGCTATGTTCCTTCCACAAATTTTCCTCCCTACTGATGCTGCCTGTTTGATCCTGTAGAACAGCATCAGACCTTGCAAATTAGAACCAGCTGCCAGGCTGCAATGAGGAACAGGCAATGAACAGAAAGGAGTAAAACTTCACCCCCGCCTCCCGATTTGAAGCATCCAGTGCAACTGGAAAATCCTGGAATTCCCTTGAACATCCAGCTCTGATTATAGTTACTTGAACTACATATCCAGAAATACCCAGCCCCAATTAGTTACAGGATATCCAAGGAAAGTAATTCACTCCAAAGCTGCAGACCCAGGTGTTGACACCTCTGGTAGCATCAATCCTGAGGCTGCCCAGCCTTTTCCTTCTTAAGAAACTGCTTTAATTTGCTAATGGTTTTTCCAGTTAGGCTGAAATGGTCAAGATCATGTTTGTTTTCAATTCCAGCAAACTGTTTTTGGAAATCATGTATGAGAAAAGACATGTACCATCCTTCCCATGGAAGGAAAGAGCTGGTACAAAGGGAAAAGGAGTGAAGGGACTGACCTGGCAGCTTCCAAAAAGACACAGCTGAGAAACCACAGCAGCAAAGAAGGAGGGGAGATGGGGAGGCTGACATGAGAGGGCAACATGGGAATTGCTGGGGAGAGGGGCCATGGGACGAGGTGTCCAGGTAGGGAGCAGTGGCCCCAGGGATCCTGGGGGCGTCTCCATTTTATCATGGGCACATTCGAATGCCACGGAGTTGCTTGGTGCTTTTGTTACAAGCAGTGGAAAAATGTCCATCTGCAAAAAAAAAAAGTGTATTTCTGAAGCAGTATTTTATATAAATGAAGTATATCTAGAGCAATAGGTTAATTTCAGAAGCCTTATGTGAGATGTGGTTCTTGGGTGTTTTTGCTGGTTGTATGATTAAAGTGTTAGCCGTGTGGAGCATTCAGAAGATGTGTGGGTATAAAGCCAGGGCAGGTATTATTAGCTGTGTGAAGCAAAACAATACAGTCACTCTGGAAAAATTATGGGGTTTGTGCTGAAGCAGATATTTAACCTTTGTTTTTACAACTCCAGAAATGAAGCAGTTTGTTTCTTAATGTAGGCTTAATGCTCAAAGTGTATGCTGACTGGATTTTCACATCTGAACGTCTGAAATGCTGGGCTATTAAAGGCTGTTTTAACGATCTCTTTTCCCATAACTCCTAATATTTGCCATTTACTAATTATGACGTGCCTAAGTAGTTCTCTTTTTTAGTAGGTATTTTAAATGCTGCAGCTGTCCTAGATTCAAGCTAACTGCTGGTGACTTTTTTTATGTCTAAGAATTCAGTTGTACCGGTGATTTCTTTGCAGGTTGGCATGAAGTGCTCACCTCATACTGTTCTTCATTAGAAGGTTTTTGATATACAGGTCCCCAGTGGAAGCAGAGATAGACTTGGCTAAGGAGCAGCAGGGCTGAAGACCACATATATTTGCAGTGAGCATTGGTCTGTGGCATGAACTTGTGCCAAGGCAGGGAGGGCATAGCCAGGGTGGTTGGTGTGGAGTAATTTTTTTATTTGGGAGTTCCTGCTCTGTCATTATTAATTCTTTTTATTTTTTTTTTTTTTATATATAAAGTCCTTGAGCTCTTCCAACAGCTTTATAATGGGGAAATGCAGCTGTTGGAAGGTAGCAACCTGGGTAGCTGCTTTACAAGCTTCCCAAGTGGCTTGTGGGGGAAGAAAAAGGGCAGGGTGGGGTTTTTTTATGGTCCATTTTGCTGCTCCGAGGGCCTGTGTGATGGGGCCGTGTGAACTACTTTGAGGCCCCACTGATGTTGTGAGGCTGTTGACCTTACAGTCTCATTGACCTCCCTGCAAAACAGAGTGCTGAGAATAGAAGAAAAGGGGTAATAAAAAGAGAACTTCCACAGTCTAAGTTAGGAAGCAGGGGCTATACTTGAAGAAGAAGGGAAATATGCACCTTGGAACCATTTAGATACTCTGCAAGCAAGGAAAAGCTGTTAACTCAGTTGTCTGTCCTTGCATTTCATTTTACCTTGAATTTTACCTGTTGGCTTGCCTTTTTTATCCCCCTCTTTTCTTAATCCTGTTCCTCAATCACCTTCACCAGAGGCACCTCCCACTGTGACTCAACAGCTGCTGTCTCCTCCAGCAGGTGCTGCCAAAAATCCCGGTCCATTTTAGGGCTTAAGGCATAGTGCTGTCTATTTTGTGTCTTGCTTCCTGCTTTATTTTCTTAAAGCTCAGTTTTAATAATGCTCTTTTTAAATTCAGAAGCCTCCAGGCCTATTGCAGTTGTTTTTTATTTTCTTAAAGCTCAGTTTTTTGGTAGGTGCATCCCGACAGTAAATGTGACTTATGAGCATAGCCTGGAATGTGAGCAGTGCTTTGGGGTGCTTTGGGGTCGAGAAAAAAGACAGCAGTCAAGTCTGGAAACAAATCCTTAAACTCTTACGGAAGTTTGAATGTAAGTGAAAGCTTTGAATACAATTCTTTCACTTCACATCTTGTGAAATAATTCCTTCTGACTTGGAAGAAGAGCCTGTGGTGCCAGGGGGACCACGTGCTGAATGTCCTTGTCGTGCTGAGTGTTGCCAACCAGCAGCAGCTTCTCCTGTGCAGACCTCATGTGGTTACACAGTCACTGAACGTAGCTGTTTCTTAGCCATAGGCTCCCTAGAAGGCAGAGTGGTGCTACTGTTAGAGCATCAGACCCACAGCCTCTCTCTCTCTCCTCCAGAAGTTTAAGAAAGAAAAAAAAACCAAATTCACTTTTTCTTGCCTGCTCCTTCCTTTGCATTTTTCACACCTCCATGCTGAGCCTCAGCCTAACACCTTAAGAGCTGAAACGCAAGAAGCTGGCAAAAAAAAAAAAAAGAGAAAAAAAAAAAAAAAGCTGATCTAGGAGTCTTCTGTCTGGATCAATGGAGCAAAAGAACAGGCTGAAGTTGCACAATTGTGAGTTAGGAGAACTTTGCTGAACGTGCTGTGTCAGGGTCTTCTACCAGGAGATTATCTTCAGAGGTGCATAAGGCAAGTGCTTTTTCACTCTTAGGAGACTCCTTTATACTTAAAATTTAAAATGCTGATTTTAATTTTATCTTTTCTTAAAACAAAATTGCTGATAGGACCATTCAAGTAATAATGAAATTCTTGTGGTTCATTTTCTTTGATTTTTTTTTTTGGCTGTTATTAGATAAAACCTTTTCAATATTTGCCTTCTGAGAGCACTGGAACTTCTTTTCATCCCTTTAGTTGCATTTGCTGCAGCTCACACACTCAGTCCTGACAGGTGCCCGGAGCTGAGCCGTCTGCAGGAGCCCAGGGTGCTGTGCCCTAGAGGAAAGCTCAGCTCCCCCCATGGTCTTCCCTCATGTCTTCACTGCTCTGGGCTGAAATGAGAAGCAGCAGCTTAGTTTGATCAGCAGGAACGTTTTCTGTGAGCCTGTGTGGGGACAGCTCCAACGGCTGTAGCCCAGCCCATCTGGATTGTACCTTCTGCTGCTGGTGCTGGGTCCTGCCAGTGTCCTCTCCTGGGGATGGGTTGGGAAAATCCCAAGGAGCATCACTCCAGGTGTGAGCTGCGTTGTTTCCAGGGTTAGGATCAGGCTTGGCCTCTGTGCTGTGTTAATTGGCAGCACGGATGGGAAGGCTCTGGGTAAGTTAAAGAAATAAAAAGATAGGGCCTAATTCTCAGGCTGAGATTGGTATGAGCTGGGCTTCTCTCACATCAATCCCTTCAGTTTTTACAGTCTTATCCAAGAGGTTTTTGTGGTTTTTTTTTTTCCTTTTCCCCCTTGCTAGGTCATGAAGACCCTTTGTATTCCACTTAGATTGTGTTACCTGTCAGGGACTTGGGCTCATAGCTGTGTACCAAATTCAGAGCTAACTGTATGGCAGACACCTTGCAAGCTTTGGTTCACTTTTCATGTTTCAGGCTTTTCTTTTGACAGCTAAATACAGTTTCATATTTATACCTGTGCCAGGAATAAATCGAATTAGTTTGCAATTAGCCTTTGCTCTTACAATGTTTTGCACATTTCTAATATTAAGGAGATAAGGAAGGAGATGAGCAAACCTGCTTTGAAGACGAGCTGATTTCCATAGCAGGCAGAGTGACCTACTTAAAAGGAGGGGGAGAACGAGTAGAGTTGAAAATGGGCTCTTTATTTATTTATATAGTCTTAAAGCATCTGTGTCAGTGCTCCCCTGGTTGAGCCCTCTCCTGACCCACCCCCGATAGAGGGTTAAAGATCTCAAGAGCTGAAGTCCTTTGTCCTTCAAGAGTCTCCTTTGTAAGAAGAAGACTCGTGCTGGTGGCTAGAGCTGTGCAGCGCCGTGCAGAGGCGTTTGGTAGGTGACAAGATTTGGACAGGACTTTGAAGGAATGGTTATCACAATTTAACATTTGTACATTGCCTCACTTCCACGAGAAGGAACAGCTTGCCTTGCTTTGGGGCTCTTGAGCACCATGTTCATGAGCAGGGGTGTTTGGGAGCATCCTTGCAGAGAGTTGCCAAGTGGTGCAGCAGATCTGGAGATGCCCCAGTAGATGGGTCAGAGGAGCAGCAGATGGGAGGTGAAGTGCATGTCCTTCCATTTTTACACGCTCCTAGTTTGGTAGGCAGGAGATGGGAGTAGTACGTACGTGTGTGCCGTGAAATAAACCCCGTCAGGATGGACAAATGGTCTGTGGCCTTTTTATCTTTAAAATGGGCTCCTTTAGTAATGTCTGATTCAGGTCTGGTACTACCTTCGTAGGAGATTGAACTCGGGAAACATCAGGGGCTGGAAGGCCAATGCCATCCACAGCGCTGGGATAAGCAGCATGAGCATGTGCAATTACAGCTTGTTGCCCTGTCTCTAGTGGGGTTATTCCTGTGGTGTGAAATCAGTGTAACATGTGCCCAGATTGTAGTGCCCATGGGCCATGCCAGGGGTTGAAATGCACGAGTTTATAAAGGAAAAGTGATGTCTCAGTCCTGGTGCTTTTACAGCTTTTTCAGAGACCCGACTCTTCCTTCCTTGCTGGAGGGTGGCTGGGCCCCACCAGTGCTGCTTTCTGGTCTCCAAGCTGTGTTTGTATCTTCACCTGATTTGCATCATCTGCAAAATCACTGATGGATCCAGGACCTGGGTTGGGTACAGCTCATGTGTTGCAAGAAACTGTGATGACCTGAGCTTTCCCATGCTCAGAAATGGACAGATACTCTGCCCTTGCATTTAAAGTATTATGGTGTCCTGATAGGCAGGAGAGGAGGACACATTGATGGTCTGAGCTTCTGACTGAGACAGTGTTATCTGAGCTGATCATCTTAACAAGTTTATGTAGAGATGAAGATTTGTTCATTTAGTCAGAGAAGGTACTAAAATTACTCTATTTTTTTTTCTGCTGACCTTGCATAGTGATAAATATTTTCTAAGAACAATGTGCTTGTGGTTATCTTTGCCTGAAACATTTATTTCTTCCAATACCTGAGTGGAGTGAGATGAAAACTTCCCTGCCCTTTGGGCAGTTGCATTTCACTGGAGCCATATGTTGAGTTTGTGAAGCCCATTGGGAATTTGGCAGGATCTGTGAACTAAGTTAAAAATTAAGAACTGACGAGTAGGTGAGAAAAGCCTGCTCACAGCAACCTCGGGGCGTTAATGCTCTCGTAACAACTTTATTCTATGCAATTATTGTCCCCTGTTGCTTTTTTAATAGCATTTCTTTTTCTTTGAGTCAAAACGCAGTTCTTTTTAACTTCCATTCTTCACTAAGAACAGTAAATCTGAGAAGTTTAGTGGAAGTCTTGTTTAAGTTTTCTGGTTTAAATAACATATACAAACTAGAAGTTTATTGACTCGGGAGGAAACTATGTCAAGTCCAATTGACAGAGCAGGCGGCAGAGCTGCTGCTCCTCTGCCTAAAATACCACCCGGTGGGGTTGATCCTCAGCCTCTTCCCCCCGAGCTGCACTCTGCAGGGACTTGGAGTGGCTGCTCAGCCCCTCTGTGGGTCTGGGAAGGGGTAGACTCTTGTGCTGGTTCTGGCTGGAATAGAGTTAGTATCTTTCCCAGTAGCTGGTATGGGGCTGCGTTTTGGATTTGTGCTGAAAACAGTCCTGATAACACAGGGATGGTTTCGTTATCTCCGTGCAGTTGTTGCTTACACAGAGTCACGGACTTTTCTGCTCCTCACCTCATCCCACTAGTGAGCAGACTGGGGGTGCACAAGCAGCTGGGAGAGGGCACAGCCAGGACAGCTGAGCCCAACTGGCCAAAGGGCTATTCCCGACCACAGGGTGTCATCCTCAGTGTATAAGGCTGGAGGAAGGGGGGGTGTTTGGAGCGATGGCATTTGTATTCCCAAGTCACTGTTACGTGTGGTGGAGCCTGGCTGTCCTGGGGCTGGCTGAACACCTGCTTGCCATGGGAAGTGGTGAAGGAATCCTTGGTTTGCTTTGCTTGTGCACGCGTGTTTTGCTTCAGCTATTCAACTGTCTTTATCTCAACCCTTGAGTGTTCCCACTTGGCCAATTCTGTTCCTCATCCCACAGCGGGAATGGGCGAGCTGAGTGTGGGGCTGAGTTACCAGCTGGGGTTCAACCATGACAGCTCTTAACTACAGGAGCTCTTAGGAGCTGATGGTACGCCCACCCCGAATGATGCGTCTTAGCTGGTGTAGGTGGGGTTGCAGATGGGACTCCCCCCTTCTCTCTCAGCATGCGTGTTGTGGAAGTTTCCGGAGCTCTCGCTGAGCAGAATTTGGCGAGTCTGAACTCGTTCCAGTCTCCACTCTGCTGCTGTTCCTCTTTGCGCAGTGATCCTTGCGACTCCGTCTTTTCCAGTCACTCACAATGGACTCTGCTGTTAACGTCAGAAACCAGTGAGGCTTTGATTTTTATTTTTTTTATGTAGCAGTTATATTGAGTGTGTACGTTGATGCAGTGCACTTCAGATCTGCATGTGATAATGCTGCAGAGTGTAAACAGACCAAACTGAAATGTAAAACATGAGACACTTTGTGATGTAATTCTGTTCTATTAAAGCAAGTTTTGTCCAGGATAGGGATTTAACTGTATTTATTTTAATGTAATATTTTTTAAAGCCCACTTGAATTGGCTCTCCAGTAGTTATTGGAGAGAGCTGAGGTGGCAATGTTTTCTTTGCCATTTGATTGACCTGTAAAATGTTAAGTTTTAATAAAAATCTTATTTTTACAGAGCACATAGATAATTAAGTACCCACTAATCCATTCATGCATAGCCCTCTGTGGCCAGTTAGAGGGGAGTGTAAACTGAGGGGTATTTGATTTATGTGACTGAAGTCTCTGGGCTGGATACAGCATCAGCCTCTCCTTCCCTTAGTGCTGATACCTGTGCTGTCAGGTAAATGGGTGCCCTTTGAACCTGAATGATTGACAGGCTTGGGGTGTTCATGTTCAGGAGCAGAATCTCATCCCGAGCCCTGGGCTCCTTCCTTCACCCTGCCTTGGTTGGGCATAATCCAGCGCACGCTGCGGGGAGATTAATAGTCAGGGGTGCAGAGAGAACACGCGCCGGTCCCGGCTGTAGCTTTTGTCAGCTGATGAATCTGGTGTTAACCTCGAAGAGCTGTAGAGTCAGCAGGAAAACAGAGTGAGCAGAGAGCTAATCCTGCTGCCCACTTCGCTGCAGGGCAGCTCTGTGTGTTCAGAAGCAGTGCACCCCGGTGGGATGCTGTGGGCTTGCACCAGGTGAAACATCCGTGGTCAAAAAAGATTCTTCGACCAGCAGTGTCCACAACACTCCTCAGAGTCCAGAATGCTCAGGTTCACTGGCATTGGCATAAAGGAGAGGCGGTGGAAGGCACGATATTGTCCAAATAAAAGCAGTTACCAAACAGGGATGTTTTATACTCAGCAGAAAGCCTGTGGAGAAGAGAGAGGCGAGACACGACTCTGGCTCATGTCAGGATGGACTCTGGAGAGGCTGGTCTGAAAACAGCGCCCGAGGATTGGTATGAACTGGAAGATACTCAGAAAGGGAATCCAAAATCAAAGCTGATGTGTGTTTTGTTGTTATAGATCTGTCTTCAAATACCTGGTAAACAAAAGCTTGGATTTCAGTGTTGTAGCCTCTTGCCTTTAGCTGGAGGCAGTTTGTAATTGATAATGGCTTCAGAAGGCTGGCAAGCAGTTTTCGAGGTCTTTGGGGTCCTGATGTGGCAGTGACCATCTCTCACAGTGCCCAGAACATTAATCTGAAATCAAAGGTAGCAGGGTGTTAAGGGACACTGTGGGTTGGTTTCATTTCCGAGCTGAAAGCTGAGGCATTGGTGAGATGTCTCCCAGGGATGTGATTTAATCCTCGATACACAACTAGCTGACGTGTAAGTCTCCCCACACTGTAACACCTGCTTTGTGTCAACAGACTCTCTGCTTCTCACCATCTTTATTTCAGTCATTCTGCCTTGTGGAGAGGTTACAAAATACAGGGATTAAGCCCGATGCTTTGAAACCTAAAGTGCTCCCGTTATCGGTTGCTCCATGTGGATGGCAGTGGACAAACAGGGCTGAAACCTGATGATAAATGCCCCAGAGTTTCTGTCCTCGGTGTTTGGTACCTGGCAGAGTTCAGCTCCAGGGAGGGAGACCAGAAAAATAGTTGAGTAATGCTGATGACAGTGTCCTTTTTCAGACAGGCTTGTCCGTGGCATAGGAGAAATACATTCCTGTGGGTATGGCAATACAAATAGAAACAGCGGAGCTCTTGGATCCAGTTGTGAGAGATGGAACAGATGGGCCCTTGTGTGCAAACAGAGCGTGTTCTGCGTTCGCTGGCACAGCAGCCGGGGCGTCTGTTGGAGGAGTGGAGCTTCAATAATGCCAGACCCTGGAAAAGCCCTGGAAATTACTATTTTCTTGAGAAAATTAATTAACTGGTTGTTTTTTCTAATATATGTAGACAACTCGTGCTTTTACATATGGAGGTTCTGCATCACCGAGCTGTACTCTTTCTTTCCTTCTGCTCCTGGGAAGCTCCTGTGAGTCTCTTGTGCTGAAGGGCAGTGAAAGCACCGTGCTGCTGCCTGCCCACTTATTGCTTTCCCTGGGTTAGCACTGAAGAGATGTAGGAACTTTCTGAAGCCACAGGACGGATAAATAAATGCAAAACTACTTAGAGGTCTTCTCTTGGTGTAGAAAAAGGATGGATGCAGGCACTTCAGAAGGGTTAGGGAGTGACTGCTGGGATGCCTCTGAGCAAGGCTGCATCTCACCAGCTAGGACTGCTGGACAGGGTCTATCCTCTGTACCTTGGGTAGAGTGAGGATGATAGTTACAAGGGCTGCTATCTGCAATAATCTGTGCTTAGAGAGAACGCTTCTCTCAGGGGCAAGAGGAGGGTGAAGGCTTGAATTTTGGAAATAAATCCTTGTATCATGTTTCTGCCCTTGAAAGGATCTGTACCGCACCTTGCGCAGCTTGATGGGATCTTGCTCACGTGGCTTTCCAAAGAGATGCTGAGACTGGTGTTTCCATCAGATCTTAGAGCCAGAATTTGGGGTTGATGGCATCTCAGTGCCTCCTGGTCAGGCAGGCAAGTAAAATGGCAAATGCTCCAAGTAGCCCATTGCCATTGAGTCTTCCTGAAAGGTAAGAATCCTGCTGCAATATGTATCTGGGATGTAGCAGCGTCCAAAAGTCTCTCAGGGTTTGGAGGTGAATGATAAAGAGTATGTTGTGAGTTGTTTTTGTGTGGGTTTTTATTTATTTTTTTAATCCTTTTTTAATGATTTTTTTTTAATATTTATTTTGGGTGGTTTTGTTGCTGTTGATGTTTTGGTTTTGTGCAACCCCTGGCTTGCAGCACAGCAGTGCTGATAAAGAGGATTACACATCAGTGGTGCAGCAGAGGTAGGATTTGACTCTCAGATGAATAGCCAGAAACCAATGCAATCTTCTTGCTTAAAAAAACCCAACAATTTATAATGATAAAAAAATGGAGCTAATTCTTTACAGAAGCAAATGTAGAAAACTGTCAGAAAATCTATGTTAAGGGTCTGTAGAATCAGATATTTTCTATTTTCAAGCATCCTTAGTACCTGTTGTCCACGCACAGCTTGATAATTGCTTTCACTTGCTGAATTTTTTTTGTCTGGATGTGCCTATACCTGAGAGTTTTCCATCTGTACCAAGCCTATAATAAGCAGCTTCCCTTTGGCAAGAGGTCTCTGCGTTCCTCCCACTGCTTTCTCTTTATGGCTTAATTTCTCCAGCTTTGCCACAGTTTGATTTTATTTTACGGCTTGCAGCATGAGGTCCCCAAATCGTTTACGTCCGTTAAGCAAACATCTATTTCTGGGATTGATGTTTTAATTTAATAAAGCACTTTCTAATGGGGGTCAGCTGCAGCTGTGAATTTGTAATGAGCATGTGGTGGAAGCCCTGTGGAACGGCAGCGTTCGGCACGGAGCGCGCGAAGGGCGCTTGTTCCAAGCCTCTGCAGGTGGGGGGTTTGTCGGAGGGGCTTTGTACAGTTGCCCCACCTCGCCGTGCTGCGTGTGTTGGATCAGCCCCTCTCCTTTGTGCTGCCTGAGCCCCGTGCTTGCCCTTCCCTTCAATCTCAGGAGCTGTACGGGACCGACATCTGTACAAAGAGGGGCACGTTGGAGGTTCAGGCTGGAGATGCTCCCAAATGGAAGGAGCAAATATGCAAAGGAGTTGCATATTGAAAAGTACTGGGAGATGTTTCTAGGAGCTCACCTAAGGGATGCTCGTTTGTAGCACACATGGGAGATTTTGCCCTAAAATGTTTTGGAATGCGTAGGTCCAGGTTACAGCAGATGGAGCAGCACCCACAGGTGTTGCCTTCCCCCGTAGCCCCCAGGAAGACCCAGGGACCGGTGGTTGTTGACTGCTGGCTTGGCTGCTGACAGCAGGTCCAGAGCAGAAAGTGCTCGAGAGCACCTCATACTGGCCTGGGGTGATTGATCCGTTGCTTGGCATCAGACGCTTTCCAATCGTTCCTGAGGGTTGGCAAAACCTGGAGACATAGATTGTTGGTCCGAGGCTGCGTTCGGGTAGAGCGTGCATAAGCCAGGACACGGAATGTTTTTGAGCTCTGTATCTCGTGAAGTTAATTGGGGTCTTGTTTGTTTGCTGCAGGAGCGCAGAGGGATTCCAGGCTGCTGGCTCTCTTCTTGGACCTCAGGACACCAAGCAGAGCCACCTTGTATAAATTATATAAGATACATATATTAGTTTGTCTATGCTTTCAGGATGTCCTTTCCCATCTTTGCTAATCTCTAGTAAATCAGTGTTTTGGGAAAGAAAACAGAGGCATGAAAAAATCTCATAGTAATAGGCTTTTTAATAAATTCTCCCTTGAGCCCTTAATTTAATTTTTCACCGTAACGTGTTCTGTCCCTACTGCCAGTCGCTTATCTTTGGGTAACATTTTAAAGTGTACTTTCTTTGCCAGACTTTTCCAAATAGATTTGGGATGGAACATTAAGCATCTGATTAAATTTTGTGTTCTTTCCCCCTGCACCCTCCACAGAAAACTCTGACTTTTCCAGAAGATAGAAACAAATTTCTAATGCGAGACAGTGAACATCTTTTACCATCACCCTGAAGTAATTTGCTGAGCCATATTCCTGTCAGCTCTGACCCAGGATGTCTCTAGTGAGACTTGCAACCGGAGTAACCCGTTCGTTTTTATGGCACTGCTGCCTTCTAGGGTACAAAACTCCCTGTAACCTTGGATTTTATTCCAGCGTGGCTGTCAGGGATCTGTTGGACAACGGAAGTTTTGTTGTGCTGTGTTAAATCACAACTGGTGGCTTTAATTGGTGAGACTTCATGCCTTCCAAAGCCCCTCTGACTCCCTGCAGTCACTTGCTCTGGATGATGTGTCATGCTGAGCTTGCCTCATTTTCTTCTGCTTTCCTCGAGAGGTCTGTCACCAGTTTATTGGGACCACGCGTGTGAACCAGCGGGGCGGTTCTGATGATCAGCATCCATCCAACCTTGGCTTGCAGTGTTATTTTCCTTTGATCTTCATGTCATCTTCTTTTTCCTTCTTCCTTATCTTGCTCTTTTTTTTTTTTTAATACTTCTCCCTTTTTCCCAGCGATTGTTGGCGTTGTTCTTCAGCACCTGTCCGTGCTACAACGTAAACCTTAGCAAATGGGCGAGGGTACCCATCCTGGGGAGCCATCCCTGTCTGTAGGGGTGGTAGGGAGGAGGGAAAGGAGCAGTGTGATGGCAGAGGTCAAGTAGAAGACATCTAGATGCAGACAGGAGGGCACTTAAGCCAAAGCTGAACTTGCCAGCGAGCGTCCTAATTCTTTTGATTGATTTAACCGGTGTTGATACTCCAAGTTCTGTAAAGGGATCTGCACGCTTTGATGTTACCATCTACTGACCACCCACGAGCACCTGTTCTTCTCTAAAAACATTGTTGATAGCTTCGAGTGAGAATTAGGCTCCACTTACAGCTGGAGCTTTGCACATAAATAACTTGTTAAGAGCTGTGGGAAACCTCCTGTTGTAACCATCGTCCTCTGATGGCAAGGAGTTAAGGCTTTCCTGTGTTTACCTTGTATTTCTTTATTAAGGACATACCATTATCCTGTAGCAAGTGGCATTGCTGTGCAGAGAAATCTATGCTCAGTATCTCCAGCCTTAACCATTATCATGAGAAGAATGGATTTCTCCTCTTCTGTGTATTAAGAACGTGTTGTGACTTTGTGGAATCACTGTGGGAGTAAATGATGTATGAAATGAGAAATCTCTGCTCCGTGTGCGCAGACACAGCCAGTGCTGTAAAATGTTCAGCTCAGACGCAACCAGAAAAATCTCTGAAGTATTCGACACGACTCCTGGTTCTTCCTCTGGTAAAGCATGTTCTACCAGCTTTGGCTTTATTTTTTTCCTGGTGTGCTCCCAAGTCTTGATTGATTATTACAGAGAGAGATGTCCCTGCCAGATGCAGAGTGTACGCTGTGTGTACGTGATGAGACTGTTTCCCCTGAAGCTCGTGCTCCAGGAGGGATACTTGTTAGCTTGGGAGGAAGTTTCTTGTTCCTTCAGAGTCCCTAAGCCTAATATATTAAAGCCCTTATAAAAAACTTCCTTTTGTAGATGTCCCACCTTTCTCACTTCCCCAGGCAGCTAAGCTGGATGAACCAAAACTGGCAGGTGTTATGTGGAATTAATGTCCAAGTGAGTCTTGGAAAATATTGCAGGTTATGAATTTTTATTGCCGTAGGTGGATAAGGCTGAGATTAACTCTGTACACTGGCACCCAGCTCTCCTTCCTCCAGCCCCCATCCTCCTCCCTTGTCTCCCACAGGAGAGCATGTGCTGCCCCTGCAGCCAGCTTGGAGCTCAGAGCAGCCTTTGGGCTGGGGTGAGAAGCTGCTGTCTCACAGCTCACGCTGGTTTAATGACTGGTGGCCAAGCTGGGTGTGGAAAATCGGCCACTGCTGCCAAAGGGCTCATTAAGGCACCGCGTCCAGTTCCAGTGCTTGCTGGCTTCAGCCAACCAGTGCCTAAGACTATCACGTGTGACTTGGCTCAGACCCACTTTCCATCAGTCCTACTGCTGCTTTGTAGACTTTTATCATGGCATGGATTAAAGAGAGATGGTGGCCTAAGAGGATCTTTGAGAAAAGAAAGCAATGCAGCAAATGGTGAGCTCGCGAGGCGTGAGGATCTTGCAACTTCTTTGTGTATGTTCACTACAAGGTGGGAGGGAGAACGGTTACTTAAAACTGAACTCATGGAAGGGAGTTCAGGTGGGCAAAAAATGCAGAGGAGGGCTTGTGAAGACTTCATTTTAAATGTCAGATTTAAGAAACTGTAGAGGAAAAAAGCAAGCTCAGTAGCAACTGTAGGAAACCAAAAAAAGGTTCCCATCTTCAAAAGGGTGCAGGATGTTTCAGTGGTCATTTTTGCACTTTGGTGGATGAATCGGCCAAAAGATGTGTACTTTGTACACTGAAAAATGGCAGCAACGGGAGTCTACAGTTTCTTATAAGGTAGGGTCATGGGGCTAAATATATAGAACTCGATGTATTTCCTAAAATAACCTCCCCTCCCTTTCTGGAAAAGGAGATTCTGTAGTTCACTGTGAATCTTTGTAAGATCCTTGCAGATAATTCAGTTGGAGAACAATTTGGAATTACTCACAAAGGACATTTTTCTTCCTATCTTTAACAACGAGGCAGAATGACTGAGAGATAACTCCCTTGGCTTCTTACCAAGAAGCTGCATCAGTGTTCCTGGGAGAGTGCCTGGAACTCGCAAAAAAATATATCACCTATTTAGCCAAGGCTAGATGAGTTATCAATTCAACACAAACTGTACATCTCTCCCCTGTTGTCAGCGGGTCCTTCTTCCTACAGTAGCTACAGCAGCATTTGAAATGAACCCTTGCTCCTCTTCGCCCTTTGTGTGACAGATGGGTGATGTTGGCCCTGGGGGTGCTTCAGATCTGCTTCACCTGCTCCCCTGGTTCAAGAGCGTGTGAGGGTTTGCATCTTTCAGCAGCAGTGACCCCGTTGCCTCTTGCTCAGGCTGCTTTTTCAGCCTTCCAGCTGCTGTCACACCTCCCCTGCATCCCTCTGACCACTGTCCCCAGGTGCTCTCCTTGCTGTGCCACATTTGATGTGGGATGGAGACCCAGCATAGCTAACTGTTACTCTGCTGGAATGTGTTAGAAATCCTCTAAATGGTGCTTTTCTCATCAAACTGTTAGGTACAGATAATATGGGTATGCCTGACCTGTTCCAGTCCTGCAGACACCCTGCCTGCTGCTTTTGGTGGTGGCTTCTTGCTGCATTTGTCATGCGTGGGGAAAAATGATGGTGTTGTGTGCCATCAGCTCCTTAACTGTCACCCTCAGTAATTCTCTGCCAGGAACAAATAAATCTAAGCTAGGGAGGGGGGAGAGGTGGAGGAAAAGCAATTTTTTGTTGTTGTTGTAGCACTGATGTGGCCCTTTTTGCTTTGCTGTGCATTTCAGGCATGCTTGATCAGCTCTAAGAGCTTCTTCAGTGATTGCAGAACACGGCTGTTCACATGAGACCCGCAGCAAGGGTACCTGGCAGGTCTTTTAAGGTTGTGCTTTTAAATTTTAAATCATAGTTCTGTATGATTTTCTGTTGAGAAAATAGCTTTATTGAGCATTCATCTGGGGGCTTCCAGCAGGCTCTGAAAAGTGTTTAACATAGATCCTCTCACCATCTCATCTCTCGCAGACTGTCCTACAGTTGCAAGATTGGCTCTTATGTCTTAAAAACACTGGAAGCGCAGCTGCCTGCGCGTGTTCATCCGGAGGGTGCTTGGCTTTCTCTCTGCCATGTGGTGCTCTTCAGATTTTTGTGCTGCCATTTCAGCCTTGACAGTTCTCTGTCCTTGCCTGTTGAAAATTTGCTTATCCTCCAGCTCCTGTTTTCTGTGCTTGAACCCGAGTTCTGCTGCTGTTGGGTAAAACTCAATTTAAAACTTTTTCAGTTGTTCTGTGTTTCTGGAGAGAAAGGGCCCTTGCAGGGCTTTTACCAGTGGAGCAGCCACTTGCAGCTGGCTCTTGAAAGAGCGTTTTCCAGAAAAGCCATACCCTCCTATCCCAGTTTGTTCTCCACAGTGCACTCTGTAGCAGGGGTGGTGTTGTGCTGAGCCTCTCAGGGATGTTATGTATCATTTTAACATCTTATGTTCCCCTTGCATTGCAATGCCCTCATGTCTGCAGATTGTTTTTTCAACGTTATTTGTCTGTGCCGGCAGAAATGGCAGCTCAGTAACTATCTCACAGTTACTTTCTGACTCGCCCTTCTTTTAACCTTCTCAAATGTGGATTTTGGGTACCAGACAATGTCAAATACTGCAGTGCCTAACTGAGCAGATGATGGATGGGTAGATGGGGACGAATCTGCCATATGGAGACCTCCTCATGAGCGGGGCGGTGGGTCCCAGGCTGCTGTACTGGGGGGGTGGCGTTGCTGGGCCAGGTTAGAGGCTATGTACACATGATCATTAACAGTATGTGAATTGTCCAGGCATTTCCATTTAATATTTTCTTGGCCCTTAGTGTCTTGTACCTTGTGAAGGCCAGACTTTGCTACACATGCACAAAGGCAAAAAAGCTAAATATGCATAGTTTGGATTTTTTGTATAGAGCACATTAAAACCCAGGTTATTTATTTTTCCTGACAGACTCTGATCAGTTTGCCCACAAAAGCAGGGGCACCGTATTTCCTTGTCCTTTAACAGAAACTCAGGAGAAAGTCTTTTCAGTGTCATGTGCAGTGTTTGGCCATTAGGAGATGACCAATGGCTTCCATTGTGAGAAAGGCACGAGAAAGGCACATTTTATTTTTCTCTAGCATAGACCTGCAAAGGTCCTGGTGTAGTGGGCTGTAGTGCATGAGGAGGTCTCTGTGAGGCTTCCACTTGACTGTTTTCTTCAATTTTTTGTTTTCTTTTCTAGTTACAGGCTTATGTTTATGAAAAATGCTAAGTTCATTCTTTGGTTTTGGAATTTGTCACAGTCTAATAGTTTTAGATGCATGTTTTATAGTAAAATGAGTAGTCTGCTGTAAAAATATAACCACAGAACCCTAACTGTGGTGATACAGCAATGTTCACAGAGAAGTGCACTGAGCTTGTGGCTGAAACCACTGTGCCTGGAAACCTGCAGAGCACGGCTGTGAGCAGGAGCCTTTCCGTCTGGCTTTTGAACCGAGAAGGGGACATGGCTCTCCGGAGTTCTGCAGAATGGTTCTGTAAACCTCATTTTGTGACACTGGGTAGGACTTCAAGACTCGCCTGCATCTGTTCCTGTGTGGGCTGCCCTGAGCGTTCCTGCGTTGGCAGGGGGTTGGACTCAATGATCTCCAGAGGTCCCTTCCAACCCCCACCGTTCTCTGATTCTCCATCAGGACAAACGGATGGCGCTGGGTGCTTGAAGCCCTCTTTAAATAATACACAGAAGAAGCATTATGTGGTCTGGAGCTGCACAACCTTCCCAACGAAATTGATGGCTTTCATAAGTGTAGCTCACAGAGGCTGTTTTTCCTGTGTGCGTGCAGGTTTGGTGCACCCAATAAACCCAGCCGCCGGTTGCGCTGTAATTCTAAATCCTGGAGATCAATGTGTTTCTTTTCCATTTAACAACTGCTGACTGAATGCAGAGCTGCACAAAAGCGGATGGTTAATGGTGGTGGTTAAGGAAGATGTTATAGGCAGGTGTGGTAGGCAGACGAGCCAGCAACCCCATGGGTGAGTCGCAATCCTCATTTATATCATCCTCTGTCAGTAGCTGAACCTTGACCATCTTCATCCTAAATGCCCAGGACACTTTGGGGCATTTAGGAATTAGTTTTTGTCTTTATTTCCAAGAAGGCAATCTGCTTATCACTCACATTCATGGAGCAGAGCATTTGAACTGTCTCCCTTCCTTGTTGGGAAGGAGAGGAGGCGGCGAGCGGTTCATTCCTGTCAGCCTGGCAGCTTTCATATTGAGCTTTCGGTTACGGTGGGTGCACTGGGACAGGCAGGCAGAGCGGCTGCCGAAAGGCTTAATCTGTTCACATTCACTTGCATACCAACTCTTCCCCAGAGCTTACACAGCTCCTTCTACCCTTCTTCTCCACTTAATGGCCTCACATCTTTATCCTGTGAAGGAGCAGAGGATTTTTCAGCCCACAGGAAAAGATGTGCTGAATGATTGTTACCACATTAAATCTGCGTGCTTTGATTCCTTCCTTGTTCTTTTGAATCTTTCAGCCACGGGTATCTTTCCTCCAGCTTCTCTTATCCTGTGAACCCTCTCCACTTCCCTTTTGGGACCCTCTCCTTCTGGAGAGGTCTCCACCCAGGGACACGTGCTGGCAGCCAGCTCCAACAGGAGGGTGACCCTGTGTAAGGAAAGGACCCTGTGTAAGGAAAGTACCCAGATGGGCATCCAGAGCTGAATTTGGGGTAAAGTTTTTGAAGAAGGAACTATGTTAATAATTCCTTTACATCATTTAAGGCTCGGGGAGCAAATGTCCTGTGCAGAGCAAGGCTTGTGTGTCACTGGCTTTCTGAATGGGGCTGGAGCTCGAGCAAGTTGTTGGACTCAAAATTCTGTCTGGGCTGCCTGGTGCTCCAAAATGCTGGATAGTGGCTTGTGTACGGGCACAGACTGACCATGTGGGGCATGCCCAGGTTCCTTTTGGACTCCGTGTACTGAGGAGTCCATCTCTCCTGAGCACTTGGGCCCCATGCAGCTCCTGCTGCCCCGAGCAGGTGTAGCGAGACGTGCTGTGGCTCCACGGGTGAGCGGTGTCGCGGCGCCAGGCACGTCACACCTCTGATTTGTTGTGCTGCTGTTGATGCTAATGTTGCACTGTTTACATTAACATAATTACATTAACATAAACAAAATATTTATATTAAATTCATTGCAAGAGAAACATCACTTTCACCTCTTTATCCTGTCTCGCATCTCTGCGTTGCCCAGTCTTTTTTCATAACGTAACTTTTAATCTTCACTTACATTCCTATGGGAAAGCCCTGAATATCTTGAAAGTGCAGCTGATAAGGGGTAAGATAACTCATGCTAGAGCAAGAATAGTGTCAGTCCTGTAGATATGCTTTCCAAAGCAAACACTCCTGAATCCTGTAAGGAGGAAATTTTCAAGGGCATAGCATTAGGTGATGTCAAGGGGAATCAAAGGCAACGTTTTCAAAAGTCCAGGTCGACTGAAGGCCAAATTTTATCATAAATCAGTAGCACTTAGGCTTTTACAGAAGTTAGGCTTAGACAGTTGCATGTGCTTGAGCTCATCAGTAGAACTGCTCCGCAGTATGTTAAGATGAAAAGATGTGTAAATTTCTGCAGGATTGCAATTCTACTGACCGTGGGGAAAAAATCCAAGTGTTTAACTTTCACATCTGTATTTGGAAATTGCTTCTTTAAATCTCAAGATGTAGCCTGAAGAGCCTGGCTTTAGGTATCCAGCACTAAAAATCTTGGCCTCTGTGTCCGAGACACCCTTAGTTTCTCCTGGAAAGCAAGGCTGTGTTCTGACCCACAGGTTAGAGTGATTCTAATTATTCATAACAGTCTCAGATATACATCTATTTTTTTTTCCTATTGCTTTTTCCTACCGCAGGAGGTTCTCCATACATTTTCTAAATCAATTGCTCCGAGGCAGAAGCTTGTATGTCAGGTTTCACCCCAGAGCAAATTCATATTTTCAGCTTGAGGATACAGAATTGAAGAGAACGCTGACAGCTCTGGCAAGGCGGCGAGCGCGAGGGGGATAACGCATCGCGGCCCGGATCTTCCGTGACGTTAATCAGTGCGAGAGAAGAAAGAGATTTGATAAGTCCAACTACAGCAGTCCTGAATTGTTAGGCCTCTTCTATGTCTTGAAGATAAATGGTAGGGAATACAGCCCGTATTCTTTAGACTTTCCCCCTGAATTCTTGAAGCACATTCAGATCTGCTCTAGCACCGTGTTATAACTGGCAGGGATGCTGTGGTTTGTACAGGACACTGAAGCAAAAAGACAATGTTCAGGCAGAGCTCCACCTTTTCCATTTTACCCGTGCTACCTTGTTGAAGGCCAGGCTTTTCCATTGGCTGTCCTTCCTGTTAAATTTTGACTTGTTCTTTCATTTAACCCCGTTACAGTTGGAGGTTTTTGCTCGCGTGTTTGTTTCTGTTTGGTGTTGATCTCACTTTTATGGGTGTGTTGGAGGTTAAGCGAGTGCTTAATGGCTTTTGTACAACAAGGCAGCTGTATTCCCTTGAACATGCAGGTGGGTTTGGAGGGCTTTTATAGATCTTTATATAATTTTTTTTTTTTCAATTGAAATCCAGGGAAAGATGCTGTGATACCTGCAGTGGGAATGTTCATTTTTTAAAAAAGTACAATAAGTAGACATCAGGTTGTTGGACCAGTGCTTCTGCCTCTGATCCCGCACAGGATCTCTGTGCATTGACTCCTCTGTAGCCACCAAAGTCTGCTGGACATAGGAGATCCATCAGCACTGGCAGGACAACAGCACAGAGTGTGGGAAAAGGTACTTTTGGTTGAGTTGGTGAAGAAAAGCAGGGAGGGTGACAGCTTGGGTCTTGAAGGACCCTCGTGTGGCCTTGGCAAGGATCTCCTGTAACCCTGCCTCCTTTTAGCCAACAAACCTCCAAGAACTTACCAGTACCTCGGAGACTCGCTGCTCCTGGGTTTTCTCTCCTCTTTTCTTTCCCCTCACCTGTCCCTTTTCCCTTTGACCACAAACAGAAGCCAGTGCAGATGCAATGAGGCGCTTCCACACGAGCGAGCATCCTGCTCCTTTGAGACAGGAGTAAGCGTGTACCAGCCCACCTGTGTCTTTGCTCTGCTCCCCCGTTCATGAATTAAACAGCTCCCTGCTTTCAAGCGCTCGCTGCCACACCGAAAACGGCCCCTGGGACAGGACTCGTCAGGATTTAGGTTTCCAGGAGCGTCAGTGCGGTACCTTCCCTCAGACTTAAATTCACTTTAAAAATCCATTACAGCCTCTATTACCAAGGGTCCTATTAAACCCCTCTAGCATTCATCTCTTTGGTATATACATTAAGTGGATGATCTATTTCCAGACTAGAAGATACTATGACACCATATATCACAGAGCTGCAGGTATTTGCAGTTGGATACTTGGCTTGATTTGCAGGAATGCTAAGCAGAGGTGGTTTCCTGCAATGCCAGATGCTGCCGTGTGTCCAGGGAAACTCGGTGTGAGTGTTAAGCAAAGCTGGGGTGAACGGGTTGTGTTCTCCCATGAAAAGAATTGTTAGTCCTTACAGAAAGGCGTGGGTGTCTTTTTCCACACACAGATGGCAGCAGGCACTAGTCCCATGGGACTGTCTTTTAGCCAGGCAGCAGGGTTTTTTCCTTGTCTGTACAAATCTGCCCCACTTTTTCTTTGTTTTGTTGGCCTCTAGAAGTGTTTCAAGACCCACATCTACCAAAGCACAACTTTGGCTCTAGGTTTGTTAATAGACCCAAGTCGGTGGGACTGTTGACGTGCGCAGGGGAAAGCACTTGAGGTTTCCAACAGCACTAACGACCCTTTCACCTCTACTTAACTCTAACCCCGAATATTTGCAGTTGTTCTCCAAACTCAAATGCTTCTCAGAAAACGAAGGGCGCGTCACAGAGCTTTGTGGTGAGTTCTGCTCTGAGTCCAGTTGCCAGCAGTGTAAATTTTCTCTCCTGAACATCAGAGGTGCCTGGGTTTTATCAGTTGAAGGCATTTTTCAGATGTCTTGTTTAGATTGTAGGGTGATGGGGATTAAGGTGCTTGCTTACCCTCATGCTGGTGGTGGTCCATGGGGAGAAAAGAAGGGGTCACACCAGCACGTAGGAGCCCAGACCTTGATCTGCAAGATCTGCCTTGGGGTCCCAGCAGTACCAGAGCCTGGGACAGGCTATGTTGTGCATGGGCACATCCTCACCGGGGAGGTGCTGGGTGAGCAGCGGCTGAACTAGCACTGGTGCTGTGCCTGTGCTGCTGCAATGGAACTGGGCTTGCACCCTGCTGAGGGAGGTGCTGGCTGTGAGGAGATCCCTGCCCTTAGTTGTCACCAGGGTGGTAAATACATCCCTGGCTGTGAGGGTCAGGTGCTACAGGAGCAGCCAGGACCCCACTGGGCATGGAGACATGAGTGGTGTCTGAAGCATCTTCTTTTGTGCTCCCAAGTTCCCTGATGTACCAGAAGGAAAGATTATCACTAGTCAAGTTTGCTGCTGGATAAATTGAGGTTCTGCCTCTTCCCAGATGCTTCCTGTGACCTCAGGCAATCATTTGGCTCAGACCTTCACAGATCATTTATATTTCCAAGTATGATTTAACGTGTAATGAGATCGGTGGAAATAGGAGTCCAAATACCCTTAAACACCTGGCTGTAGGTGCTTGTCTGGAAAATCTCACAGGACATACAAACTGTCTGGCAGATGTCTAAAGCAGAGCTTGCATTTGGCCAGAGGATAGAAAACTCTTTTTGTATCTTTCTGTATCACAGCTGGAAACATCCCATCTGTAACAGAAATGGTTAGGAAGAGAAGAGACATTAGATGGGTTATTTATTTTCAACCCCTGTAGCCAGCAGCTGGTTCTGTGTGTGGATGTATGTTACATGCAGCGCAATTCCATGTGGCTGGACTTCTTCGTCTTTGCAGTGAACTCCTTCGATATAAGAAACATATCTGTGGGAAGGAAAATCAGTTGCTTCAAGGACTGAAGCTTCTGCAGTTTTCTGTGGCATGTGTGAGCATCACGCGCTGACATAAGATGGAGTGGAAACGAGTTAAGAGCTCCCAAGATGCCCAATCTGCTGATGTACACTGGCTTGGAAATGTGCAGCTCGTGCTGTGAGCTGGGCCAGGGTGTGTAACAGGTTGTGATGTGCTTCAGCAGGCTGATGGGGTGATGACATGGGAGATAACTGGGGATGTAGTATTGCTGCCTGGATCCGCTCCAGCAAACATGCCTTCTCGCTCCTGTAGCGCCTTTGCTTTAATCTCTGCACATTCTTCACCTTTCTTATCTTAATCGCGTCTTGCTGCCTTTGAAAGGCAGTACTCTGATATTACTGGTGCTTTATTTTGTGTTTCTGCTAGCACGCTACCATGGCACTAGCTCGATCTGGTGTATGGTTTGATTTTTTTCAAGGGATGTGCAGATGTATTGAGATATTAGAAAACCAGCAGGTTTTCCAGGGGAAAATTCACCCTATGAAATCGCTATTTTTTCCTTCTCCTTTGAGTATCATTTAGTTATATGTATTTTAATGCAAAGACTGTTCTTCCTTTGCCATTATTGATGTTATATTTATACTTGCATTGAAAGATCTGAAGTGTTCATACCTCAAAAGACAAAATCAAGAGGTCTGCAACTAGTTGAGATAACATTAAAATGGGAAAAACACTGGCGAGCTCTGGAAAGCTCGAGTTGGGCCTCCACCTGGAGAGCTCTCCCCAGCCTCCACCCTGGCCGCTGAGCACGAGCCCTGCGTGCTCACCTGCTCCTTTTCCAGCAAAAGGTGCAGAATCCAAAATGAAATGCAAAAAGGAATTCATAACACCATTGCTGTCTTTGCCTGCCTTTAATTACTATAATTTTTTGTTCTGGACCGAATGCCCCAGTCCCAGTGCCGTTAATTCTCCGCCCATCAGGCTGGTGTTGGAAGGATGGCAACAGCAGAGCTGTGGTATTGCTGCTCCTGTAACACCAGGCTGTAGGCAACTGGTCTTCCTGCAGTTGAACGGTCGCCACCTCAATATTTAAGAACATCCTTTATTTTGCAGTACCTTAAAGCAGGAAAACATTTTATAGCCAAACCTGAGTCACATATGCAGAAAGACACAAGAAATCTGTGGTTCCTCCAATTGTCTTTTTATCTCTGTTGCTCACTCCTCCATCTGGCCGCCTTCAATGCTTGACTGTTGCCTCTGAGACTTTTATGTTGCTCTCTATGCTCCCGGATCCTCTAAGTGCTCTTTCTGCAGCAGTTAAGAACTGAAAATGCATGTCATAGGTTTGACTTTTTGGGATGTGATTGCTGTCAAGTTAGATGAGGATGAGTTGAGTATTTGTGCTCCTGATCTGCTGGGCTGATGCACCGCAGAGCAGCAGCGCTTGGATAACCTCAGTGTTCCCATGAGTGGCTGTGGTCGGACATTCACGGCTTCCTAAGGCTTTGGCTTTTGAGGCTGAAATTCTCCAGACTTGCCCTGGGCTGCCTTCAGTTGATTTCTGTCTGCCTTGTGCGCTGTGTGTTAGCCGTAAGCAGACTTGAAAGTGCTTTAACCAACTTGTCTGTATTTCTGGGGCAATAATATCATGTGCAGAAATTACTAGAGAAAGGTCAGGAATTTCTTGTCTTTAACATTGTTGTTGGTACAGTGTGGGGGATTCTTCTTCCTGTTGGTGCAGGGGGAGGGTTGTTGCTCTACCTTTAGCTCAAATGACCGGGGATTAAAAATAACCTCAACCCACTATGGTGTAAGACTTTGGAGGCTGCTCAGCACTTTGGGAGTTTAAATAACACCTAAGGATCATGGGCTGTTGGGTGGGATTTAGAGAGGTACGTTTGGGAGCTCTGCGCAGCCCTGCTGGAGAGGAAAGGATGATTAGACTGTCTTCCTTCTCCGACAGCTGCAGACAGCTCTAATGTGTTAGATAACACTGCAGCTCACGAGCCGCATGCTAATACAAACCCATCTATCTTCATTTACCATCCCGACGCTCTTCCTTCCTTTCCTTTTCCACTTGTATTAGTATTTTGGGTGGGTGACATGACCAGTTTATCAGCTCGGCAGGACTAAGCCGAGGTATTGCCTGTTGGGGAGACAGCGAGAGGGTGCAGCGGGGACACCCGTGGTGTTGGAGAGCCCTCGAGCCGGCAGCACGGCGCTGTCTGCGTGATGCTCTTGCTGGTGATTGAACTTTGAGAGAGTTTTAATCCGTGGTTCTGATCCTCTGTGATAGCTAAAGAGCTTTGGGTTCTTCCAGGAACCTGCTATCAGTTCAGCTGGCTGCACTCAAATAGCAGATTTTCTACCCAGACCTGGGTGCGGTGTCACGAGGGGTTTATTTCCCTTCCTCCTCCATTGATAGGATATTGCAAACGTGTGGTGTTCCTGCAGGATGGCTTTCCAAAGCAGATTGCTTGAAAGAGTGGTGTGCTGGAAGGAAGGTAAAATGAGCTCTGTGGGGCTATTGTTGGCAGTCTGGGCCGGGGGATGTTTGTCCTCTGATGCCAGTGATGGGTGTGAGTCGTGTGAGTGAAAGCACCATGTGCTCATTATAGCCAGAGGAGCAGCGTCCACAGGAGTCTGAATGTGGGATCAAACCCGAGAGGAAAAGTTACTGATTATTTTTTTTTTTCCTGGCCATTAATTGGAATTACCTGAAAACTTCTACCAGGATCTCAGAATTTCTACTGTTACTAATGGTAGGAAATAGGATTTAGTACTTGATGACTAAGCCTGGTGTATCATAGGGTTAGGGCTTGTGTGTGTGTAATGATTTGTGGCTGTTTATGTTTTCGTTTGCCCACTGCACAAACTAACTCAGCACTCACAAGAGCAGTTTTAATAAATGCCAGAAATATGCACAATAGGGCTTTAGGGTTGGGGCCTTTTATATTAAAAAGGGCAAGTTACTTGAGTTACTTTCTGCAGACAATTAGAGGCATGTAACACACAGGAAATTATGTGTGAGGTTTGCATTTGCCCTCTATTTATGAAGTTCATATGGGAAGCATTTCTTTTGCTCCTTTGTGGATAGACATTCCCGTGCAGTCTTCTCTTTGGCATGGAGACCAAGGGTCCTGCAGGGCTGCTGCCCCTCCTCCCCAACAGACACAGCCAACGCACAGCCCTGTGTTTGAAAAGTATTTGCAAATGTGTTGTCTTTTGATCTTCCTGTAAGGTAAAAGGAGGTGATGCTTGGAAAAGGTGGATTTTATAGGGATTAAGGTTGAAGAATTAGAGAAACTTGTAATTACAAACACAAAGTCTAGCTGACGTGAGCTTCTCCGGCAGTGATACCAAGAAATAGGTCTGTGGTGCCCCTCAGATGCTAACAAAAGTTTCCTGATGGTAGTTTGTGATGCACTTGCCTTTCTTTCCCCTCCTAAGTTGTGTAGCCTGGTAGGAATCAGGAGGTGGGATTTTCTCTCCCAAACAAGATGCAGCTTTTCTCTCCAGCTTCGAGGGGGGAGGGATGTTCATTGTGTAAAACACAGGCAAATATTTAGAATTAAGTCAGCAGAGCGGCAGCCGGTGCTGGCTGGAGATGTGAGTATTGACATGGTAAAAGATAAAAGCAGATTTGGTAAGAATCTGTTCAGTCCCTGCAGTCCAACCCATACAATAATCAAATCCCATACCAATCTCGAGTGCAGTGTAGTTTGTGGTTATCAGCTCTTATTTCTTTGTTTGGCACAAGCCCACAGAGCCCTCCATCCAGGTTCACATCCCTGCTGAGGTGCACACAGAGTGATAAAGTTGTCCTGATTAATGGGCTTCTTCCTGCACTCTTGCAGTGACCCTAAATATATTGCATTTATTGCTGCTGTCATTAGTTCTTTGTACATGGGTGGTGTTTGGGAAAACTCAGTCATGCATCACGATCTCATGGAGTTGGGCAGGGTACAAGTAAACAATAAAATGGCAAGCTGCTCCACAGACCTTACAGTTAATGACTTAACTAATTAGGCTAATTAATCTGTGCAAAAAATTGAGAATTTGCCCCGAGCCCTTTTGAAAAATTAGTAAACATATATTGTCCTTTTTTTTGGATTTCTGTTAAATATTCTTATCCTGAGATTTTTATCTCTGCCCTCGATTGCTTAGGAGCAGAATAGCTGTGCTATGACATGGAAGTGTAGCCAAAAGTGTCTGTTTAGCCCATATTTATTCCAAGTATCTTCCAGTGCCCCCTTCCCTCCTGAGCTGAGGAGTGGACAGGTAGAGAACAGTGCGAGGTGGCTTCTCCTCAGGTCTGCAGGGCATCTGCATGTGCAGGCAGGTAGGGGGGTGAGGGTTACTGGAGGGGTATGTAGCATGTGGGCTGTTTCCCTTTCAAAAGGTTTGGTCCAGGAACAATTGATTTTTGAGGCTGGTCTGGTTGAAATGAGCACCACATTTCTTACAAGGGTTCATCTGTTGGAAGTACAACAAATTATTTGACCTAAAGGACATAATACTGTCCTTCTAAACGTATCCTCTCAGCAGTCTGACCTTTTCAAAAGGGTTTTTGTTTCTTCTTGGGTTTTTAGCAATATATTTTCCACCTACCTTCCACTACCTTCCTTGCTAGCTCCATAACTATACCCAGTTTGGAACCGACACCTTTAGTAACTCAAATATATTCTTTTTTGCTGGGTTTCCCTGTGTCGTCTTCTCCCCTCGCCTTCCTCCAGCACAGACTGTTAAGCATCTGCATGCACCCAGGAAAAAGCCTGGTTCGAACTGCTACTTATCTGCCTGGTACCAAAATTAGGTTTGTACCTGCAGGAAGTGATGATGGGTGCAAGCAGGTAAGGGGGATGATGTGTGTCAGAGAAAACATTGCCCGCCTCTGAAATGAGGTTCTGTGAAGTATTAGGCTCCAGATGGTAGTGACCCTCGGGAAACTGGTCAGTTTTAGCTAAAAAGGAATCTCTTCTGGCTTGCTGAAGTAAGGTGAGGGACTCCCGTGAAGTCAGTCTGCTACAAAGTTATTAGCAGCTTGGGTTCAGGAGTTCACATACTCGTTCTAGTCTGTAGAAGGAGGTATGGAGCGGAATTGCCAGTACTGCAGTGCCTTCAGGGGCTGTCATGCAGGTTGGAAGCCACCTGCCCTTCCACCCAGGGATAGAGACTTTGGTTTCTGAGGCACATAACTTATTTTACTCATGCAAATGAATCTAATGGCTTGCTTTTAAGTTCGTGCTCAGGCACAGCAAGGTGTCAGGCTCATGGGTTCCTTCTCCAGTTCCTCCAGGCAAAGCTCTCACAGACTTAGGAAGTTAAACTCCGAATTTTAGATTTCAAGTTTTGCAGCCTTTTTTTCAAGCCCGAGCAAATACCTGAATTGTGGATTGATGCCAAATCAGCACCAGGCTCTGAATGTGTTCAACTTGGGAGTTTGGGGGCTTAAATATCTCATGGTGATGTTTCTATCAATAATTTGAAAATGGAGGAATTCCAGAGGCTGGTAAACTCGTGTGGCAGATTCAAGTGAGAAGGATCAGTTCTGAGGGAAAGAAGGATGGATATTGGCAGCTTTAGTAGATGCTTTAATAGCAGTGGACACCAATATTCCTCTCTCTGAGAGAAAGAAAGTGCTTCAGGATGTTGTGGTCACTGGAGGATGTTTTTGAGGGCTTTGAACATGTGTAGGGGTGAGATGCCCGAGATCAGGGGGAGATGGTGGTATGGAAAGCATAATAAAAGGGTCAGGAAGGACAGGGTGGTGCAAGGGTAGGGTTTGTGGATGGGAATCTGGAGCTGTGGTCTGGAAAGTCACCTGACCATGGAGATACAAAGAGGACCGTGAGCACAAGATTATTGTAGCAGGGCCTGATGGTCTAAGTAGAAGCAGGGGGGTGAACTTCTGATGTGATGGAAAATTTTACATTGGAAAAGCAGCACTGAAGAGCAAGTGATTTACAGTACTCTAGTATTTCACATTCCACTTTTGAGACCGTGTACTCTAAGAATTTAAGATGAAAGATGGTCCTTGCTTCCTGCTCAACATTTCTGACTCTCTTGGAATGGTAGATCCAAGTTGCTCTTGGGTGTTTTCAGAGGATGGTATGTCCTTAATAAGGAAACATGGAGACGTGAATGTAATGCTTTTGTTTCTTCTCTGACCTGCATCTGAAGCAGGAGCTGTGTTTTGCTCCTGAATAAGTAATTTCCCCAAGGAGGATGCAATCTCTGCAAACTCGGATGCGTGGGAGGCTTTGTCATGGCGAGAGGAAAGAAAACAAGTGCCAGATCCTGGAAGGATGTTGTTGGGAAATGATCCCATTCAGCCCTCATGTGAGTCAGGGCAGAGTGCCACCCTGTCCTGCTAGAGGCAGGTGTCCCCAGTTTAGGTCCTTAGCTCCCACTGTCTGCCCTGAGCTCCTCCCAGTAAGGTCTGGTTTTCTTTCTGCGCCGTAAGTGCTGGATTTGTAATTGTTTTGGGGATTGTAAGCACTGCCCTTCTTTTCTGAGAAAGAGCATCTTTTAGGGCATCTTTTCCACAGCATCTCTGGGACCTGCTTGAGCTGTGAGGGGATGGAGCTCAGGATTTGGCAGCTCTATGTCCTGTGCAGCTGCATTTTCCACTGGGAATATGATTCCCTGATAAACCTGACCTGGAAAGGCAAGGAGCTGCTAAATGAGGTTGGTGACACTGGCTATCATACGACCTTCCCCCCTCCCTTAAGTCCTTTAATCTGCTTAAGGGTGAAGAGGGCAGGCTGTGTGAGGTGGGTGTTAATTGCACTGCTCCCGAGATAGGTGGGAGAGCAAGAGGAAGATAGAACACAGTGTCTGAGCACTCCCAAGATACTTCCCAAATTGCTTAAGATGTTGAATTTGGGAATTAATTAAAATATAGCCTTAACAACTTGCCTTTCTCCCTGCGTGTCTAGAACAAGCAACGACCAGGCCTTAAATTTTATTTATTTATTTATTTAAACTAAATACCAGCACAAAAAGACTTGACCCATCTCTGAGGTGTGTGGGAATCTCTTCTGCAGGGCAGGAGGCTTATGGAGGCTGGCCCATGGAGACACCACACACCTCAGTGCTTGCTCCACCTCTTGTCATAGTTTTAATTGAGCACATCGCCCTCAAAGACAGACAAGCACTCTGCTTTTGCAAAAACCAGAATCCAGACAAGCATTGTAGTGGTTGAGGCTGGCCCACTGGTTTGGTCTGGTCCTTCAGAATCAGCCATGCGACCCAGGGGTTGGCTGTTGGCACGAGGTGGTAAAAATACAGCTGCCCTGTGATCAGTGCTTATGTGTTAGCTGTTCTTTGGTGGTGGTCACTCGTTTCATAGGAACTTGGATTCTGTCTCTGAACACTGAACAGGTCACCTTGGACAAATTATTTTCTGTTTGACCATCTAGGAAAGGAGTGAGCTGTGTTTGCTCTTGTCTTCTCTTAGAGCACTGAACACAGTGGGACCCAAGACCTTGTTGTAGCAAATGTTTTACAGAAAGAACAAGGACAGTCCTGCTTCAGGTAGCTTAAAATCCGAGTCATATATTTAGTTCCCTCTCAGGAGTGCTTTGAGCATTAATTATGTTTTTAAAACACTTAGTGCCTATCATCAGAAGCTCTCTATAGAAACACAAAGTTAAATAGTCACAAATCTGCGGCCTCTTAGGAATTGTTGCTGATGCTGTGCAGCATAACCATTCAGAAATTTGCATTGACAATAGAGAGTAAGCTCCAGCTCTCCTTCCTTGACACCCCTGTCTGGCAAAGCATTTAAGCTTACGCTCTGCTTAAGCACTCCAATAATCAATTTCACCAAGTTCAGGAACTTGTGTTTGGTAGCAAACTTGAACTTAAAGCTCTGGCACCGCCACAGAGAGCCTAAGATAGACGAGAGCAGTTCCAGGTTTTTATCTGAGGGGTTTGTGTTGTGTTTGTAAGTTCGTTAGGATAATACACGTATTACATGAAGCACTTTGGGTCCATTCATAGTGGCTGTGTTTGGAGAATGCAGATGTGTACAAGAATAAAGGCATCGCACTGGAGAACATTTCTCTCTGATCACCAAATTAGCGCCGTTATTTCTGTCCATAGATGTGGCAAGTCATGGTGTGTCACCCCTATGACCTATTTGCAGAGCACAAACAGATGGGAAGAAATTTGAAGAGCACAAGTGCTCTCTGGGGCGTCCTGTGGATCCGAAAGCAGTGAACGCGCACCAGTAAACCAGCGACAAATTGGCTCGGTCACTGAGTGAGAATAGTCTGAGCTCAGCCAGAGCAAGAATTATAAAAGAAATTAAGTGCACTAAGCACAACCCTGTAAAATAGACTTTTGTGACCTTAAAAAGTAAGTTCACAGCTCAGTAGAACAATTAGCAGGAAGGAGCATGTACTCTCTTGCTGAAGATGCACATTTTAACTCCGTTTCTGCAGCTAGGTTAACGAAATAATTACATGCTGGCTACAGGATGTTTGTTGTGCTTCTTGGAAAAGCCATTGTGGGCAATGCCATCCTTCTCTAAGATGCTGGTCCTTGAAGAACAGCTTAATGACCAGATTTAGGGGTAGTGCACAGAGGGATAACAGAGATCAAAGGACCACTGTAGAGAAACGTGGAAGCACGCTGAGGAACCCTCTGAGAAATTGTAGGATACGCTCCCATGTACCTTTTTTGTCCAGATTGCCAACTTTCTGGCCTGTTGTCTCAGCCATGTGGCACTCTGCCTGGGGCCGTGGGCTCCAAACACCACCTGTGCTTGCCTCCCTGCCCCACTCTTCAAGCGTGGGAAGTAGGGAAGGAGGAGGGAGCTCCTTGGTTGTCCTCACCAACGTCCGTGAGGCTTTGCAGCCTGACCCAGTACAGCAGCTTGGTGACCATCTCCAGTTCAGTGCCCTTTCCGTTCCCTGCCTCGAGTGGCCAGTTTTGTGGTTAGGATGTCTGCTCTGTACTGTGCTATTGCTTCCTTCCATTTCTTGCCAAATGGCAACTTTCTTCCCCCTTTCCAAGAAGCTTATCTAGAGAGAGAGGAAATGTTTTACTAAAAGGAAAATAAGAACGTGCATTAAAAGCACGCAAACACTGACAGCTTGTTATAGAAACACGGTCTGGAAATAACAGATTCCTTGTGAAAATAAAAGTGAAAAATACTATTTTTAACCTTCGAGTGGGGTTTAAAACATGTTGGCTTGTGTTTTCTGTGAGTTCTGTTCTCTTCCTGTTTCCATACTTTTCCTGGGGCTCTGCCTCAGCTCCCAGGGTAAGTCCCATCCTGCTACGGGCATAACTCTCCTCACGGTTTCTCTGGGGGCAAGGTGGATTTTGTGTTTCCCCACCTTTGGCTGCGTGGTCCTGTGATAATACTGAAGCTCTGCATCTCTCTAGTACTCAAGCAGCAGCTCTGCCTGGATGCAAAAGCGTTGTGATAGGGGTGGGAATTGACTCCATTACCCAAAGAAGTTAAATTTTACAGTGGAGCATAAAAGCAGCAATGCAGAGTCAAACAAAAGCTTCGTCTGACCCTGGGTTTATGACAGTGGCTGGGAGGAGTGACTACCCAGGGAGATGAATAGTTTGAGGAATGGCCCCACAAATCACTGCATCAGCACAGATGAGAGAGGTGATGTTTTACTGCTGAGGGCAGAAGAGTTTGGGAACTTCTTAAACTGCCTCTACTAAAGAAGGTAATATAACGAGCAGTGTAACCTAACTTCCATTTGTGCTCTCTGATGGTTGGTTCGGGTCTCAAAATAAATGTGGGGACCTCAATGAGGAATCATTGAATCATGGAATGGGTTTGGGTTGGAAGGGACCTTTACAGATCATCTAGTTCCAGTGGCTGCTCCAAGCCCCATCCATCCTGACCTTGAACGCTTCCAGTGATGGGGCACATACAGCTTCTCTGGGTAAAAGAGCTGCTCTTGCTGTCTGTGCTGCTCCTGCCATCTTCTCTGAGCAGTCCTTACACGTAGGCATGTGTCCTGCCAGACTGATTTCCAGGCTGCTCAAATAGGAAACCACGATGGTTTGTACTTGCTTGAATTGCAATCTGCCTTCTAAAAATAAAGCTGCGGACAATTGCTTAACTCATCGCCCAAACAGACTCACGGCTGGCCAGCAGAAATATGCAAGACTGCCTTTACCCTTGGCCTCTCTCATTCCAGCTCCCCTGTCCCAAGCCGTCTGCCAGGCACCGAGTGAGTCGGTGTGGGTGGGAATAGCTTGGGTGCTCCAGCAAATCCATCGAGCGCAGTGCTAGTGCGGAGGTGTTTGCGGGATCAATACCCCATTAGGTGCAGGGACCAGGGACCTTGTCTTTCTTTTGAATGGTGACGCGCCATGAATTGATCTTTGAAGTTACTGGAACAGCATCAGATTTTTAATGTCAAGTCCTGCGGTGATTTATATTAGATTGCATCGGTAGGCTGTTAATGCAGACTCTTCTTATGATACTTTGTCAGTTTTTGGATAGCTGTATGGTAACTCGGAGCAGATGTATTGCTGGACAAAGCTTTTACTGCCGCTCTTTAACCTCCCAGCTGTCAGTGTGAAGAGAAGCTGTGATAGCTCGCTCCTGTACAGAGCATTCATCTCTCACAGAGCATCTGGAATAGCAGTTGTGTGCCTAGGGTTGACCTCTTGTCCTGAAGCCTCAGCAGGTACCTCTGAAAAACAGATTTATATTTTTGCCCAGCTGGAGAGCTGGGCAAAGGCAAACCTCATGAAGCTGAAGAAGGATGAGTGTAGAGTCCTGCACCTGGGGAGGAACAGCACCATGCACCAGTACAGGTTAGGGGTTAGACCCACTGGAAAGCAGCCCCATGGAGAGGGACCTTGGAGTCCCGGTGGACAATAAGTTCTCCATGGGACAGCAATGGGCTCTTGTGACCAGGAGGGCCAGTGGTCTCCTGGGGTGCCTGAAGAAGAGTGTGGGCAGCAGGTGGAGGGAGGTTCTCCTCCCCCTCTACTCTGCTCTAGTGAGACCACCTCTGGAGTATTGTGTTCAGTTCTGGGCTCCCCAGTACAAGGGGGACAGGGAAATACTGGAGTACAGCAGAGAACTAAGAGGATGCTGAAGGGACTGGAACATCTCTGCTGAGCAAAGGCTGAGAGCCCTGGGGCTGTTCAGCCTGGAGGAGAGAAGCTGAGAGGGGGGCTGAGGAATGTTTACAAATGTCTGCAGGGTGGGGTACAGCAGAAGGGGCCAGGCTCTTGTCAGTGGTGCCCTGGGATAGGACAAGAGGTGATGGTAACAAGGTGATTTTGCTTTTTGTCACACACTGTGATCTTACACTTTTTGTCTTTAGTTTCCTCCCTTCTCCCCAGTAAATATCACAGGTATTTCCAGAACGTGGGGGTTCAGTGTGTTACTTGGAGGTAAAAATTTGTATTTGTGTCATAATGTGCAAGCGAGTTCGCTACACCACGTTCTTTTCTTTACCTATTCTGCAAATACACTTCATCCATCCCCCCTGGCTGACCCCAGCCTGATATCTGGAATTGTGAGGCAGCTGCTGGTGCTGCGTGTGCTACTCCATTACTTGGCAACAGCCTCAAATATATCAATGCCTTGCCTACAAAATACATACCCTTTCTTACGAGGCATGTATCTTGCACCTGCTGGTGTAATGATGTGACTTATTACAGCATATTTCATCCCCAGGAGCACTATGAGCTGTGTACCGTGGCTAACAGAGGGATCCTTTGGGGTGCAAACCCCAGCTGCCGATCACCGTGCGCAGCGGGACGTGAGGTGGAGGTGGGAAAAGGAAAAGCCAGATCCTTTCAAAAGCACAGACCACGCTGAGGGCTGCAGGGTGGAATTGCTCATTTAGAGACAAACTTTTAACAACCGGAAGCGATTGGCCTCTTGGTTTGGATTTTCCCTTAGGAAGGGGGAGTTGCCAGCAGCAGGGCATCTCGGGGTGGTTATGTCAGTGCACGCCGGGGGAAAGCGCGGCTCTGAGCACCTGGAATGCACTGCGCATGTCTGGGAGGTGGAATCACCTTCAGTCTTCTTTGTATCTGAAAAGACATCTGTGTCTAAGACTCCCATCGAAGCATCTTCCGCTCTCCCCGCTAAGCTGAAGAGCTTTTCCTAGCCTATGGTTTTGGAGTCTAGACCAGTTCTGTGGCTAAATCCTGCCTTTTCTCCACAAGTTATTTTAAAGCCGTGAAGCAGAATGGGAGTCGCTAATATCTTCAGACTTTCAGGGAGCTTAGATCTATGCCTAAGCTCTTCTACTAGTCCCAGGTTTTAGAATGGAGTAAATTATTCCTCTGAACTAAACAGCCTCAGCCAGTTGAAGGATTTCTGTTATTTTGTGCCTGAGGTGAATCTCGATCTGGAAATTATCATTTGGAAGCAGCACTTGGTAGTGTAATGGCCTAAACAGGGTGAGACTGGCTTTAAAATTCTCCTGATGACTATATTCTCTTGGAATAGGTGCTGATCCTCCCTCTGGCTCTGAAGGTAATTTCTCTGTGTTTCCATTTCCATATAGATAAGAAAACTTCAATTCAGAATATGTGTATGTACCTACATATATATGTGTATAAATGGATAGCTAGGTTAAAACGTTTCAAACAAGACTTCAAACTCTAGGCAGTTTGACTCTGCTCTCTTCTCCTCTCCTCTCCTCCCATCCTCTAGTACAAAGCGCAAAGAAATCTCGACGTTCGACTGTTCCCATAATGATAGAAGTGCAACTGTGCTTAAATCATTCTTGATACAGATGTTCATTTAATCCATCCCTAAATATATTTAATCACACGGAGCTTTGATGTCCTGGGCAGCCCGGTTTGGTCCTCGCCTGGCAGGGCTGCAGGAAAATGCATTTGATTCTTGCAGACCCACCTGTCACAGGGGTTTAAGTGAAATGTTAATGGTCTGTCGGACAAATTAATTTAAGTGAGAATTATTAAAATAATTTTGCACACACCAGAGCTTTGTTAGAAATTAAATATCTTGGATTACAGTTCAAATAGACTATATTTTCAGTTTGGGTCTGGCTCAAGTCCCTGCTTGCCTAGCATGTTTTTCTTCTTTATTTGTTTATTTTTTTTTTCCCAGGNCCAGGAAAACTCTCTCTTGTCTTCCGATCCCTTTACTACTGCTTTTGATTTCCTTTCTGCTCATTATAAGGGTGCTTTGGGAGGCAGCGAGCGCAGAGAAAGCTGATGGAGCCGCTTGTATTTGGCACTCCCTGGACAAAATCGTAGCCCCCGAACAGCGAGCGCAGGGGTGTAGGTCACGTAGGTGTAACTTACACTCAGAGGAACTCGGGGTGATTTAGTCTAACATAGAAAAAATCTGAGCAAAGACTGGGTAAAACCGGTGTGAAAACGGCTGCAGGGAGTAAAGAGGAAACTCCCAGGTCTCAGGTTCTACCAAAGCTGTAAAGGAAAATTGGTGCTGTTAGTCTGCCAATTACCCTTATTGCTAATGAGTCCTCCCTTTCATAGGCTGTATTTGCAGCAAGCAGCAGGACAACACTCAAAACTGCAGCAGTTTTCTGTAATTTCTAACATTACCTGACACTTCACCCTTTGGTATCTATTCTAGTTCCTCATAAACCCCCCCTAAAAGCCTCTGTATTGTAGCCTCTCTTTCCATCTTGGCCGAGAGGGGACCCAGGCAGCATTCTCACTGTAACACACCGCACCTATTGGGCCATTTCCATCCTCCCTTTTCCTTTTTTATTCCCCGAGTCAGAAATTTCTTGTTAACCTTCAAATCTTTGGCTGAAGTGAGTCCAGGAGCGCATGTCCCTGGAAGAGCTGTTTGGGCTGGAAGATCTCCTGGTGCTTAGCTTAGTAAGAGCTCACTTTTCCAAGACATCTACTTTAATTTTCTCTTTATGCTTCCCTTCTTTTTCAGTACCATTTCAGTATTATTTCTTTCTTCTTGAGGGCTTCACATTCCTCTTCCCTATGGGAATGTGCCTTTTCATATCCTGTAGCTCATGCATTGGGATGACATAAACAAATAATGAAGGATGGAGCTAAAAAGTTTGCTTTTCCAGAAATCTTCTACTATTTCCTCCTGTCCTTTCCCTTCTCCCCCCTCCCCGCAGTGTTAAGACTCAGGACCCCTGTTTCTATTCTAGATGCTCTTCCCCAGCCTTCTTAAGGAAGGAAGTTTCCTTGGCAGGGTTTGTATCAGTAGGGTTAAAGTTTTCCTTCAGCTAGGCTGATGTGTAGGAACATTCTTTTCCACCACGCCTGCTGCCTGGGGAGCCTGTTTGGCTGGGTGCTTTATAAATGAAGGCTGTGTAGCATATTATATTGTATTTTACTAAAGTTTTTCTCTGTCCTAGAAAACATGAAATACACTGCCAATTTAAGGGAAGAATAATATATTTACTATAGCCATACTCAGTCTAGGAATAATTTTTCTGTAGAGATTAAATTTTTATATCAACTTGAAGAAAACCAACTCTGTCAGTCCCCAGGGGATCTGATGTCTGGCCACAGCAGCAGGAGTGGCTCTGATCTTAGCAGCTCTAAGTGGTGTCTATTTTTCCTTCCATTCCTGTTATTCCATAAAAGCAATACACGCCTTTTGTCCCAAAGTTCAGATGTTTTAGGAGATTTTGAAAAAAAAAAAAAAAATCCTTTTTTTGATTTTTAAGGTACTTGTTGGGTGAATGTGGCTTAAGGATGAGCGAAGCTCACAACTGTTCAGGGGTCTGATCTACACTGAACATCTCATCTTGATACAGCCCATTACCATCTCATGAGCTTGCAAAGTTCACTAGTGAGTGAATTGACTCCAAAGATCAAGTGTTTCTGGGGGGGATTAGTGCTGTTTATCGCTATAGATAGGCTGGAGCAGACATCAGCAGAGATTTTTTGGCAGTAGTTCAGCACTTCTGCTTTGGTGCCTGCCCAGAATGATAAAGGATTTGGTCTGTGACCAGGGAGTAGTTCTGACTCTTTACTTTTCAGTCTTATTCTTCGAGGTAATAAGCTGATGGGATCATACTCTTGCTCTTTCTTGTTTGTTGGTCCTTCAGGGCCAATTGCAAGCAGGTTTGGTAAAGGGTTGGAGATTTTCAAACCAGAAAGATGCTATGGGCACGAGCTGGTAAGAGGCACAGCAGAAGGCTGTGCTGGAAACCAACTCCAGATGGTTACGTGTGGGGAACGATTGGCTTCAGAGGCCATATCCTCTTTCTGGTCCTGTGTCACCAGAGGCACCTACTCATTCATTTTCAGCATTATGCCCTTTGAACACGATATGAGAGACCACTTGTCCTTTGAGACCCAAATGTCATTTCCATGCAGGCTGTGAAAGATAGAGAATGGGAGGTGTATGTGCTGTCTCCAGAGACCCTGGCTCCTGGCGTGGACCAGGGACCCGTTGCAGGGATGGTGGTGTAAGCAGGGACTGAAAAAAGGCAGTTTGGAGATGAGTTGAGGTGGTTGGGAGGAATGACAGCAAAGAGAGGAGGAGACAGACTGCCCATGGGAGTCCCCTCTAGAAGGTGGGCTGCTGGGCTCTCTCTCCCTTCGCCTTGGGAAGCATGTGGGTGTCTGAAAAACCCAGGGAGCTCTCTCTGAGAAGGTTTCCCTGGGTTCCTGCCAGGTGAGTGACCCATACAGGCTGGGCTGAGGATAGTTATCTGACGTTACAGCAAAACCTTGTAGAAATGTGCACTTCTTTGTGCAGCCCTAAAATGGGGCCAGTAAAAGTGAAGGAATGAATGAATGGATTGGCTGGTTCTGCTGTAACCATTTGTTTTCAGTCCTGCCTCTTCCAAGACATCCTTTTAACCAGGTGGAAGCAGATTTCTTCCTCTTCTGTTTTGACATGAACTGTATTGTTCTTGCCAAACACTGCTCAAATCTTGCTTTGAAGTGCTGTGCACCAAAGTGACACCACAGCTGCAAGGATGAACCCTTCTGGCAGCCCAGACTGGAGGATGAAAGGTTTAACCAGCCCAGAGACAGACACAGAGATCCCCCCTGTCGCATCTCACCTGGGAGTACTCATCTTTGTGACCCTCCCGGTGGGTGTTTGCTGTCCAGGGTGGTGGGAAAGAGAGGATGATGGTCTCATGGTAGGGCCCTGCCCAACACTGATGAATAGAGCACATGAATTGATTCTTTTGTTTGAGTGTCACAGATTTATCTGTACTTACTGAGACAGGGTTTCTAGCAGTAGATGATCTGCAAAGTTCATAGAAATAAGGGAATATACTTAGTGAGGAGTGAGAAATGTATGCTGAGGGGTGTGTGCGTGTCTAGTTGTGATTCTGGTGTTGGAATAATGCAGTTAAGGGCGTTCTAGGCTTGTCAGTCAAAGCTGCTGAATATAAAGTCACGTCTTGGCATTTCTGAGGTGCCTCTGCAGTCAACAGAGGCTCTTCATTTTGCCAGCACCTTCCTCTTGCTTTGTCACAGGGGAGCCTGCTCTGCCCGGGTCCTGACTGTATTTTGGGAGAGGTGGAGTGTGCACCATGCCTTTGTGTGTCTTTATTCTGTAATAAACCACATGTAGATAAAAATAAGGAAGGTGTCTGTGCTGTCCAGCAGCTCCTACCCTGTTTCCCCAGTCTGCATCACTGGTGGATGAGGATTGAAGGCTTGGCTGTACAGTGCACCCAGCCTGCAGTTTCGGTGCAGCCAGTTGAATTCCTTGGCAAAGATGTCCTTGCTGAGGGCATCTCCTCCTGCTAATACCAGCTCAGGTCCACCGTGCTAGGCAATGTGGGAAGGACTGGTATTGCTGGTTCCTGGGGCTGTTGTTTTGAACAGTGAGAGCTGGAGTCCTTGCCTTTGATGACAGATACTTTACCACGATGCTGTAATTTGGGAGCCCAAGTGCCATAGTCAAGATGGAGCTGTGCACCTCTGGACACCGATTCAGATCTTGTGGTGGGTGAATTAGATCTGGTTTTGATAAAGAAATAGACCTTTTGAGAAGAATTGTCTCTTTGTGAGAATGTTTTCTTCTTAAATGTTGGTTTAATTTCATAGGAGACTGTGTCTGAAATGAGACATGAGCAAGGTGACCTCTCCAGCCATTTGGGGTTAGGAACTTTGCAGAGAGATCTGCTGGTCTGTTGCAGACCAGAAAGTTTCAGCTTTCCCAGCTTTCTTGACTTACTCCTCTGGCTGTTGCTGAGCCTAGAGATGGCAAAAGGCAGCCTGGATACCTAATCCATCCCCGCATCACAGCCAGCTGTTCCTTGCAGTTGATTTGTTATTATTGTCCTTGGATAAAATCTAATCAAGCCCAGTGTGGTCAGAGGGACTCCATCAACTCTCAGAAGCTCCATAGCAGGGAAGGCTGTTTAGAGGTTCTTTGTCAGAAGGAATAATAATTACAGTGATTCTGTTCAAGTGCTTCAAACTGTGATTTACACTGGGAGATGATTTTCTTACTGCCTCACAAAACAACTTTTTGAGGAAAAGGGTGTTTAAATATCTGTCTTCTAGATGGGGAAACAGAGTGTTTTGTCCAGGGCAGTGAAGATCCACAGTAGGCTTGGAGCTGGGCCACTCTCATCCTGAAGCCCTGTGCATCACCTCAAGGTTATTGTCCCTTCAGAAGGATCAGTGGTGCCAAGAGTCACTTCTCAGAGATCTCACACTTGGGGCTCTGCCGCTAAAACCCAGAGGAATACACCTGTATTAAAACCAGCCAAAGCAAAAACTAAAGCAAAGTCATCCATCCATTTTTAGTTGTTGCTGCTGACAAAGAGTTTGAGTCTCTACTAATGAAAAGTATTAAAATTCCAGATGTCCTGTATAATAAATAATAACATGAGCATCAACTTGGCTTCCCACAATCACTGCCAAATCATCAATATAGCTCTTCGTGCACAGCTTGTTTTGAACTTCGCCTATTTCCTTCTGCTGTGCAGATATAAATAAATAATTCTACTTGATAAAGGTCTGCGAATGCTTGACTTTAAAAGATAAGAAAGCTTTGAGGGGAAATTGTTTTTAAATCCACAACATTTGTATGCTGTTCACTGTTCATACTGAGCAAAAATTCATTCAGTTGGCAGTTAACCAGCCCTGTTTTATTCTTATTCTGTGTTCAACTTCTCCTTCTCCTGGGGACATCTAACCTTCTATGTAATCACCTCTCTGAGAGTGGGAAGGAGGCCTAAATAACCTTCCTAACAACTAAATAAATGCACAGATACGTGGGACTGGTTATCAGTTGGATACTGGTAGTAGAGGCATCAAGAACAATGTGCCTGAGCCATGAGAAATTTCAAGACTCAAGTCATTTTTGGTTCAGCATTGGGCCAAAAAAGCATAGAATTTGAAATGTTTTCAGAAACCCAGCCAAAACGGCCTGGATTTTCAGGTTATTTTTGTTTCTTTGATAGCTTGGATGTAACAGTGATGAATTTTAAGTGATGGTGGCTTCTTTTTTTTCTCTCAAGGTTTGTCCAAGTCACTTGGTCTCATCGAAGGCTATGGTGGACGTGGTAAAGGTGGGCTTCCAGCCACCCTGTCCCCCGAGGAGGAGGAGAAAGCAAAGGGACCACATGAGAAATATGGCTACAACTCCTACCTCAGTGAGAAAATTTCCCTGGATCGTTCCATACCAGATTATCGTCCAACCAAGTAAGTCCCAGTTGCTCCACGAAGAAGTGCGCATGTTTAGGTATCACCTGAGAGCCAGGAGTGATGGTTGCTTTCTTATTCTCATGGAATATTGTTCCCTCCTTATTGTTCACAGGGCCAGGCTCAGTAATGAGCAGCTGATGTAGTTTGCCTGGAACTGAAATAGTTCATAAAGATGATTTATCAGGGGGGAAAAAAGTGATTTTTTCCCGCTGTTCTCTGTCTCTCACTTCTTATTTTCCTAAAACAACACATTGTTTGGGGTGGTTGTAGAAGCTCACACCAGGGATGTTCACTGAGCTGTTGACTTTTGGTGTTTGTTACCCTATGAATGTGTGCAGAGACTCTGCCTTTCTCCTCCCTTGGCAGCTCCTTCATGTCCCTGCAAGACCTCTGGGACTCTTGGGCTGCTCCTACCAGTGCAGCCCTCCTGGGGTGCCGCTGTGGGATCTCCTCTCCATCTTTGAGCAGCCCAGAGAGGTTCCTATGAGGGTAGGGGCAGGAGGGCTTTAACCCTTAGTCACTGTGGTGGCAGGAGGAAGGCAGGAAAAAGGCTTAAAGTATGAGTTAGAGTAACAGCTCCTGAGAAGTGGCATCTCTGTGCAGACACCTTTGAAGGGAGCCCAGTGGATCGGGCAGCAATATCTCTGCTCTACTAGTTTTCCAGAGTGACTCTTTAAGATGATGGTGATGATGATGTTTACCTGCTAAGCACCATAGAAGAACAGAGTTTAAATGAGCTGCCAGATCATTTTGTTAAGCACACGAGAAAAGCCATACTGTAAGGTTATCTTTATGAAAGTTAATTTTAGATACGGCCAGCAGTGTTCCTTAAAATAGGAAAGTGTCAATTTGTCCAGGCCTGGAGTGAAATCTCTGATAAAAAAAAAAAAAAAACAACAACAATGAGCTGAGAAAGATTTAGATTTTGAAAGATACGTGTCCAATTCTTTCGTTGTTAGGACAGTGACAAAGCCATTGCTTGGCATCTGCAAACCATGGAAAATGATGCAGCAAGGGGATGCAGCCACATGTCTCTGGCGTCCTGGCAGAGCGTTAAGGATGTGAGAGCATGAGGGCTTTTGTTCCTTCGCTTCTCTGCATGCTTCATGAATTTCAAGCAGCCACTCAGAGTTTCCAAGGCTGTCAACCCCTGACAACAGACATAGTGGGATGAGTTTTCAAAGGACTGGAGGCCCAGCCTCCAGTTCCACCAGCACGGTTAGTCCGGACCAAATGACTTGTGGGTCCAAACTGCACCTTTGGCTGTATGATATGCAAATCCCACTACAATGACAAATCCTTGAAGTGAGACCTTCTCTAGCAGTTACCTGAGTCTGAGCTTCTTATTTTCATTTCTCATCCAGAACTCTGACTTCTAGCAGAGCCAGCATTACTTTGTGAGAATTAATTTGAGAGGTAATGTTTTTTTCAGCTCTTGGGGGGAAGAAGAGGATTAATTCTGACATTTTTAGGTTTCCATTGTATTCTTCCTCAGTGCCACTACCTGGCATTTCATGGGAGGCTGGTGGAGAGGACAGAGCAGAGACAGCAATTTATTAAAAACACATCATTTTGAAGCTGGGCTAATACTTGGGAGAGAATTTGTGGGTACCGAGTGCAGCCGCATAACTTAGTGTCTCGTGTCTAAGAACTTCAGGAGTGAGTTTGGGATGTTTGAGTTATTGCTGCTTTTTTATGTTAGGGATCATTTGTCTTGGTATTGTAAGAGAGCAATTGGTCTGGGTATGAAATAGGCTGGAGTTTGCTGGAGGATTTGAAAAATTTCAGCTTTTTTTCCTTCTGACTTCAAGATCCATTCACTGTGTTGTGCGTGCAGTTTCATGGCTGATTTTATGACGGGTTTAATACAAACCGTTTAAGTCAAGTATCCTGGTCTCTGATTAAAATAGATTCAAGTCAAAGGAAATTAGCCTAAATGGTTTTGAAATTGCGGCATTAGTTGGGAAAAACTTGAAACCCCTCCAGCTGATAAGCATTACAAAGCATGTATTAGTTTAAAATACAAGAGTGAAGCCTGTTGGGTTCAGCTAAAGGCTGTTTAGCATCCGGAATGCCAGTGGACTCAGACTGTTGCTAGCAGAGGCTGTCAATTGTGTCATCTTGCCTTTTAATTTTCTCTTTTTTTTTTTAAAGAAAAAGATGAATGTGGGCAAGTGTCATTCTCCTGTGTGCTGAGCTGTGCTGGATCAGTCCTTTTCCTGCCAACTCTTTGTGAGTGTGGCCAAAGCAAAGGGGGATAAGGGGAGTTGAGGGGAAACTGGGCATGCTTTGTAACCTTTCTGTGTTCAGACTTCTGCACCAGGTGGCCAGCACCACTAAGTGCCCGGAGGTGCAGGGTGCAGGTGTCCCTGCGCAGTTGATCTGCAGGCAGATGCTGGCAATGAGGAGGCATCACGAGTCCCAGCTGTTGGCCTTTTGAGTCCCTGCCCAGGGGCAACAGAAAGGATTGAGGCGACTTTCCCTGGAACAAGGGGTCCAAGAGGGGTTGGATACTGGATGGTGCTTAGGAGAAGGTAAGGGATTTCCCAGGGCCAGCAGGCTGAGTGCCTTGCTGGTCTCAGTTTGGAGAATTGTGCTGTCTCTGTTGGCAGTCTGGATTATTGTCTTTGTTTTGGTTATAAAAATGCAGTTTGAGAGACTTTTCTTAAAAGCTGAGGCTGCTCACCTAGACTGGAAAGGTACAAAATCAACCCTGCTGTTCACTGCTTGAGCAGAACCAGACTTTAAGCTGGACTGATTCCCAAAAAAGTGCTGCTGAGAGTATGGACACGTGAACTACTGAGCATGGTTCTGACAGGGTAAGGAGCTGTGCCTCTAAGACCTTCACCTTCCTAACAGAGATGTTCCTGATCCTGGCCTTCTGCTGAGCAGGAAGGGTGATGTTGGGTGTGTGTTGCAAGGCGCTTTTAGAGCGAGTTGGATAATGGAGTTTAGAGTTTGGATGAGTGAGAAAGCTGCTGCTTTGCCTAAAATAAGGGAGGATGAATATTTTGGTGCAAGGGACCTTATTTCAAGTCTTGCTGCGGAACGGTGGCATAATGGGATAGCACAGGCAACACATTTCTATCTTGCTTGATTAGGTTTTTGGGGACTTTAAGATGAGATTCCTGCGTGTTCTGGAAAACAATTACTGCTTCTAGACTGAAGCTGCCTGCAGACTGCAGGATTTATCCACAGATCTCAAAAAAAAAATAAGAAAAAGACAGATTTCCTTCAATTCTGTGTAAAAAAACTGTGAAGGACAAGGCTGATCTGTGAGTGTTACTGTTGATCAATTCACAGCATTTTCTGCTCGCCTATGAAGGCTGGGCAGGGTTTGAGAAGATGTGGTATTTCCTTTATTAAAAGTGAAGGATATTTACATGGGATCCTAGGGGCTGCTAACATTCCCCACTCTGATATTGGGTTTTCTGCATCTTTGTTTTATCCTGTGATACGTGTTTTAATGGATACTCCTCCTACATGGAGCAGGAAGCCAGAAATTGCTGTTAGATCCATCTGCCTGTCTGTCTTATCCACTGTCAAATCTCCAATAGTGAAATTAGCAGATGCTTCGGGTTGAAGAAATCATATTAAGGAAAACGATGAAATAATCTTCCAATCTGGTACAATCCCTCTTCCCTATTCTCTCTTTTTAATCCTATCTAATATAAATGTGGAGGTCTCATTATCTCTTTTAAAGTCTGTTCGTTTCTGGAATCCTGCAAAGCTCTGATTCCCTGGTATTTTATGGCATTATGGGATTAAGGAGGAGATTTAAGACAAATAATACCCACAGTTGTTAGGACTATTGAATCATTGGCTGAAGATGACATATTCCTGCTGCTGCAAATCTCTCAACAGCTGTTCTCGTGCAGGCAAGCGTCGAGATATTAAAGTGAAGGGCAAAAACCGGTCTAAGTGATAAGCAACTTCCACAGCTTGATTTTTCAGATGTTTTGAGAACTTCCCCTCCAGGAACTCCACCCCTTCCTCCCACCTGCCTTCTGTGTCCTTCGTGTGGGTCAGGCCATGGAAAAGCCTTGACAGCGTGGATGGGGAGCTTGATCTTGAGCTTTTGTGTCTTCGCAGCGCGCGCCTGGTGCAAGGTTTGCATTTGCTGGCTGGACCACCTGGCCTTGGAGCAGTGTCCTGGCCAGAGCTGGGCCATCGCCTGGAAGTCGTTGCTAAAGATTGAACAGTTATGGATCACTGGCTTAATCTTAATTTCTCCCAGTGGTGGGTTGGGGGGTTGGGACACTTCAGCATANTTTTTTTTTTTGTTTTGTTGTGAGGGGGTGTGTTTGTGCCCCTTGGGGATGCTCTCATTATGTACACACAGGGTGCTAGAGGGGTGGAGGGACCAGGCTGTACCAGGAGGGACTGCTCCCTGTGTAGTCTTTCCTCCCCCTGGGGAGCCTCTTGCCCTCTGCCATGAGACCTTTCAATCTCAGTCTCCACTTGGTTTTTGGGATGTTGCAGGGCCAAAGAACTAGATTTTGGTTTTATAACCAAATGCATCTTTGGGAAGTCATGAATATGAGTGGGACTTGGATACTTCAGGACTGTTCAGGAGGGTGGGCCTTGGAGATTTGTAATTGAATCTCTTACCCGTGAGACCACATCTGCCTTCACATCTCTGCCGTGCTGGACTCCAGCTGTATCTGTTCTCAGAGCCTTCCTCTGCAGACTCCAAGACTGGCAACGTTTTGTGCCATGAGGCTCAACCTGTGCCCTGTGCTTGGCTCTGATGGGGTTCAGGAAAGTTTGGTGGGGCTCAGATAAAGTTTTGCTTGAAGTAAACTGTTTTTTGCAGTTCCTTTTGCCCAAACGAGCATATTTTTTTGGTAGACATCACTGAGATCTGCCAGTGTTATTGCAGCAAGTGAGAGCTCTTTATTGCTGGTTTCCTCAAGGATTTTAGTAACTGGAACATTCCTGGCGTCACACAATTGTGATACTATGGTGGTTATTTAGTCATGTCCTGCCATAGGGTGTTTAGCCAGGCTTTGTGAAATGAGTCTGAGGAGAAGGATCCTTAAGAAGACAAAAACAAAGTACTTGAGTTGCACAGGTGATATTTGCTGGGAGATAAAGTTTCATGGCTGTTTATTTGTACTTATTGCTGTTTATTGCAAACAAAGGAGGTCAAAAGAGCTCTTCCTTGCCTGCACAATATGGTATTTTACCTTGTGCAAAGAGGTTGGGTTTGTTTGTTTATTTTGCTTTTTCTTTGTTTAATGCTATATAGTAACAATAGCAAAGAAGAGAGAGGCAGGATGTGGTGGGTTTTCTTCATTAAATAACAGGAGGAAATACTAGCAAGGAATGAAGACAGGTGTAAGAAGGAAGGGGGAGGGGGGGAAAAAGACTTCTGGATGTGAAATTCCCTTTGAATAGCATGTGGGTGTGCATTAAAAGATACTTTCACCTCTAGGAAAAAGTTGGTTGTAGTTGTGTATCTTATACTAGATAGTGGGTCTGATCCAGTGCTGTGTGCTCTCTTGTCCTTGGCTTTTTATGGTTTCAGCCACGAAAAAAAAATAGGAAAAAATAATGACTTCCAATACCTGAAAATCTTCAGAAAGAGAAAGTAAAGAAATCAAGCAGTGAGTATCAGTGTCAAAGCTCTGCCATAGAGGAGATGTGCCTCGGGCACGACTCGCCCAAACTCAGTCGGTTTGGCAGTTCAGAGCCAGGTAGCTGGGTATTTTGTATCTGTGTCTCCTGACCTGTCTGATTTCTCTGTGGCTTTAGGCATTTTTACTCTGCCAGGCTGCACGTGTTCCTGGTGCTCTCCAAAGGAACCCCTGAGGTTGTGCCAAATCTGTCCCCTTTCTGCTCTGAAGACCGTGGGGGTAGGAAGACACTTGTTAACCCAGCCTCAGACCTGAAACCATTTCTTTTTTTTGCATTCTCTGGCATCATTAAGACATTGCGATGCAAAAGCCACCGTTGCTGTTGTGTGCGCTGGCACCGCCTGTCTCTGGGGAAGGTGGCTTCCCCACCTGCCTCTCCAGGGACACTGCTGCAAATTGTCATGACTTTTGGCTGATCTACACAAGAGGAAAAAGCTGCTGTAGTGCTGCTTTGCTTTTCCAGTACCAATACAAACCAGCGTGCTATTGAATGAGTACCGGTATTGATCTTTATTCCTCGGTGCATACCAATATGTGTCTATGGAGAAGTTGTTATTGGACTTCCAGTAATTCTTTTTCTTGAAAGCTGGGCAAGTAAAGTTTCTAAAGACATAGTTCTCCAGCTACACTTGGTATTTGCTGAATTAGATTCTTTTTGCCTACTGCTGTGACCTCTCAGGGGGAGCCATCTCCCCAGGGCAGAGCGCTGCAACGCCTTCCGTGCGCAGGTAGGGTTGGCTCCCCTGAGAGCTGTGAAAAATCACCCTAGAACTAAAAGTGTCGAGTTATTTTGGTTTTGTTTCTAGCCTGGATTTGGACAGGGACACAGGACAGCTTGCTTTTCTTTTTTTATTTTGAAGTAAAGGTGGAAGTGTGCTTTGGCTGACAACTGTACGTGCTGTGCGTGGAGTCGGAAGTCTGTCAAAAGCCTTTGGTGCTTAAAAGTTCCAGTATCTTCCTTAAACTGAGTTGGTAAGAGAGTGATTTTTGGAAAGGGAACCCCGGAGTTTGTTTAGAGGCTGTTAGGAGGTTCCCTTACTATCGTTATGCTGCGCAGTGTCATCTTAAAACACTGTGACCGTGGATTTATGTACATGGTACCTGATTCACTTGATGAAATAGTTTCCACTAATTGTCAGTTTTCCCTTCCTGACTACAAAATGATTCCCTGTTCTTGTAAGTTTGGAACATGATGCTTCAGGGAAGACTTCTATGAAGTGTGCTATAAAACATTTACTAATGTAAACATAAGTATGAAATGCACGCTTTGGCAGAGGATGGGATTAGTATAATTTAACAAGTTGCTTTTGTACTCTTCTGAACTCCGGCGCTGAAAAACACCTGCGTTGATATAAATACCTCTGACTAAACTGTGCGTATGAAAAGAAATGAACCAAATTAAGCTTTGGATACACTTCTTTTAAGCTGGCTTCCAAAAAATCAAAGCTTTTGTGTTTGTGCTACTGCTCCGCTTCCGTGTATTGCAGAGAGCGCCTTTCTGTTGCCAGGGGAGCTTTGAAATGGGTTGTGTGTCCACAGCTAAAGCAGGCAGAGGCGTGAGTGTCTCGACAGCGTCGGTCCTGAAGGCAGTTATTTAGATTTCCAGCATCCACAGCAGTCTGGTGCCTTGGCTCTCTTGGCCGGCGGGTTGTTGCCTGCAGCTGCCTGTTGAACGTGCGCAGCTCGCTGGGAAGGGTGAGCCGTGTTGGAGGTGAGCTTGTCCTGCAGTCAGGGACTTGTTTCAAAGGACAGTCAACCACAAAGCATGAATCCTTGGAAGTAGTTTGAGAGTTCATTTCTGAAATTTTCCTCCTCTTCTCTTCCCCTCTGTCCCCAAACTGTGGCTGTCCAATAAATCCCAGACCGAGGAGATCTCAGTGACTCTTTTTCTTCCGATGTGTGAAATAGCTCGTGCGCACGGGGAGAAATGGGTAAGTGGATGTGACTCTCATAATTGCTCTGGTTTTTATGTCCCTTAGAGCTGCCTGAACCTAATAACTTTATTACAAGAGCCTCTCAGAAAAATAAATCCTGTTCTGCATGTTCTGTTTTTACAACTTTGTAGATAATTCCCTGTTAGAACTTGCTGAGTAAGCAGTGAGCATTTAGAAATGCCTGTGTATCCCTAAATATTTAAATTGTAATGCATATTTTGATAGCCTGATTCTAAAATATAAAGCACAACATTTCTGAAAAAAAAAACCCTTACTGGAAATAAGGTGGATGCTTTAAAATCAAGTTTCCTGGGGAGATGTAGGGAGTTTTAGAGCTTCAGTGATCAGAAATAGTTTATGAGAATCTTATGTTCTGAATCTATAAACACTGAGCTGTGCCATACAGCACTGGGTCTTTTAAGATGCTCAGGTAGTAGAAAATGGTTTCTTTTTCCATGTACTTCATAGGGGGATAGACACAATTGATTTAATATTGATAATCCCTTTTGCAAGAAGACATGTGCAACTGAATCAGCAAACTACAAACTAAAATAAGCAATTGATGAATGGAGCATGATTAGGAAGTGGCAGTATGACTGGCAGTCTGTACACTTGGTTTCTTTGAAGCTTGTTCATAATCTTTACAAAAGCCAAATGAAGATCAATTCATTTCCTGGCGAAGCTTTATTTTTGTGAGCAGAACGTGAATGAAGCTTGTTTGAAACGAATGGCTTTGTTTTGTGGAATTACTTGTCACTGGTTCAGGAGGGTGTACAAGGTTTTTCTTTTCCTACCGAGATTTAAAGACAAAAAGCAATACAGATCTGTAAGTAACAGCTCAGAATCTGTCTCTACAACTGGATCAAGGAAACTTGCACAAGCCTGAGCCTGCCTCTGCGTGTGTAGGCAGCAGCAGATTGTAACGTGATTTATAGCGTATTGTGTTCCAGCCGCGATGCTTTGCCGCCCAGTCCGGAGTAAATCATTCAATCCAATCAGTGCACCATTGATGTATAAGAATTTACCTCCCAGGTTTTCAGCTGCATTAATACAAAGCACATATTGGTTTTCTGTGGCAAAGCAGAGCGTGCGCTGGGCCAGGAGGGGACCTGTGAATAGCTGCTGGCTGCAGGCAGAAAAGAGGAGCCAGACTGGGATGTGTTAAGTTTGACGGTGGGGGTGGGAGAAGGGTCTGTGTTAGGTTTTGTGGGAAGTGGGCAAGAACCGGATGACATTCACAGGGTGAGGAGGAGAGGGAAGACAACTCCTGAATTTCCCTACTGTGTGGTTCTCAGGTGCCCATGCAAACCTCTGGTGTGTGGGGGTAAATGGGAAGTATGTGTCAGGAAGGTGTAGACTGTGCATCATTCTATGTATTTCCATACAAGTTTGCTTTTTGTATTTACTCATACCAAGTATATCATGGCCTAAAAATGCAGCTGATAAGTCAGCCTGTAGTTTGAATCTGAAGTTGCAGTCTACATCTGTCTCCTTTGGGGGCTGCTGGTGGTGGCAGGGTGAGAAAGGAGCTGATGTCTCAAGTCTGGCAGGCTTTAGATACTCCTGTTAGCATCTCTGTTGTGGCAGCAAGCAAATCTATAGCCTTCAGTCGTGCTTTTTGGGTTTAAGTAATGGTGAAAGACTTTCTAAAGTGTCTGTGTTAGGTTGCTGTGTATCTGTTGTCTTCTGGATCTCTGCAGATAGAGGCAGGCATTCGATAGGTGGAACAAAAAGAATGGGATGCGCAGCTCATGGGGCATCTCTGGCTCACCACTGAAAATTACAGGGGGAGGGGGACAGTTGACTCAGGACATTGGGTTATTTTTGTGTGTGATTTGGTTTGTGTTTTTTTTTTCTTAACCCCATAGCTATTCAGCTCTTGTTTGTCTGCCTGTATTGGGTTGGATCCCTCCTAACCTGCTTGGTAGTTATTTGAAAGGTGTTGCTGTTTTGCACTGGACTAAACTGGGTGACCTTTCTCCTTTTATGCCTGGACTCTGAGCCAGTTAGCTTGGTCTCCCAGTTTCACCTCTCCTCTATTTTCTTTTGGCCGGGGTGGAGAATGCCACTCAGAACAGTAGGAGTCATACGGGAGCAAATTTAACTGCAGAATAGCAGTGGTGGTGTGGACTGGTGGCTGCTGGGGAATAGAGGGAAACTTCTGGCTTATTCAAGTGGATGTTTGGCCTGCACCAGGAAAAAAGTGTTGCATGAAAAACAAGAACAGACAGTGTGGCCAGTCATGGCTTTTGAACCCTGTCACTACATCCCTATGTGGCCATCAAGTTTATTAACTATTAATATTTATTCTCCATATATTTATTTATTCTCCATGCTTAATGTCCCCTACCTTTAAGGGGGCACCAATATTTATAGCCAGTTAATTGCATTCAGTTAACTAGTACCTGAGGTTGGAATATGAGTAGAAATGCAAATCAAAATCAGTCATCCTCAGTTTTTTGACTCTTCTGATATTGCTTGTGGCCGGGTTTGGGATCTTTTTCCAGAGGAAGCAGTGCGTATCTCTTAGCAAATGGTGTGCTCAAGACCTGGGTGAGTGGCCTGTGCTGCAGGGGTGGTTTGTGGCAGTGCCAGCTCTGTGATGCTGCGGTTGTGAAGCTCTCCTTGTGTGACTTCCACCATGCAGGAATTTGGCACACAGGGCTGAGTGACTCTCCTCTGCTGAGGCTGATCTAATTCTAACACAGATTAAATAAATGTATACAGTGATTTCTGTACATAACAGAAAAGGTTTAAAAAGCTTTTCATCTTCCCAGTTCATAAACCCGTCAGCGGAGAGGATCTGTTAGGACAAAGAAGAGCTCTCTCTTAACAATCCGTTGTGCCTTTTAAGTTCATCATTTTTATACTGTCTGTTCCAGCAATGGCATCGTTCTGCCCTGCATTCCAGGCGCACGAATGTTGGCCACTTTTCTTATGCACTGCCCTAAGTGTGTGCTGGGAATGTCAAAATCTTGAGTTCCTGTGAGATCTGTGCTGGTGAGATGCTCCCAGAATAGGTCTATATAGCAAGGATTTGATTTTCAGTTTGGCAGGTAAGGCTTGCAGCAGAGATGCTGTTACACCAACCTACCTGAGGATACCTGCCAACTTGTTGGTGGAGCTTGCTGGTGTGATGGCCACCCTGAAGTCCCTGGTCGGGGATGGGAGGGTAAGGGCTCATGTCATGGATATACCCATCTGAATGCTCAGCCCAGGTCTGCCTGTGAGCAAGGAAGGCAAAAGGCTTTTCCACCTGCACAAAACATTGCTGCATCAGGCTGTTACACCAGCCAGCGAGATACTTAAACCTCAGAGGGGTGGAATAAATTGTCCTTTGGCAGTGTTGGTGTCTCTTTGTTGACCTCGAAGAGAGCCTGACTTCTGCCTTAGTCTAGATGTCTCTTAATTAGCCACGTCCAGTCTTGTGTCTACATGATGGGCTATGTGAGCAGTAGACACCTCTATTAGAGGATGTCAAGCCGTACGCTGTTAATTTGCAGTTTTACAGCAGTGCCTCTCATCCCGTGATCTCTGAGCACTTACAAGGTTGCAGCCGTTGAGGATTTGGTGGCCCCTGCGCAGCAGAGTCAGCGTTCCTCTGCTTGGCAGCGCCGGCTGGCGCGATGCCAGCCCTTCCTTGCTGGAAACACAGGGATTGCTTGGGAGTTTGGCGATGAAGTCGAGAGCAGCCCTTGCATCACAGCCTGATCGCTCAGGATCTGCACTGTGTAGGTGATCAGGGTGCTTCTCCCTTTGATGAGGTGATGTCTGTCTTTGTAAAATGCTGTAGATCATTTCCAAAGCCTGTTCCTGCAGTCCATGCCTATTTTGACACCATTCAGCAATCAGCTCTGTTAGGAGGGGACTGTTTTAAAACAAACAGACCAAGAAATACTCCTAAATTTTCTCCCTGATGATGCACTTTGTCTGCAGTGGCAGAGGGGCCAACAGACTGGCAGAGCCATTGCAGCAGGACCTGTGGGTCTTGTTCCTGAGCCTGGCTGACCTCCTGCCATGTTGGGCTTGACCACTTAATTTCTGCATTCCTTCATTTGGAGCAGTGATAAGGTTAACTTTGAGCAATGTCATGTGGTGCTTAAATCACTGCTCTCTTAGTTAAGGTGAGAGCAGCCTCCTTCTCCTGAAGTCTCTTTACAGACTGAGAGTCTCCAGCTCTGAGTGGATGTCTGTGGTGTCCAGGGAAGCATGTTGACCTCCCTGTAACATGGCCATGCAGGGCTGAGGTACTGGTCTGTGTCTAGCCCTGCATTGTCATGGTGTGTTTTGTCACTGTGGGAGTGATGAGGAGCAGGCATAGAGCTGAGGGCCTGTCTGCCAGAAGCAGACACAGTGGATGACATTACTTGTGCAGCCTGGTCTGGTGAGAGCTGTCCCTCCCTACGGCAGGGGTTTGGAACTCAATGATCTTTAAGGTCCCATCCAACCCAACCCACCAAAAGTGTCCTGATGCTCTGTCTCTGTAAGGGGGTAAAACTGTCGGTGCGTCGTATCTGGGGAGTGCTGTGTTGGGAAAGGAAGGGTCAGAGCTTCCCAGGTACTGAGGGATGCGCTGGTAATTGCAAACATTGCAGGAGGACGTTTGCTCCAGCTTGCCTTCCGAAGAGCTTAGTGCAATGCTAATGTATGTGATAGTAATTTGGGGGAGAATTCTGCTTAATGTGCAGAAATTCTAACCAAGTTGTCTCGTACGCACCCTTAGCTTTATTGTTACAGTTCCATCTATCATTGCAGGAAAGGCATTTAAAAATGTATGAGCTTATTAAGTTGAACTCTCTCTCTGCTGCTGAACTGCATTTTATAGGAAATTCTACAAAATCCTGTAAAAGCTGTGCCAACATAGCTGAGGACTTTCATGATGCTAGCAGTGTTTTTAAGGACAGTAAGTAACAAGAATCATTTATTCTACTAATCAAAAGAATATTTGCCTATTTAAATATTCAAACCCTCAAGCCTTAAACCAGAACGAAATGTCAGGAAGGGATAAGCTCCTGATAAGCACGTTAGCTGGATTTATTTTGTGTGATGGCCAGCAAAGAAATGATTAATAACTATATGTCAGGAGCCAGACTGGGGAACTACTGGGTGCTCAGAATTAAAAATAGAAAGTGTGTGTGTGTAGAGGGGAAACTTATCCACTCTGTGTGTAGGAGAGAGGAGGAAATCTCTGAAAACCTGTCATCAGGATCTTCTTTTATGAAGAAGTGTGGTCTCCCTAATCAGAACCACCACATTCTTTGTCTACCCTGTTTCCATCCCCAGGCACATAAGCTCTGGGTTTCCCTGTCCGTTACGTGCCCCTGTACAACTGGCACAGATTTTCATGCCTGACTATTTGTGTCTGCCCAGTTCCTGAGTGTTTGTTATGGCTTACCACACAAAAAAGATGCAGAGGGTTCCAGTAGGATCCCCTAGAGGGGTATCTTTGTAGGATATGGGAGCAACTTAGAGCCCTAAAGACTTGGGGCATAGACTTCAGACTGTGGGTGTTCAACCTTCTTCCTGGCGGTTCCTGCTGCTGGCATTTGAAAATGACATGGAGAAGGAATGTCACCTTCATGCAGTGTGGGAGAATTGTGACTTGAGCAGCCCTAAAGGGCATTTCTGCAAGGATGAGTAATGGCACAGCGTCAGAGCTAATGATGATGTAGCTATTAAATAGATACACTGGTCATTAGTCAGCCTGAGCACCCGTCAAGGCTAGCAGAGGGGACGTCTGCTCCTGAGACCTTCTGCCACGTGGCAGCAGAACCAGTGGGTCCAGTACACTCCTGTGGCCATCAGTGTGTTCCCTAACGCAAGAGCCCAACGTGGTGCTGTGTGCTTCCAAAAATTATCTCATGTGATGCTGCCTAATCCTTACCTGTGCCAGGCATTAGTCAGACCCATTAAACTGTTCCAATGACTGCAAAAAAAGCAGTCCCTTGTTATTTTGTTGACCTTTCCTCCTGGGTGTATTTTTTTTATACTTGACATCCATCCAAAGCGGAGTAGAATCCAACCATCCTGCTTGTGACAGACACTCTACATCGTGTCCTTCCTGTGCTGGGTTACAGGGATGGGGGAGCCCAGGGGCTTCATGCTGGACTCAAAGCAGTGGGTGGGCTGAAGAGGGCTGAACATCAGCAGGGAGAAAGAAAATCTTAGTCTCATGTGATATCAAGATTTTACACTGCCCTTCTACCTTCCTGGTCTGCTGGTAATTCACTTTTGGGCAGTTGTATGTGTTACTCTTCATCAAATCTTCAGCTATCAAGTAGTGACAGTTCCTGCACTGGTGTAGGTGGGAAACTTAAAGCCTGCACTGCAGTTGTCTCCAGATAGGATGTGCTGCTTTCTCCTAACAACCGTTACCTTGCAATGGTGTTCAGAAAGATTTGGGATGAGCAGGGATTCATCTCATCTAGCACTGGTCTGTAAGGCTGGACTTTGTCTGGGGGATTTTCAGCATGCTGGTGTCCTTTCTTGCTGTGCACAGCATATAGAAAGCTGTTCTTGGTTATCAAATGTAAGCGGTTTATAAAATTCTTCTGTGCTTCACAGAGTACTAAACAGAAACTTAATTTTCAGTCAAGGATGGTGGGTAGGTGTGGATGGGGTGCCCGGATGCCCTGCTGGCTCGGATGCTCAGAGGTGGTGGTGAGGGTCCGGGGGATGTGCTGTGCTACGCGGTGAGCAGCGTCACTCTCTGACCTCTTCCTGGGCCCCTCTTACTGTGACACAGGCCCAGAAGGCATTTTCCTCTGCTGTTTGCAGTGAGGGTACCTGAGCCTGGCCTACAGTGGCTGCTTTGCCTTTAAACCAAGGGTGGGCAAGTGATGGAGAGCTGGGCGAGGTGCATCCTTCCTCTTATGAACATTGTGAGACCCCACCCAGATGCAGCTGCACTGGCTTCCCTTCGATCTTCCTCAGGTACTGGTTGGATGTGGTTAAATGTAGCTTGGGGAGGATGGGTGTCCTCTCTCCAGGCTCTGGAACAGCTTCTGCTTTCTGGCTTAGGCATTGTGGTCTTGCCCAGGAGCCCTGCACGCTGCTGCTTCCCATGTGCTATAGGGCATGTTTGAATGCTTCCTTTTATGAGAAGGTTTCATTTTTCATTGGCATTTCATGAACTTTCTGTTGGGCTTCACTTGCCATTGTGTTGGCATCCCAGCCAGTAAGGAGCCAAGTTGAGTGTGGAGCTGGAAGTGACCTTTGCAGAAGGGTTTATGCTGGTGGGGCTGTGGTGGTGATCAGCTTTGGAGTATTCATTCTCAGACCAAAGGCTGAATGGCCAAATCAGGAAGCAGAAATTCCACTTGCACTCAAGACTGCACCGTGGGTAGCATGGAGGTGACAGCAGCCTGGAGGAAAACAGCTCATGGCAAAATGTTGTGTCTGTGTGGTTCTATATAATGCAAAAATAGGTCTCCAAACAGATGGTGAGACTGTTTTCCCTGAGTGTCTTAAGGCACAGCAGGTGTGATGATAGATTTTTTTCCTCCTTGCTTAAAACTGTAATTTAAAACATCATCCGTGTTCTGAATCTGCAGCAGCAGATACTTTTCCTTCAGCAGGGTTTTTCTAATACCTCTTTACCACCTGATAGTCTTCCTGCTTCATCTCGCTCTGGATCTTGACAGACAACCTCTGCATGTTGCTGCACCCTCATCCCTCAGTCGGAGAGATGGCTCCAGAGGGCTCCAGGCTCGATAACAGGCATTCAGAAGAATTTTTTTAGAAATATATCATTAGGAAAATCAGGTTACTGATGGATCATCTTTAAATTGGATGTATTTGAAAACCAGGGCACGTCTGACCAAAGCAGGCTTTTCAAATTTATGGAGCTCTGCCTCCTCGCTGGAAATGAGGACAGCTCTACTTAATGGCATTTGATCTCCACTTAAAACTTTGATAGGCATATTTGTGTTGGAACTGGGGAGAAGGAGGTAATACAAAAGACACAAATGGGGAAAAAAGATAGATGTGTGAGCTGTCAGGATTGGATGGCCTGAGTGAGGTGTACCATGAAAGGTGGAAAATAGTTTTTAGAGCCACTGATGAAAATAATCTTTGATGCAGCATCCGGGGTTAGTGATGAGATCTCTGGGATCTTTCAGTATTAGCAGTATTTGTGCTTTGTGGTGCAAGGAGGAAAACAAGCTGCACATCTGTGTGTCCAGCTCCTCTCTGGACTGATATCTGAATGCTACTGCTCGTTTTTTCCAGCGTATGAGGCAGTGGTCCCTTAGACTGTGGTTATGGACTTTGGAAGGAAATAAATCATTATTGTCTCTTCCATTACATGGTTTTTATTGTGAAAGGTGCTACCTGACAGCACCTGTCATCCACAGGAGATGATGCACCGCACACAGCCTAACATATTCCGCCATCAGCATAAAGTTCCACTGTTGGCTCTGGTTTGATCTGGGGCTGAAGGAGCGGGCGAATGGGTGCCTGTTTTGTCCTGAAATAGCCTGTGCTCCAGGTTGCTCATAACGGGCACTGATTAGTGCTGATCAATGGCCTGTATGGGGGAGTGAAGGTGTAAAACCCATGTGAGTTTGGCTCCCAGGTGCCTCTTACTGGACAGTGGGATTCGAGGTGGTTGATGGAAGTAGCTCTGCGCCCAGAAGACAGTTGATGGGTCTTAATTGAGTAAGAGAGTGAAATGTGTTAAATCACTGGGCAGGAAGAAGTGTTTTTTAAATCTCATTTGCCGTTTTGTGGCCTCTCTGTGCCCCAGGAGTACTTGCTGTGATTCCAGGTTCTTTTTCTGCGGTGAGATCACGAAGCAGTGAGTGATATGATATCCCTGCTCTGTTACTGAGACAGCCAATAAACATCCTAATCTCGCTCGCTGCTCTCAAGAGCAGATTTACAGCTGTGTGGTGAGCGTAAAACAAATGATCAGAGGATGCAGAGGCAGACAAACGCACGCAGGAGCAAAACCTGCTTTATTTATTTATTTTCTTCTGTGTGTTTTGAAATTGGCTGACTTGATTAATACAGCCTGATGTACGCCAAGCTGTTCAGCATAAACTCGGCCATATTTCCCCTTCCCCCATCTCCCCTTCTCATCCTTCATTTGTTTCTGAATGGCTTCTCACATAAAGCAGTAACTGCGAAGAATTCACAGTAAAAAATGTCCTTCATAAATATATTTTATTTCGTGTGTTTTCTTCCTGATTGCAAACTCGGGCTTCGTGTTGAATAAAGATCTTGGACCCAGGGAATGTACAGTGCCCACAGTCCAGTAGTGCCGTGGTCTCTGCACCCATCTACCTCCCAGGTTCTCTTGTGGGGCAGGGGGGGAGGAAACTA
>VWZY01009789.1:517383-590001 GCA_013399075.1 Chloroceryle aenea
ACATACTGGGCAGAGGTTTGTGCTGGATCTGATGTCCATGGTCAGCCCGTTTCTGAAGTGAAAAAGGATGTTTCTGAGCCTCAGACAAGGATGGAGTAAAGCTCCCTTCTCACCTTTAAGGAGAAGCAGCACTTAGCAATGAGAGCTCAGTGAGGTCCTTAAATTAAACCCAGTGCCACACGATTGGAGGCTTTCCCCAGCCTCTCTAAACTTCCAGAGAGTTTTGTGAGCGTGATTTAACGGGATGGAGTCAAGCATGATTTAATGGGTCATAAAATGTCTCTTACTCCGATATCCCATTGATCTAAATGAGAGACAAAGCTATAAAAGATCTGTTTCTTTTTGCTATTGATTCATGATATTTTGATATAAATCCTGCAAGCAGGTGCCAGCCCACATTTAACTGAAGAGCCTGGGATTTAGTAGGGAGAATGACGTTGTGTAGCCTGTGCTAACGAGTTTATAGTCGTTGGCAAGTAGCATTCCGTGCTGGACCAGTCCAGTGTTTCTCATCCAGTAAAGAGGAGATGGTGAGGGCTCAACTGCAGCCTGCTTCAGTTTTCTTCAGTCAGAAGTATTTTCAGATGTAGACGGCCAGGTATTGATTGTCCTTCCATAGAGGGGCAGTCTGTGTTGTGTGGCTCTGCCCTGGGGCCACATGCAGATGTTACCTGGCTGGAGAGCATCTGGCACCTGAGGGGAAATAGGCTCTGAAAGAGTTTTTTGGTAATGATGGAAAACTGAAAGTGGACAAATTTAGGGTTGAAAATGAGGTGCTGGTTTTTAACCTCGCAGGTACCTAATCCCTGGGTCCAACAGAAATGCATTGTGCTGGTCTCTCTGATGTATTTAATTTAAAAGTTTTAGAATGTATGGAATGTTCCCTTGGAAATCCAATTTACTGGACTGAGATTTTCTTGTGGACAGACCAGGTATGGTATGAGCTGAGCTTTAGAAATAAAACCTGAGATTCTTCTCCTGGATGATACAAGGAGCTGCAGAGGTTTTCCAGCCTATATAAGAAATGGATGGACTTTGGTGTCAATTCAGGTTCTAGAAAAGCTTGGCAAAAATGTCAGAATATCAGGTTGATTTCTAAAGCTTCTTCTCTTCCCTGTGCTGCTTAGCCTCCAGCTCCCCTGCGAACCTTCTCAATTATTACATTTATCTCATTAATTGCTAATCCCTGAAGAGACTGGCCCCCAGTCTGGCCTGAGGACTACAGCTGTGCTGGAATCCAGGTCTGCTCCCGTGCATCCCCTTCTGGAGAATTCACGAGACTTGAGTCCTCAACTGAGAAGCATTTTGGCCTGGGATCTGAGTTTTGGACCCACTGCTTGGCAAGGAGCCAGATGCATTTTCCCCTAAGGGTGATGACTGTGAGCAGAGGGGGAAGATGTTCCTCAAATGGTTTCATAACCTCTGCCTGTACCTGGTCTGAATGGTCAGGCTGAAGCACAGAGTCCAGATCAGTCCCTCTTCTATTTAAAATTCTTTAAAAAAACCCCAAACCACCAAAACCCCACTGCTTCCTACCTTGTGTGCTCATTATTCCTATTGTTTCTAACAAGTTCTCTACTGGCCTCTCTAATTATGTTTGAGCTCAGGCATTTTTTTCCCCTTTCCCCCTCCCTGGTCCCAGGAGAGCCCCGAAGCCCCAGGCGTTTTGCTGCACACATGCCCGAATACTGGTTGACATCTCAGCTTGTCAATAATAACCCTCTGTGGTGGAACCCAGAGGGCTGGAGTCTGATAGCTGTGGGCAGAGAGCAGCACCCAACCCTGCTGCTCCTTCCACCAGCAGCTGAAGAGAGCCCGTGTGAGGAAGGCTGACAAACTGGATGTTAATTTGGTTTTAAATTGCTGCCTTCTGCGCTCCTGTGGTTGCAACTAAAGCCACTGGAGAGAGTGGGGTTTATGCAAAGCTGTTGCCTCCCCCTCGCCTGCCTTTGGAGAATTGCAGCTTTGTGCGTAAGAAGGACGTGGGTATTTGATGTGCTTCTTCCCTGGACTTATCTCTTCTCCGTGTATCTTTGTTCGCCTGTCCTCAACAATCAGGGGAAGGAGAACAACGATAAGAGTGGTGCAGGGGGAATGTGAATGAGCAGGAGATGAACCTCAAAGGACTCGCTTTGGATTTTCCTCCAAACCTCTTTGATCACAAACTGAGCTCTTTATCCCCTTGAAGCGTGCCCCAGGGGAAGGCTGCCCAGGGGTGTGCAATGATTAAAAGGAAATACTCTTGCTCCTGTGACCACCTTCTCTTCAGCTTAGCAGGTATCGACATATATCAAAAGCGTGGTTTTAATCTGAGAGTCAGTTTAGTTTGACTTCTGTGGCAGGATTTCAGGGTCAGTTGTCACTTTACCTCATCACAACTGTTGGCTTATTCATTTTAAAGAGATCTTCCCCTTGGACGATCTTTCTCCCTGCTCTGTATGTTCCCCTTTGGCTTGCTTTAGGGTAGGCAAGAGTTAAATCAAGAACTACAACCTTGTTTTTATCCAGCAAACTTGTTTAACTAAAGAAGATTCCTAAAGACCTGTGTTTCTGTGAAAATCTTTGTCTCCCAAGTCTCATTTTGGAGTCTGAAGAATGCCTGCTGTTGCCTAAGAAACACCCAGTACAATTAAATCCAGAGTCATTGGTGGGCAGTCAACGAGCTTGAAGTGACACCGGGCTGTTGTTTGTGCGCTTGGTGCTTCTTTGCTTATCTGGGCAGGATTTACTTGGAAAATGCTCATTGTGATTCTGTGAACACTGCTAATGTTGCATGTCTAATCTGTCATGAACGAGGAGAGGGAGCAGGGAGGCTCGTTTTCTTCTTTCCTCACACTTATTTATCGTAGGGAAAGCTGGAGAGTTCGATTAAATTGTCTGAAGTAGTTCAAGATCGCCTGTTTGCTTTCCACAAGTGCTTTACTAACATTAGCTTTCTGGTTAGGATAAAATGTGGCATTAAAACAACATCTCTATCTTCCTAGGAAAGATGTGTGCTCTTTGGAGAGCTGCGGGTTACCTGGGGGATCTTTTCCACTTAGAGCTGCTCTGGTTCTGCTCCATGCGGCTCTTTGTCTCAAGGTCTGGGGTATTGATGTCACCTGAATGTGTTGCTTGCCAGGGATGGAGCTGGCTGGTAGGTGACCCGGGAACTCCTTCAGCTTCTGTCCCACTCGGACGCACAGAAATGTGTCTGAGCAGATACCCAACCCCAAAACCAGCTCGAGATAAGCACTTACTCCTGAAACTCGGAGAGGTGATTGCAGGGACTGGGGTTTAACCTCTCCTGGCTGTGAAGTACAAATACACCAGTTGACGGCACTGCTCTGCTGGGGTCCTTCAGAGGCAGGGATGTATTCAGAAGTATCTGCAGAGAGCTAAAACATTCATTAAGACTATTTAACTGAGGGTCATTTTGTATCCATTTTGTTCCAAAGCAAATGGGAAGAAAATTCACAAGTACCGTTTAAGAACAAGGCTCATTTCTGAGCAGCTGTTAATCCTAGAATAGGAATGTGGAGCTTCACTTGAAATGCTAAAGCCATTTTCTCTCTTTTGGAGGCTGCTTTTTGTTACACGCCCACCGACTATGTATGTGGATGCACAAACATGCCCTCAGTTAAGGGAGCCTTGGCTTTGCAGCCTGCCCTTGGTGCTCCAGGGCCCGGAGGGTGCTCCCTGTCGCTGCTATCTCTTCCCAGGCAGCTCTGGTGACGTTAGGCACGGGCAGCTCTGGTGACATTAGGCACAGGCAGCTCTGATACCTGGCTGTGCAAGGCGGTGAGGTGTCGGCTGTCGGCTCGCACCGCGTCTTGAATGTGTGCCCAGCCTGAAGCACTGTGCTCTGCTAACCCCTCGTCTCTCTCTGCCCTCCCTGCTACAGGTGCAAAGAGCTGAAATATGGCAAGGACCTCCCCCAGATCTCCATCATCTTCATCTTCGTGAACGAAGCGCTCTCCGTTATCCTGCGGTCGGTGCACAGCGCTGTCAATCACACGCCAGCTCACCTTCTGAAGGAGATTATCCTCGTGGACGACAACAGCGATGAAGGTTAGCGCTGGCATCTCGGATCCCTGCAACACCAGGAGGGTGTTTAATTCCTTAAAATGCTGTGGAGGAGTCCTGCTTCTTCGGGAGCAGGGATGCTGCTGGGAGGCACGTGGGGTGAGGTGATGGGCGTACTGCCTGGCAGACCTGTTTTCTCCATCTTCTATAGTAAAAGAGGAACAGGATCAAACCAAAGTCAAAATCTGAGATAATTATTGATTGAAAGTGCAGCTGGAAGCTAGAAGATCTAAAGGAAAGCAGAAAGCCATCTTGCCTTTCTCTTCATGGTAGCATTCAGAAGTTCTGGTTTCACGTGTATCCTTGTTTTGAACAACAGCAGTCTGGTCCTTGCAGAGATGCACCTCGAAATATTTACCACAGAACTAAGGGACGAGAGCCTGGTGAGCTTTTCTGCTTCAGCCCCTTGCAGTGGTGTTAAATGAGATGTTCTTTGTGGGTGTTTTCAGTTTCCCTATGTGTAGAATAGTGTCCTAGCCTCTTGCAGAAGCCTTCCTTCCTCTTATCTGAGGGTTTTGATAAGAGAAGGATGAGTAAAGAGGGAGAGGAGGAAACAAACACACCTGACCTGCTCATGTCAGGCCATGACAGAACGTTGGGGGGGGCATTAGGTTTCCCACGTTACACACACGTGTCCTTTGATTCAACCTGCTCCCGGTCACCGCTGCAATACCTTCTCTTCTGGCTTTTGATAACACAAAGCTGCAGGAGGTGGCTTCAGGTAGAAGCATTTTCAGACTCAGATTCTTCCAGGATTTATTTTTTTTTTCCAATGTACAGTTGGATAATGTCATTAGGGTAGCTCAAATCTTCATGGGGAGCAGCAAATAGTTAAGCTACTTTGATTACTGCTTTCTTTATTGGTGCTGCATGCTTGTAATATTATTTTTTAAAGTAATAGGTGTGTGCTGTGGATGGAGTGATCAGCAGACAAGAACAGGGAGGGTGCAGGATGTGGAGGACTCATTTCCAGAGGGAGCCTGAGAGGCTGCTCGTCTGTCTGCAGCGAGATGCGGTGGTATACAGCAAGCTACTCAAGCCTGTAAAAATAGGCACTCGAATACCACAGTAATGAGCACCACAGAAAGCTGATGAATTATAATTACCAGTAAAGGAAACAAGAGGGCAGCTCTTCAGCTGATGGAAATCACAGCAGCTCTAGCACAGAAGCTGGAATGGTGGGCACCAGTGAAGCCGTGGGATTTCGGAGCTGGGAGTACTTGGCTGGTGGAGAGAAAAGTGCAGGTGATCTGTCACTGTAGTGTTTAGTATTGCCCTGTACTTGGAGGGTTTGAAATACCAAAATGACATGCTGCTGCTCCAATTTTTACCAGATCAATGGGGTAGAGAGAAAAACACTTTTTAAAAGAGAACCCATCGGTAATAATTACTGAGCTTTTCTACCCATCACCATGCACAGTGAGCTGTGTTTCTAAACAGCCTCCACCCATCCTTCAGTGTGCAGCACTGAAGCTGATACTGAGTCAAGTACTCTGGAGACACTGTTGAAAGGCACAGGACAATGAAACGAATCCTTTCAGAAAGCATCGCCCCACCCCCCCAATAAGCCCCGGCTGCAGCTGGCAGGCAGGCTGCAGGATGGAATCTCTTCATCCACCGAGAGAGGGAACGGCACCGTCTTCCCTGGCTCTTTGCTGCTGGGGGCTGGTGAGGGGGCTGGGTTCATGTGCAGGAGGTGGGAAAATCCCAGTGTCCTTGTGCATCTAGGCAACGTGCACTCTGCATCCCACCAGGAGGATGCATTCATTGCATCGGGATCCTGAGCACTCCAGGGCTCTAGTGATGGGTTCTGGGGTTGTGCTGAGAGTTGTACGACACCTGAACACCAAGGGGACTCTGGCCTTGGGAACAGTGCAGTGGAAGAGTCCAAGGAGAGTGGGTGTAGGGAACGCAACGATACCGTTAGCTGGTAGGGTTAGTTAATAATGTCAGTGCTGTGCTCTTGAGTCCTTGTAGGCATCGTGACAAATGAGATTTTTAAGGAGGGATTTGAAGGAAGATAATGAGGTAACTTGGCAGATGTTTATGGAGAGCTCCTCCCAAGCGTGTAATAATAGAGTTTTCTCATGTAAAAGAAATGATACAAACCAGAACATATCTCTGGGACCCTTGCGCTCACTCTCTGCATCATCAAGGAGCTTCAATGACAGCAACGAATTATTAAAGGCAATAACATTGTCATATAGTTCCCACTAATGGTAGGAAATAATTGTGAGCAGCAATAGCAACAGCATAAAGTTGATGCTTTGGATATTACAAACAAAGTCGCTGTAATATATAGATTTGGCTTTTACAGGAAAATAATTACAGGAAAACAGGGTTTTGTGAGCTCTAAGATTCAGAGATGAATCCTGAGGATCAAGCGCTGGTGTCGAGCAGAGGATGGGGTTGTGTGGGTGCCACTTTGGTGGCTGTGATGGAACAAGAGAAGGAATTATTGTAGCCTCTTTATGAGCAGCCATGGGGGTTCGAGGGACAATTCCTCGGGGTGTATGGCTATTGCTGCAGCCCGGGCAAAGCCTTTGGGGGCTCAGTTTTCTACACCTGAAAGGAGGTCGACCTTCAGCCAGTAGTGGCTCAAAGCCAGCAACTTTCTGGGAAAGCTTCTAAGGGCTTGTGAAAGGCCATGGCTCAGGGCTGCACGCCGCGGGGTTTCTGTGTCGGTTTCGATACGATGAGGAATTGCAGCTTGTTGTGGGTACTTGAAGAACAAAGCCCATTCCCAAGCCAAATATGAAAAGACCCCAGGGATGCCCAAGTCAACTTTGAGTTGTAAAATTAGTCCCAGGGACAGAGGTAAGAAGCACACACCCTGCGCACCCCGGCTGCTGTGTCCTCTGAGTAGACTCACTAATGAGTTACACAGACACCATTGAAACCTTCTGGTGTTCTGTAGTTTTCAGACTGGAACAAACTGCTTCTGAAGACTCATTAGACACTTCTTGCTCTTAGCTCTGTTGTAATGTGGTACGTACAACAGTGCACAACAAAATGGTATGCTGTGTGAGATTAAAAGTTAATAAACACAGTCAATTCTGATTTTATAGCTGAGCTGTAAATGGATAAAAGATAGGAAAGGGAAGAAAAGAGGGGAAATGGTTTTAAAGTGAGGGAAAATAAGTTTAGATTGGATCTTAGGAAAATGTTCTTCAGTAGGAGGAATAGATTGCCCAGAGGGGTTGTGGGTGCCCCCTCCCTGGATGTGTTCCAGGCCAGGTTGGATGAGGCCTCGAGCAACCTGGTCTAGTGGAGAGGCTTCCCAGCCCATGGTGGGGAGGTTGGATGAGATGATCTCTGAGGTCACCTCCAGCCTAAGCCATTCCATGACTCTATACCAACACACTGTAATGGGGGTAAAAAAAATAAAAAAATAATTCCTCCTTGAATGAAAAAGCTTTGGTAGTTGTAGCTGGAACCCCCTTCTGTCTTGAGCTGCACGCTATGCTTGGTAAAGACTTTTTCGGAGGCTGCTTTTGTTTGTGTTTGTTGCAGGGGTGCAATTACAAAGGCAGTGTGCAGGTTGTGTTTCTGAGTGATAACACGTTTTCTGGGCTGTTGGAGGGATGCAGCAATGTGCCCCTGAGATGTTACGTTATCTCGCAGCTGCACACTTTGTCTGAGTCTGTAGCTTAATCATCACCTGCTTCTTTTTCTTGCCGTCTTTTAGTGGTTTTAATCTGGGATAATATCTCTTTGAAAAGCAAACCTCATGGTACAAAAGAAAACCTTTGGATAAAAGACTGCTTAAAGGAGCTGGCTACACTCGGGGAGACATGCTCCGGGTTGTAATTTACCTCGGTGTAACATATTAGCTGGGGCTTGATGTATTGCTTCAACAGCAGCGGCCGTGCTGGGTGAGCACACACGCTCCTGGGAGCCGGCTCGCTGGCGGTTCACGTGTGTTTGTGTGCAGTGGAAGCTTTTAACAGAGCTGCAAGAAGCTGAGTCATAGCACAGCCTTTCCTAGGCACTGCTCCAACCCAAGTGCCTGATTGTTGCAATTGCTCGGACTCAAGATGGGTTGCTTCACTGCAGCCGAGCTGGTGCTGTCCCACTGGTGGTGAGCTCTGAGGCTTTCAGGCCCTGCCAGAGTGTGGAGAAGAGAAGCAAACCTCCTTGGTTTGTCTCTCTTTGGCTTTTGCTGAGTCAATGAAGCAGAAGCTTGCAGCCAAATGCACCTCCTGGGACCAGGTGGGCCTGTAACCCCATATGAAAATTGATTCATGCCCCTGCTCCTCTTTTTAGGGTCTCCTCTTTGGTCAGTTTGCAGGCAAAAAGCTTCAAAGACCTACCTGGCTCTTGAGTCCTGCTGCAAAAATTCTCATATGCATTTACTGCTTGTTGAAGGGGTTTCTTTTGTGAGTTCATGCTGCAGAAATCCAACCCGTGATGGCTTTGGCGTTTCAGCAGGTGAGAGCGTGGGACAAGGGAGGGCTGGTGTCTCGCAGGGCATGGGAGCACTCCCAGCCCTGACTCCTGTGCCTTCAGTCTTTCTGATAATGGCTTTGGGCTCTGTAGACTTTTCCCACTCGGCTCAGCCTGGCAAACACAGCTCTGTTTTCTTTAGGGGTGTAGAAGAGGCGCAGTCCGCTCCCTAGGACCACCTGGGCATTGTTGTACAAGAAATTTTCTGCTGTAGGTAGTTCCTTGAGCTCCTCTGGTGCCATTGGTCTTTGCTCCTTTCTTTGTGTGACAACAGGCTTTAGTTTCAGGGACTTCGACAGGATCTGGGGAGATTTGGGCAGGATTTCTGGTGTGGAGCCCTGGGCAGCCGATGTTCCTGCGGTTGCTCCTGGGCTAATGTCTGTGACATGGTTACTTTCAGTGGCATCAGGTGGTTCAATTTCTCTGGCAGGCTTATTTCCCAGAAAGCTCATGTAGGTGACAAAATACTTAGCAGTAGATAAGATAAGTCATTGCAGCTGGCAGATGGGCTTTTTAATAGAGCAACAGGTCTATTGGATTCTAGTTCCTTGGACTTGTCCTTCAGTGAAGATCAATACAGACAGATGGAAAACAAAAAGCAGGATTGAAATTGAACCTGCTGGCATTTTCAGTAGGGGTTTTCTCTGCAAATTTTCCCTGCAAGTAACTCGTGCAGTGGCAAAGACCAAAAGTCCACAAATACCTCCATATGCAAATATTGACTGAATCCTTATAAACCTGACTTAGGAATGATGGGGGAGTGCTTTGAAGGATGGATGGCCCAATAGGGCTTCCACAAAGGACGCGTGACCGTGGGAGGGAAGATTGCCATAGGGTCAAGGAGAAAAAGGAGTCTCCAGATTCTATCACAGTGCTTAGTTTGGATCAAATGGCTGGTTGTGTAGCCCACGTAGATCCACTCACGCAGATACCTCACAAATACACGGCCAAAATAAGTGCTCTTTTGATTAGGAAGGGCGAAGGTTCAGTTGGGGAGCTTCTGATGTTTTTTGTCATTGCTTTGCATCCAGAGTTTCAGTTTATGAACGCTGGGCTGATTGTCATGCTGATGTTGTCATTGGCTGGCTCAGGATGGGATCATCGAATGGTTTTGGTTGGAAGGGATGTTAAAGATCGTCTAGCTCTTGAACTCTTCCAGTGATGAAGAGTCCACAACTTCCCTGGGCAACCTGTGCCAGTGTCTCCCTGTAAGAACTTCTGCCTAATTTGTAATCTGAATCTCCCTTCTTCCAGTTTGAAGCCTTTACCCCCTCTCCTGTCACTACAAGCTCTTGTAAAAGTCCTTACCCAGATTTCTTGTAGTCTCCCTTCAGATACTGGATGCTATCTAGTGGGTGTTCTCATTTTCAGCAAGGCAATGGCAGCAAGGTTTCTGAACTGGGAGATGCTTTCTCCCCTGCTGGAGTTTGCGTGAAGTCCTGAAAATGGCAGATCCAAAGGCCAGGTTGCCAGTCTGTGAAAGCTGACTCCCTTGAGCCAGGCTATCTGCTATGATGGGGGAGTGAGGTTCCACCTCAACATGAGGAGAAACTTCTTGACTGTGAGGTTGACAGAGCCTGGCCCAGGCTGCCCAGGGAGGTGGTGGAGTCTCCTTCTCTGGAGATTTTCCAGCCTCACCTGGCTCTGTTTCTGTGTGGCCTGCCCTGGGTGATCCTGTGCTGGCAGGGGGGTTGGACTTGATGATCTCCAGAGGTCCCTTCCAACCCCCACCATTCTGTGATTCTATTGTCCATCAGTGCAAGTCTTTTCATTCCTGGCATACTACTGCAGACCTCCCGACCTTCCTGCTACAGCTCTGGGATGCTCTGCAAAGATACAACAGTTGGGTTGAAATGTTTCTTCTGTCAGTTTGACAGACGAAAAGCTTTGCTGCCACTGACCTTAACGCAGCAGCTCTCTGCATCCTCAGCCTGGAGCCACGTGTTCTGACAACACACGTCCGAGCTGCCGCCAGTTGTTTTCCTGTTACACTGATAGCACTCGAGGAAGCAGCTGCTGAGTGAAGGAGAATGCAAAGCAAAATTAGAAATGACTTCAAATGAATTGGATTAAGTTTAGATTTGTGAGCGAGCTGCGATTTCCATCCTGCCTGAGTTAGCGTGGAGGGAGCTGAGCATGTCTGGTCCTACAGGACCAGCATCTGCAGGGATGCAGATCCCCAGGGAGCTCGGCCAGCGTGGCTGTGCTGGCGCTGGGGCTTCTACTGCTGCCTTTTGACGCAGCTGTGTCAGTCCTGCTCACTGCTGAGGGGAGACCTGGGCCAAGACTCACTGGGTACTGGACCAGGAGATGTGCAGAGAGTTCCTGGAGACTGGTGTTGCACTTTTGGTACCCAGTATGGGATTTTTCACACCTGCGCTTCTGGATGTGCTGCAAAATGAAATCCAAAACCCACCCCCTTCCTGTGTCTGCTGACTGCATGCCCAGTTGAGTGCCAAGGATCTCTCTCATCCCACCACAATAGTGCTCAGTAGCCAGTCTGCATCATGCGCTTGTCCCACAGAGCTGCAAACCAGCTCAGAAAAGCAAGAGACTGGCAAAGGCCAGTAGACATGTGCAGTCATCATTTCTCTTAGGGATTGCCCCTGCACATAAGAAAAGTGAATTCTCACTCAAGAGGTGTGTGCTCTGGGCTGAACCAGACTGGGAGGGAAGGCAGGGAGCACAGCCTGAAAATCTGTGCAAGGTTATATAGGAAGCTCTTGGCAGAGAAGGGGTTTTGGAAGCACATTTCCCACATCTGGTGAAACCTTTCCTCTTTTGAGTGTTTCTGCACCCGGGTGGCAGACCATTCGGGATGATTGGAGTGGGTGTTGTGGGCAGGAGAGGGGCACCCTGGCCTCTGCTGATGAACGGAGTGATGGGTTAGAATGATGTTAATCATAAGCATCTTCTCGACCGGCTCTCTATGGTCACCTCGTGCCATTTTGCAGGCACGTGGGTGTGCAGTACTGACCTTCATGCTCTTGGTAGATCAGTTCTTCACCCGGTGGCATCCAGCATCCTTTCAGAAACGATGTGGCCGTGGCTTCCCAGGGAGTGTCTGCCTGTTACACAGCGCGGTGGGTACAGGAATCTCTCGGGCTTCAGCCTTCACTGCCTTTGAGATGTGATGTTACAATTCTTCCCAGTTCTGCTAGAGCTGTCCTCTCCTTCCAGCTGCTCAGACAATTCCCATGAAGATCTTTCATGTTTTCCTTCAGCTGAGATTAAAACTCCCAAATTGAAAGGCGTTTTAATTTTCGGTCTAGCCTGTAATGCCATGGTCTGCAGCATTAATGACTCACCTTCTGACAGAAACACTCGAGATGCCGATGCTGTGCTTGTGGGGTTTCATCTGTCAAAAAATCTGTCTCTCTGTCTCCTTACAACCATTTGGGAGAGTTGTTGTCTTCATAAAATACCGGTTTTTCTTTGAGTGGCTCAGTGTGAAATGGAAGTTGCTGAGTTATGTATCTGATGCAGATGCTTTGAATTGAGGAAGGGGCTCATTTACTTTATTCTTTTTATTCCCACTTCAGCATAAAAGAGAAATGAGACTTTGGGGAAATTTATATGTGAGTGGAGCCATCCCAGAAAGGCAGTCTGAAGAAAACATGTTTTACATGCTTGGAAGAAGGTGGGGAAAGGAACAGATAATCCCTTTTCCTTTGATTTCTTGAGCTAAACCCAGCAGATGAGACTCACTGTTTACTCTGGCTCTCCGTTGCCATGTTTCCTTCATGTAGGATCACACGTGTGCTCACATGTCTCAAATATTTTACCATGTGGATTACGATAATGCTGGGGTTTTTTGTTTTGTTTTGTTTTCTTTTCCATTTCCCCCCCTCACCCCTCCTGGACAAGGGGTAGGTCTGAAGGTAGTAGATTATGATCTGGGATCATGGACCATATCTTCACTTTTTGCTATTCTGGAGCCTCAAAGGGACAAAAGCCATCCTCAGGAGATGCTTTTCTGACCTTAAGAGTCCATGTTGGTACACGGTGCTATTGCTTAGCTTCTACAGAGCACTTCTCATCAGATCTTTGTGCCTTTAACTGCTGCACTAGGAAGTAGAAGGACTGAGCTTCCTGGCAGAGCAGTAGCACTTTTCCACATTGTTGGAAAAACATGCCAGTGCTTACCCACGTTCAAAGTCCTGTGCATCTTTTATACTCAATGCTCGTAACTATCAAAAAGTTTCATGCTGGGAACAACTGCAGGCTGACAGATCCATTATGTTCTTGGCCGTAGCGCGTGTATGGACTTGGACAACATAATTAAATGATCTGCAGTTTCCAGTGAACAGGAGATACAGGGTAGGAGGATCTTCTGAACAAAGCCCAAATCTCTTTCATCCTATCATAAAAGCTGGGGGAATGTCAGCTTTTCTAGTGGCAAAGCTTGGAAAACATACAGCAAACACTGAGACTGTAGTAGTCTGCTGAATAGAGGGGATAGTGAAGCTCGTACACAGTTGGGTGGTAGTTTAAGTTGCTTCAGGTGGGTTTTGCAGCATTTCTAGCAATTCATTCAGCTAAAATCTCTGTCAGACAGTTTGAGCACTAGTGTTTGGTATCCACAGGTGACTTCTTTTTATTCTTGTGTTTCGGTGGGGTGCAACCTAGCGCTTGCAAGGCTGTCTAGCTGGCCTGTTTGCCTCTAAAGGTGGCATTTGGGCTCCTTAGCCACTGCCAATGTTCTTGTCAACTTTGAATTTCTTTTGTAAGGATTGTGATCTGTTGACCATTGGGTGGTCTTTTGCAAATCAGCATTGACCAGCCCTAAATGATTCTCTCCCTCCTAGTGCTGCTCAGAAACGGTGGCTCCAGTCAGTTATGCTCAATACCCATCAATAAAGTGTGTCAGGGGGAGTTAGGTAAAAAGCTGTTGCACTTCTTCAATGGCTTCTGTGGCATTTTTTCTCCAGAGGAACTGAAGGCGCCGCTGGAAGAATACGTCAATAAACGCTACCCCGGCCTGGTGAAGGTGGTGCGCAACCAGAAGAGGGAAGGCCTCATCCGAGCTCGTATTGAAGGCTGGAAAGCTGCCACTGGCCAGATCACGGGATTTTTTGATGCTCACGTGGAGTTCACTGCTGGCTGGTAGGTCCTCGAGGTCTCTAAGAGTGTGTGCCACGCGGTACTCAGGGGCTGGTCTGTTTTAATCCCATTTTCCCTCTAGTGAACGGCCACCCATGAGTTATGATGGGAAGATACAAGGAAAACCTTTCCTTGCCCTTGTTTTCTTAACCCTTTACTATTTTCTCCCTCTGTGCACCTGCCCTGCCCCCTGTTTATATTTTTCAGGCTGATTTCTCATTCCCTTAGCCTAAAAGAATTTCTGTAAGTTTAAGCAGCCCAGGCAGCAAAGGATTGAAAGAGAAAGTGTTTCCTGCTTCCTTGCCCTTTGCAGCTGGATCCCACTGGGAAAGGCTTAGGTGGTTCAAATTGATTTGTTTCTTCTGCAACTAGGAATAAGTGCAGGGTGCAGGGAAAGGTGTTTCATAAGGATTTTTTTTCGGAGAGATTCAAAACCTTTGAATTGAAGTGGCTTGAGTCTAGCTCATGAGAGGAGCCTGAGAGTGATTTATTCTGTAACCAAGTTTAAGAAGAGAGCGATACCTGTTTAGAGAAGTGGAGGTAGAAGCAGCTGGCTTGTGTCTAATTTGAACAGAGTAACAACCACAAGAAAGATGCTTTAACAGCTGCATACAAAGAGTTCTGCACCGCTACTGAATTCTTTGTTCTAACAATGCAGCTGAAGGGTGTCTTTATGAGCTCTTTCTTATGTTGATACCTGTATTCCCTGCTAAACGTTCCTCTCTTCAGGCCACTAAATCCTCACACCTGATTTTATTGATACACAGAGGAAGCTCCCATTTATTGAACTCCTGAAACAGCTTTTCTAGGGATAGAGTGAGCTTTTTCTCCCACACGGGCTTGACTCGCTCTGGTGTTATCTGCCTGCTGCTGGGGCTGGAGGCACCAAGGGAACAAGTTACTCCTTGTGCTGGCAGCCTGAGCACAGCTCCATCGGTGGCCCTTGGGCTGCAGGGGTGAAGCCGAGCACACCCCCTGCTCTGGACACATTTGAATATCCCAGAAATGGATTTTGTAGCTACAGAGTCCTCAAACTCTGTCCCAAGGAAATAAAGACACTTCAGATAGTTCTGCTTTCAAGAATTTGCCCAGGAATGTGGGGTTTTTTTAGATTTGGGGCAAGTATGGACTGGGTAAAGCATGGTTAAACAAAACACATCCTTCATAGCCTTGCTTTACAGAAGGGAAGTTTTCGCTCCTGTCTTCCCAGCCTGGGGACTGTGTTTTCATGCAGGATGTCCACCCGTGCGTGGCAGCGTGGGAATCTGCCTGCAGTTACCCTGCAGATCCCCATCGCAGCTTGAACTGTCCCGGCAGAACAGAGATCTGAGAGAGCAGCAAACCAAGGGCCTCTCCAGCCTCCTGTTCCACCACGAACCATAGCCAGAAGCCTAGGAAAGCAGATATGGGCAGGGCTGGTGCTTATGATGTTCCCTCAGGGTGTGCTCCTGAAGTCCAGCTATCTGCAGATGTGAGGCAGACGTGGCTCCCATGTATTTAGCAACCCTCAGTGCGTTGCTCAGGAGCTTTTTCTTGTTTGTTGATGTTTGCCCATGTAAACTCCAAGCATTTGCAGCATCCATGGGCAAAGGTGCTCCACACCATAGCTACCCTCTGTGGAAAGAGATAGCTCTTTGTCCATCTTGAGCCTGTTTCTTTTGGTGGTCCCATAGTTCTTGTACGAAAGAGTCTCCGGATGGTCACGGAGCTGCTTCTCTGAGCCTTTCCTGGCTCTACAGGATGTGCTGCAGAACTGGCCCCTAGTTGATGTATCATCTGATTTCATTGCTTAGAAGAGATTTCAGGAAATCTCAATTGAAAAAAAAAAATAGATATTTTTAAAATTAAAAAGTTCAGAATATGGAATTATTACTTAATGCATTTTTAAACCATGCCAGCAGAGAAAACACAGTGTACACCTGCCTTGCAGGAAAAGAGAAGGTCCAGTTTCAGAGGCTTTAATTAATTTCCACAACTTAATGCCTTAATTTGTGGCATTAGTCTTTTCCTTGTGCAGGTAACATCAGCTGGTCCCTGAATTTGCGTGGTCAGTTATGTAGGAGAGCACTAATTCTCCCCAGACCTGCAGGGCTGCAGCTGCCTGAGCTCCCTGCCAGGCGGCTGTGTACTCTGCTCCGATGGCAGCTCCACGCAAGGGACGTGTCCGGGTGGGAAATTCCATCGACTAGAAGTGCTGAAGCTCTTGCAGCATCTCCCTGGCAGCTGACAAAGCCTGGCAAGCCTTTCAGAGATCACCTTTTGATCTCGGCAGTGCCAGTGCTTTGCCTCTCTCTGCCATTTCCATGCCACTCGCCAACTCTGTGAGGAGCCTCTGGGCTCCTCAGACTGAGTTTTGGTTTCTGTCTCTGATGCCACTTGTGAATGGGAACAGAGAGGTGTCCACAAGGTGTCCACATTATTCTCTTCCGTTTACTGAATGGTGACAAGAGCGCCTGCTTTCTTACCCTCATTTAATTGCTCAAGTTGTACAGAAGCTACAGTGTCCCCCCTGCAGGTTAGGGGAGAAGCTGACCACCCCTCCTTCTCCTTCTTCTTTGACCTCTCAGGGCTGAGCCGGTGCTTTCACGAATTCAGGAAAATCGCAGAAGGGTCATTCTTCCCTCCATAGACAACATCAAGCAGGACAACTTTGAGGTGCAGCGGTACGAGAACTCTGCCCACGGGTACAGCTGGGAGCTGTGGTGCATGTACATCAGCCCCCCCAAGGACTGGTGGGACGCCGGGGACCCCTCGCTGCCCATCAGGTATGTCACAGAGCTGGGGGATGCTCGCTTTCAGTCCACGAGCTGCAGTGAGGCAAAGTGCAGAGAGAGAAAGTGCAGAAGCCAGCTCGGAGGCGTTGGGTGGAGTGTGGGCACACGAGCCAGCTCGGAGAGGCTGGAACAGAGGCCGGGAAGGGTTTTGCTGTGTGGGGATTTGGAAAGGTGTATTATTTGCTAAAAATGTGCAAAACCACTGAGCGAGGATAGGAACTGTGTAGATTTGCCCAGTCTTATGTCTAACTGCATATGACAAAGTCTGTTTACCTTAATTATGGTATTAAGTTTCTGTAAATGATAAGGAATGAGGTGATTATTCCTGCGTAATGAACTGAGCCCGAGTCCATGAAATACGGTGGTGTTTATTCTTGAATAAAAAGTACATCTCCTCTCAGGGCAAACTTTGTAAACTTTTATCTTGGGTCCTTCTAAGACTCAGCTTACAGGGTCAGCAGCTCTGAAATGTTGCCTCAGCTGCTCCAGAGTTCAGGTGTGGGACAAGCCCATTCGGACAAAACAAAAGCAGGAGGGGAAGGAATGGGGAGACAGAGGCTGCTCTGTGTGCAGAAGGTCAATGATTTCCCCTTGACAGCCCATAAATATCAGAAGTGATGATATGATCAGGAGTGGTTTTCTGGCCAGGTTAATAGGATATATTGCTCCTAACATGGTTAATATATCCAAGGACAAAGCTGCTCCATGGAACAGATGCATTTGTGCAAATCCATACCTGATCTGAATCCTGAACCAAAATACCTGTGCTTTGGCCAATGGTATAACCCCTGGAAGCTGAAATTAGGTCTGTCCCCATTTACACAGAGACTTTTCTTACTTCTTTGGGCTCCCTGGTTCCAGGCAGCATATTCAACAATCAGTGGAGCAATAGGCATGTCATGCTGGACAGGAGTCAAGTCTTTGAGGTATAAACAGTTATTTTAACCAAATGCAAGCTACTGGACTTGCTGAAGGAGGGACTGGACTGGATGACTGGGGCGTGCAGAAGGTGAAGCTGAGGAATTCAGAAGCCTTTGCAAGAGAGGCGTGAGCAGCGTGGTGCTGGCAGTCCCATGGCAGTGTGACTCCAGTGCCCAAACCAGTGCCTTTGGAGGATAATAAAGGCAAAGCATCTCTACTGGGATCTGCCTTCCTCAGTCAGACGATGTGAAACTCAAGAAAGTGTTGCAGGGAATAGCAGCCTCTTTTATGAGACTGAACTGTCGCTGGGATAAACAGACAGGCTTTGGGCATATGGGATGTGCCCTGTGACTGCAGCACCACGCTGGGAGCTCACTGTGGCTTAAAACCTGTCAGACAAGGTGTGTTGAGGAAACTGGACACCTCAGTCCCCCCAGATATGATACTTAAATATGTGGCATGACCTACTGCCTTACAAGAAGGCTGGTTTCATTTCAATTCCAGTGTGTTTAGGGGAGCTGTTAAGGAGGGCACGCTGTGCCAGAGACAGATGGGGAGGGACAGGCTTCTCGGTGCGAGTTGGTGTTTGATGGCAGGGGAGATGAGAAGGGAAAGAGATGGGAAGAACTGTGATTGAGGAGGAGAAGAGCAACAGAGCTGGTGAAGGGTCTAGAGCAAAAGTCTTGTGAGAAGTGGCTGAGGGACCTGGAGTTGTTGAGCCTGGAGAAAAGGAGGCTCAGGGAAGACCTTCTGGCTCTCGACAGCTCCTTGACAGGAGGTTGGAGCCAGGTGGGGTCAGACTCTTCTCTCAGGGAACAAGTGCTTGGACAAGAGGGAGTGGCCTCAAGCTGTGCCAGGGGAGGCTTAGTTTGGATATTAGGGAAAAATTTCTTTTCCAGAAGGTTTGTCAGGGAACTGGTGCCCAGGGCAGTGGAGAAGTTCCCATCCCTGGAGGAGTTTCAAAGCTGTGGAGATGTGGTGCTGAGGGACATGGTTTAGGGGTGACCTGGCAGTGCTGGGGGAACAGTTGGGCTTGATGCTCTAAATGGTCTCTTCCACCCAGAATGATCCCATGATTCTAGTGCAACCCCCTCTGCTCCATCAGAGTCAGCCAAAGCAGGGAGCCCAGGATTGCATCTGGACAGGCTGTGAATCTCTCCAGAGGAGGAGACTCCACAGTCTCTCTGGAGAGCCTGTTCCAGGACCTGGCACCCTCACAGGAAAGAGGCTTTTCCACTTAGACTTTGTTAAAAGCATCTGTAATGTGGACACTGCTGCTTGAGGCCACCGTGTGTGAGAATCGGGGCTTCAAGGGAACCAGGGTGGAAGGACAATGCCTCCAGAGCGGGCTCTGGGAAAGAGCTTCTGCAACAAACCCAGCAGCCTCCCAGCACTGTTAAATAATTAAACCAGCTTACTAAAATAACATTGTTAACATGCACTGGGGGAAGGCTTATGAGAAAGATAAATGGGTAGTGTCCACAACAAAAAGCTAATGAAAAATACTGTCTGGTTGCATTATGTTGTGTAACCACATGCAGACTAGAAATAAATGGCTACAGTTATTTTTTTTGTCATATAATGCTATGAAAACTATGCACTTCATGGCAATATTTGCATGAAAGGGATACCAGTGCACTGCTCCATGTAATTATGCATGGGATTAGAGGAAATTCTGAAACTATAGCATACAGAGGTACATTAGTTTTTTTTAGAAACCTTTTATGCTAAAAGAGTGGGAGTGAAGTAAGGCAGTTGATCCCTTTTTCTTTTTTTTTGGCTGTATTTTCTGGGTGCACGGGGATTGTGGCACCCCCAAGTGGGGTTCCCCTGCCCATGAGGGGTGCTCCAGTGTCCTGTGAGCCTCAGTCCATCAGCCCTGACAGACAGCTCAGTGGTGGTGGCTGGAGACAGACAGCTGTGCGAATACATTCGGAGGCAATTTTCTCTCATGGATAATTCACAAGATATAATTATCCATGCAAAGAGAGTTGATGGCATGAAACCCATCTGAAATATGGCCCAGTCTCAGACTGGCTCCAGGCTCCTGCTTTATCCAATAATTTCCCTACAAGAAGTAGTTTTTCTTACTGCCTAGGAGGGATGCTGGGATAATACCTGTGTTCTGTAATACATCTTTTTCTGTATATTTTTTTTTTTCCCCATTAACATTTAAAATCCTGATACACAAAGATGCCCTCAGCCTTAGCACTCCATTGTGCATGCATTTCACAGCTAGACTTTCCTTGCCAGGCTTACAGGCTTCCTCTTACTACCTGTAGCCAGAAGATAAACTTGTGATTATGGCATCGTGTATCACGTCTAAATGAGTTCTCACAGAAGAGGCAGACACTAAGTGACATTTGAAATGGTCACCACGTAGATCCTGATCTTCTTCAGCATGAGTTCTCGCAGACGTGTTTTGATTTCCTAGTTCAAATGGTGCTAATGTGTGTGTATAAAAGAATGCATGTTTGCATTACCTGTCTGGACGTACTTTGCTCTAGGACATGTAGCCAGGATTTATCCAGTCCTTTGTTACTGCTGATACCCATGGATCAGAGTTTATTGAGGGTCCAGAAAACCTCCACGTCAACCAAAAATGGTGGAGAGCTGATGCTTCCCATGTCCTTTGGGAAGTCCATGAGTGGTCTTTGGAGATGCTGTGAAACTGCAGCTTGATGACCTGGTCTGGCCTTGGGGTATCCCAGGATGGGATCTGCCTTCTCACGATCTCCAGGAATGACTCATTTCCCAGCTGGCAAAGTGTGAGTTTTTGGGGGCTTCTTGGGGTCTGGAGCCTGTCCAGTGCTGCAGCACTGGTGGTCTCCAAGCCTCAGTGCCAGTGGTTTCTTCTGCCTGATTTGTTTAGTTCATGATGCATCAGGTTTTGTAAAAAAATAAAGCAGCTTTAGAGAAATTGCTGATATCTGGAAGATTTATGGCTAGATGTGCTGATTGCGCTTCAGTTGCAAGACTCATGCTTTATAATTACATATGTGAGACATTGATGGCTCCAGGGGTCTGATTCAGGAAAACAATTAAATGCACTCTTGCATCTGTGTCTCTTCAAGAAGCCAAGTAAGCAGATCATGCATATTAAGCAGTCTCGAGAAGGAGGGACACTTACCTGAGCATGGAAAGCGGGGTCGTCACGCTCTTCTACTGGCAGTAGTTCACATAACCCACCAGAGAGAAAAGAAACATGAATCTTTGCTGCTTGGTTGGTGAGCCTGTCGGCAGTGCTGTGACGCCAGTGTTCCCAAACGATAGGTTATTGAGAATATAATGCACTTCCTGACTTCCTCCCTGTATTTGGCACACTTGGCTGGGCAGATTGGTTGAGTCCAAGAGGGAAAAAGCACTGCTGAATAAACTCTGTTAGTTAGCAACCCTCCCTAATGTGTTGGGGCTGAAGGAGGAGTCCTTGGGTGACTTCAGAGAGGACAGAGCAGCCTCTTTCCAAGCACGCAGTGCACGGGGTGCCAGCTGGGAACCGGCTCACTGGTTAAATTGGACTTTGGATGGGGCTTTGCTGCAGCTGTTTTATGTGGTACTTAATCTTTACTGGTGTTGGAAGACAAAAGCTCATTTAATTAGTATTAAGATCGCTGTGAGGAGGAAATCGGTTTTGAGAGTTATGGTTTGTAAAAGAATGGAAAGGCTGTTAGGTTTGGGTTTGTTTAAAGATGAAAATCATTTGAATTAACCCACCCAATTACCTGTTATCTCAGCCTCACAAATGCTAATGGATTTCCTCTTGCCAACCTACTTATGAAAGAGCGAACTCTCATCCCACTGGTGTCAGTGGTGCAGAGGTTGAGACGGGGAAAACCGGAGGGGTTTGATGTTGCTGAACGAGAATGGGAGTGGAGAGAAGGTGCCTCCTCCTGCTTTAACTCTTCCCTCAGACTGCAGATGGTCTTCAGTTCTCCCACTCTGGTTGCCGTGCGTTTGATTTGCAATAAGGCCACAGGGATTTGTGGGGATATGATTTATATTTTATAGATATGTTTATATACTTTTTATTATTTTCAAATTCCATAAACCACTGTCTGTTGTCTTTTCTTAGTGCTTCCAGCAGCTATCATCCCATGACAGCTTTCAAAAGCACAAAAGCTTGGTGTTTTCTTTATTTTAATGAAATAAATAGTGTGTTCTTTCCTCTTTTTAGTCTAACCACTGAGACTTCTTCCAGGCAACCGCTACATCCTGAAACCTTTGCAGGGCTTAGCGTGTTCCGGCAGCACATCAAAACCTCAGTAGATAAGTTTAGACAGGCTTGCTTAAACTGTTATAAATATTTTCACCAACATTTGAGTACTCAATGTGGCAGTTTATCAGAAGTCATCCAGCAACTGAGAGATGCTGCAGACTGTTAAACACAGGTGACATGTGAGGAAAGGACAGAATTTCAAGGATTATGTCCTGGGTTTCTGTTGGTTTGTTTTGAAAGAAGTCTCAGGCTCCCTAGATAACAGTTTGTGCAAAATGCTGAATATTTAAAAATCAGTACTTCCTGACTTCAGCATCTACAAACTGTATGAAGACAGCTGTAAAATGTTTTCACTCTTCTGGCATAGCTCCTTTGGAAGGCAAGGGGAAAGCTGATTCCTGTAGGAGCCAGACGTGGGGTGATAATGATACCTTCCGTTTGGAGACCTCACCTGCTACGTCTGAGAAGATGCTTTGCTTGTGTGCAGGTGTTTGCTTTGAGGGATGGGTTGTGTGTGAACGTTGCAACAGCTGCAGAACGCTTGTGGAGCTCTTCAGTGGCTTGATACAAAATTTAAATCAAACACAAAGATGAAATGATGGTGCTGGTGATCCATCTTGGGCGCTAAGGCTCCTTTTCTTAAGCAGCTCAGAGAAGGGAAAGCTCTCTGTTGACCACTCCAAATTCTTTCTCTTCCTTGAAGTCTGATTCTGCTCCATACCCTGTACTTGCTGCAGTTGCAGGCCCAGGGGGTCAGCATCCTGCAGCCAGGTTTAGAGCAAAAAACTCTGTGGTCTCAGGGTACATTGGACCAGAACTTAGTCCAGCATGGGAACAATGGGGATGTTCTTTCATGGGCCAGGTCTCTGAAAACGTGAAAACAAGGGAACAGAAGAAGAGATGAAGGGCTTTTTTTCCATCGGTGTTTAACTTTGGGCAGTCTTGTTTGGGCTGAGAATCTAGGAGAGGGAAGATTTAGGTCAGAATCATGACCTAGGTAAACTTTGTCCTCTGTCTCTGGATTAAATTCCATCTACCAAGTGCTTTACCACCTTCAAAAGTATTTTGACAAGAACCTTTTCATTTTTTTTTCCAGTTTGGATTTTCCTTTCAGTCCTGAGGCTTTTTTGGTGAGGATTTGAGGCCACAGATTAAATAAAAGAAAAAGTAATTGAGTTCCTTGATTTTTATTTTAAAGATATTGGGGAGAAGTGAACCCCAAATCCCTGTACAAAGTGACTTTCACTCACTAGTGTGCTAATTCTCAGCTCTTAAACTTCACAGAGATTCCCTGTGGTGTGAGAAACCTGCCGTGAGCTTTGGATGTTTCAAAGCTCCTATTGCTGGTCTCATGCCTATTTATAATGAATTCCTCTTTTGGTCATTTTTTAATGTTAGGTAATTTAGTGCAAAGCAAAAAAGAAGGGTGGCTACTAATTTGTACGAGTGCCAGGTTTTACAAGATGAACAGATTTATGTCATTGCCTGAAAGACTACAAAGCCTTTGCTGTGGGTGCACCTGAGTTTTTAAGCATATGTAGCTGGTTTAGCAGCAGCCCATGTGATGCCCAGCTCACTATGTTAGTGCTGCATCTTGTTTCAGATCTTCTTTCTTTTTTATTTTGTAAGACTTGGGATTTTATTTTGTAAGTCCTTGGGACTGCAAGTGTTGGCTGCATCCAGAAGCTGGGGTTGATCCAAACCTCCCTGAACCATGGCAAGGTTCCCAACAAACCCCAAGGTTTGGGACTGGACCCTAGAAAGCTGTGAGATTTTTCAATCAACTAGAGAAAAGCTTCTGGAGAGAATGATCAATGTTTCTGTAGCTGCTGAGCACTTGGGCCAATGTTGCCATCATAGATGACAGTGTGGCATGGTACAGACACAAAGGAGGGACCCAAACGGGCTCATGCTTGGTTGGTTTAGCCAAGTGATCTTGAAAAGACAGCTTCTGTGCACTTCTTAGGTAGAACATTTTGGAGCATGGAGTGGGATTTGGGTGAAGTAGTAAATAGCTCTTCCAGAGAAGGTTGTGTTTGCCTTCGGACAGAGGAGACCCATCCCTTGAGTCCTCAGCCTTCAGGCCAGCTTGGTGCAGATTTAACCCCCTTGCTGCCAGGAGCCCTTCACAGCCTTGAGTGGGGGCTTCTTTTCATGGAAATGGCCACTGTTTGCCAAACTGAAGGTGTTAGTGCAGGTCCTTTGAACACCAACTTCAAGAGGCCTTCTTTCTCAAGAGCCATTAAACCTGAGCAAGGGACCATCAGCCTCCAGGCTTCTCCCTTCAGGAGGTGAACAGAGCATGCAGAGAAGGGACCAGATGATTCTTTCGGAAGGGAGTCAGAGTTGATTGGTATAAAATGTTCATGTAATCCATTTCTGTAAAGAAAGCCAAGCTGGCCATACTGGAAGCATTTGCTTTTATGTTTTTAAAGCTTTGCATAAAAGAAGTGTTTTTATTAAAAAGAAAAGAAGAGCATGCTCCTGATTTATGAAAAAACAAAACAAAACCACAAAAGAAAAAATAGTCATACTGACAGAACTTTTAATCTGAGCCCAAGTCACAGAAACAGCCTTTATTGATGTCAAACTTGCTTTAGAAAAGGAAAGAGTAAACAGGATTTGGCCTTCAATTTGTGAAGGGTTTTGATTTTTCAGAGGCATTAGAGACAGAAAAGATGGGCATTGAATTATTTAACAATTGCTAGTAAATTAAGCTTCAGTCAGCCTGTTTTCACCGAAATAATCTTCTGAATAAAAACAAAACAATCTGGGGCAACCCCAATATACAGAGCTCATATCCTGCTGACTGAATTGTTTCAAAGTAGTCCATGAAGTGGTTTTGCAAGTCAAAGCCAAATGGAGCCTTTTCTGTGGTCTGCTCACACTTCCCCGGGAGAAAGCTGCTGTCGATGGATTATACAAATGTCTTTTCTCTCTAAATCTGAAACCGAGGGGGAAATATGCAAAAAGGAGCTGGGGGAATTTGGCACTTTGAATTTTTATTTATTTTTTTTTCCTTTGGCAGATGGCATTTAAGTGATTTATTGGCCAAAACCAATCTATTCTCATTAAGCAGCAAATATTTAATGACTTTGGAGGTTGGAATTCAAAACAAAAAAGTTATAACCGAGCCAATCGTGCTCGGTGACAAAATAGAGCAGCCCTTCATCAAGCAGGCTTAAAAGAGTGTTTGGGAGCAAGTGCTGAGGGCTATGATTTTCTTTCATGCACACTTTAATTCACTGTCCTTTTCAGTCAGCGGCGCCTAAATAGGCATAGTTTAAATTAAAGGAAAAATAGATGATTATTATCATATCCATCGGTCGAAGCAATAAGCAGTTGATGCCTGGGAGCTCCCAGCTTGGGAGCAGAGGAGGCGTTTAGAAACCTCTGCGCTCTCTCCCTGCCCGGAGCACCGACTGCCTGCTCCGTGTTGGATAGACTGAATTAAATCTTCTTGAGGTTACATCTCAAAATGCTTTCACTGTGCTCCTAAGACATATGGGTATGAGCAGCAGGCTGGCCCATCGTGTGGTTAAAGGGCAAAGCAGATCTTGGGGGGTGTCCTTTGAAGCCAGGCTTGGCAGGCGCTGAGCAGAAGGCTGTGGTTGTGTCTCCGTGTGCTCCCTCGGACCATCTGTGGCAGTTGTGAGTGCCCGGTCTCCGTGCTGGCGAGCCCGGCCGGCCAGAGCCTCCCCACTTCATCCCAGGTTTCTGGTGCAAATGTGCAGATTCGGAAGTCTGCAAGTGGAAGAAGCTGGAGAAGGTGGGTTTTATGAGTTCCTGATGGGTTTGCTGCTGTCACTTGTTCAGTATGTGGTTTTCTGGAAATATAGCTCTTGGAGTATTTTAAAATTCTGGCATTTCAATTTGATTTCTTGGAGCTGCTCAGGGAGGTTGGAGGGAACGTTGCCAGTTAGGCTGTATGGTGGCTTGTTACTTTGCAGTGCAGGATCAAGACCTCAAACCTCCTCACACAAGGCAGCAGCTCCCTGCCCACTGCCTTGGCTGTGGCATGTTGTAGAGTCACAGACTGCTTTGGGTCAGAAGGGACCTTTCAAGCTCATCTCTTCCAGCCCCCTGCACTGAGCAGGGCCATCTGCAACCAGAGCAGGGTGCTCAGAGCCCCATCCAACCTCCCCTGGGATGGTGCCAGGGATGGGGCAGCCACCACCTCTCTGGGCAGCCTGGGACAGGCTCTCACCACCCTCAGTGTCAAAAATGTCTTCCTTCTCTCCAGTCTAAATCTTTCCCTTTCAGTTTCAACCATCACCCCTTGTCTTGTCCCATCAGGCCCTGCTAAAATGTCTGTCCCCATCTCCCTGACAGGCTCCTCCCCTGAAGTACTGAAAGGCTGTAGTAAGGTCTCCCCAGAGCCTTTATGTGTCCAAGTGGGTCCAGGCTAGCAGGCTGCTGTAGACCAGCAGATCCAGAAATGAACGTCATGAGGTCTTGAGGACCTTGGTATTGTGGAAGGACATTTGGTAAGGTGAAAGTCACCTAGAGAATAAGAGGAGTGGCTAAGGTGGCAGAGCATAGCTGTAGGTAGGGTATGATCTGATGGCAGCAGAGAGGAGTGACTCCTGCAGGTGGCCTGGCTTGGGTGATAGATGGCCTGGCTCCCAGCTCGCTTTCAGTCAATCGCTGCTTATGCTGAAGACAGGACTTTCCTGGAAGGATTTGTTTCACAGTCAGTCTGTGCCTGGATCAAGCAATAGCTTTGAGAACACCTTTAGTTAGGTGCAGATTTGGTCTTCAGCAAGCGTTGCTGTTGTCTGCAGTGGGTGGTGCATGCACATCCAATGGATGGAGGAATGACTGCTGAACTCTGAGCTTTGAAAGAGATGCTGCCAGAATACAGTCCCCATGGCCCCATCAGTCACAGAATGGTAGGGGTTGNATCATGGAAAGTGGCACATCAGAAAAGCTCAGACTTTACACTGAGCAATCAGAGGTTGTAGTTGTCTTTCAAGCTTTGACAAGAGGCTAGTTGTTAGGCTCCTGGAGGCATGGTACTCCAGGATGGTGATCACCCAGGGGTGCACCCACCCTCTCCTTGCTTTCCCATTTTCGGGGAAGAGCAACTGAAAAGGTCTTTGCTCCCTTTGCAGCCACGCTGGTCTTGTACAGCCCTCCCTGGAGATATGTGCTTTGGGATCCTTCAAAGAACAGATTGAGGACTGGCAGACAATATTGCTGCCAGTGCCTTTTACATTTGTATGTAAGTGAAAAAGCATTCAAACATATTTTAGTTGCTGTCTTTGGAGGCACCAGAACACAGGTCTCATCTGAGCCTTTAAATACCGTGTGTGGTGTCTGGCTGGTGTCTGGCTTTGCCTGTGCATGGAGAGGCTGCCCATGTGCAGAAGCTCATCTGGCTCGTGGAGCCCTGCTGCACAGCAGTGTTGGTAGGAGCTTTATGGAAGACCATCAGCTCTGCTGATCATGAAGGGTTTGGTGGGGTGCTGGGACAACACTGCTCCTGCTTCCCCAGCAGGAGGCCCCCAGCTTTGGCTTGGGTGTTGGAATCCCACACGGATGGGGGGGAGCTCTCGCAGCCTGTTAGGATTTCTGGGGTCCCCACAGCACAACCCTGCTGTGCTTCCAGGCCCAAGAGGATCTGGGTAGAGTAAAAAAGTCTGTTCTGGGGAAATGGAGGCTGAGAGCAGAGTTTGCTCTGAGGAGATCTCAGGCTGAGTCTCTGCCTCGACATGACGGCTGAGGAAGGCTGGTTTCTCTCTGCTGGGCACCGTGGTGTTTAATGAACACCTTTCTCAGATTCCCAGTTGCCTTGTAGCTGTTCTGCTCCTTAGAAGACGAGCAGGTACCTGCTAATGAGCAGTCAGGTTGGGGTTGTTCTCGGCTTGATCTGACTAGTGCTCGCTTTGCTCTGATTCGTGTCTGGACAAACTCACCTCTCTTTGGGGGAGAGTGAACTGGTTCAAGCCTGCCACATCAGAGGAGAGCAATCGGCCATCTCTGAGGATGCTGGAGGCTGGGTGCTGCACTGGGCTTGCCTACCTTGGGCTGCAGTCCGTGTCCCCCACCCCCCTCTTGAGTACTGTCTTTAAATTCCCAAGCATGGAGCCAGTTGTTACAGCTCATGCAGCATCTCTGTGAACCCAGCACAGCCTGTAGCACTGGCTGATAACACAGTAGCGCTTCTCGAGTGCCAGCAGAGCGTGTTCTTCTCCTTCCTCCTCCTTTCTGTCTCAATCTGTGCTTTCTGTTCAGGAAGAAATAGATTGGGAGGGGCAAACAAAACAAAAGACAACATGAAATATTTAAGTGAGCAGCTGTCAGCAGCTTTGCATTGTGCTCAGAGTTCTGTAGTTGTAGCAAGGTGGTCTGTCTGAATGGGAGAACTGGGCTGAAGAGGAGGTTTCAGGGCTGGGAGAGGGTGGGTATCCTGGCTCAGCACTGGTTGGGCAGAGCCCGCTGAACTCCTCCCTGGTGGGCATCCTGCCTCCGGAGAAGTTCCTCGCTCCCCAGGGTGAGGCAGGCTCAGGTTTGCTGGTCTTTGTAAATTCTTCCCAAAGTCACTGCTTGGAGGTGTTTTGAAAGAGCTTTTCCTAGATCGCTGCCTGCAGAGGCCCCAGTCCATCCTGTTACCAGTTCTGCTGCCACCACCACTGCTCTATTTTTCTTTGCAATTAGAAAAGCCATCAATCATTTTCACAAATGTGCACCTTATAATTGCCTTCTTGCGCTCCCTGTTTAGCGTCAATGTTCTTGTCAAGTCCAGCCCTGGGAGAAAAGAGCATCTGACAGGTTTCCCAGAGCTCAGCAGCAATTCTTCACATATGCAGTTTCCACATGGGATTCAATAACCATGTGATTTTGTGTTTCTGGCTTTTTTTTTCTTTTTTTTTTTTTAGTGGGAAAGAAGTGATTTATTTTTTTTAGTTTTCCTATTTCAATGTCAAAAGTTTTTCTTTGGCTGTGGGTCGTCTGTTAAGGCAGGGTGATGAGAAGCTCTATTGTGAAATCTTTCCAGTACAAGCTTTCTGCAGGCAGAAAAACAAGGGAGTTGGAGAACTGCAGGATCCAGGGGGATTTAGGCTCCACTTTGGATTGTGAAACCATCGGCAGTCCTGAGTGGGACTGGAGTTTACCCTTTGAACACGTCGGGTATGTCTATGGCCAGAACAGGAAGAAGCAAAGCATGGCCCTAAGAAAGGGTTTGGGCTTGCAGCTTGTTGGATTTTTCTCCAAGTTTAGAGGGAACCGGGAAATTCTCCGGTGCTCGGTGGGCTGTGTGCACTGGAAGAGACAGTTGGAGAGAGACCGACACAAAACCCTTTGGACAAGAGTAATTCCTGGGCGCGTTAGAAACTGCTCCGACCTGTATGTGTTTGCATTTAATAGCAAGATGATTGGTCATAAGAGTGAGTGTTGATTATATCAGCTTGAAAGTTGGGCATTAATTTGGTTTAAAGTGGAGGGTGAGGTGGCTGAGAGTGGCTCCCCTGGATATTCTTCTCTCTACTCAGTGTGGCCGTGACTTTCTTGGTATGTCCTGTTGCCTTTCCTTTTCCTCAGTGAAGGAAAGGGATGCGAAAGCTTACTAACCAACCTGGGATCAAACCAGTTTTCAGGCTTATCTTTTTGCTCCAGGTGATTGCTGTGTGGATATCACCTCAGAAGCAGGCTGGTGAAAATACAGAGGAAAAAACCAAACCTCTACAAGCACTGGGTTTTCTCTTTGCAGGCACTTGCACATGGTCATTCATGAGGTTGGTAAGCATTTCTAAGAGGAAAAAAAAAGCAAATCAGCTTTTCTTTTAGATAAGGCTTGATGAAAGTATTTCACCTCCCTCTGAGCGGATTTCAGGATCTAGGTCTGTCAAACCTACATGATGTTTTTTCTTTGCATTGTAAAGCTCTCTGTTCACTGGTCAACAAATGTATTATTTCTGCTCAAAGAAAACGTGGTTGTAAGGAGAGAGAAGCACACAATATGCAGCATTACTTACTGGTGGGGAACCAAGTTCTGACTGAAGGATGCTCTAAAAATAAAATGGAAAGTGGAAGGAGAGAAAAGATTCCAGTTACTTTTGGAACAGAAATGAGGAGATGGGGGAAGCAGATGGCTGGCTTGCTGCTAGCCACAGAGGATTGTTCCAGCTGATTTTGGGATGGGGACTTGCAGTTATTGCCAAGGAAAATCACTTGGGCATTCATGAAGACAGGTATAATAAAGAATTAATAGTTTTACTGGATTGTGGCATCCGGGACAGAGAAGCAGCGATCAGAAGAGGCCCTTAATGTTGCATGTGGTAAAATGGTTCTGGTCAAGATTTCTCTGGAGGCCTTGATGTAAATGAAGGAGCTTTGCAGACCAGTTAGTTATCAGGGCTGTATGAGAGAGGCACATTTTCCATTTTACCAAGGAAGACAACGTAGCATGACTGGGTTTTTTTTTACCCCGTGCGCAGTCCTCTTGCTGATTTATTGCTGGCTTAGTCAAGAAATCCTGCATGCCTAGTAAAATGGGTTCATTTTTAACTGCAAGGGAGCTTTTTCTTTTTATACAGTAGTTTCGTTTTGTGCTTTTTTGGAATAGACTTTACCATAGAAATAAATCATCACAGCATTACTAAATTAAAAATAAGTATAAAACCAGACGGTGCTGCCAAGCCAAGGTTAAACTTGGATCAGGAGATCAGCTTATAGTTTCATCAGTCTTTCCTCCCCCTCTTTGCTTAATTTGGTACTTAAAGGAATTTAATAACCATTTCAAAGATACATACACCCAGCTGCTTTGACGAGCAGTCTCCTGGTCCTCATGTTCTTATTTTGGGTCATGCACATCCTTGCACTAACGTGCTATTACCGTACTCCGAGATGCCACAATTTATTTGGATGCAAAAGGATTACACGTGCTTGGGGCAGAGGTGGACATCAGCTTTACCTCTCTTCACGGTGAAGCGAAAGAAGGAAAGGAAGCACCTTCAACCTAGTGGCAGGTTTTTGGTTGATGAGGTTTACTCTTGGGTCTGTCCCCTCGCTCACTTGGAAAGCGTGTTGAATTGACAACATCGTTAGGAGGAAAACTTCCCACTCCTAACAGGCAGCTCAGCACTTAACAGTCATGATGGAACAAATTGGCCAAGGTATATAGGTACTTGGTGATTTACTGGTGCTGTAGGGGATTTATAAAAATCTGTCCAGACTATGTTTTATTTCTCAGTCAGTCTAACCCAAGAGACCTGAGCTGGTGTTTCTAACAGCCTTGCATTTCAGAAACATTTTGTCCCTTTCAAAGGCTCATCTTTAATTACTCTGCAGCTCCATTCCCATCAGTTAAATGAATGTGATGATATTTTCTTCCTGCTTTTTATCTTCCTTTTACTGACAGTGCAATGTGGCAAAATACTCGCACATGCTTTTAACTTGAAAAGCCAAACCAGGAGCCTTTAAATAGTGCTAAATGTGATACATGGCAAAGCACTTTGCTGAATCCTGGCCACTGTTTGTAATGGCTTCTGTACAGGTCTTTTTGCTATTTGCTTGCCGTAATCTCGATCAGTTGTCTGGATTCCATTGCTAAACAAATGAGATGATAATTAGCATAGCAACATCAGAGGAAGTTGATTTTCCATCTGTAATAAGGATGATGATAATTAAACATGCATGACCTCATTGGATTGAATATGAATCAAAATTAAAGCTTGCTGGGAATTCTTTTTCTCCTGTGAAATTTTTCAGAGAAAGCAAGAACAATCTCACAGATCCTAATGAGAGGAAATGGGGCCGATTTGCACCCTCAGTATTTAAAAATGAAAACGCTGCGAGATTCTTCAGGGGTGGAATATTTAAATGTACCTCCCCTGCCCTGCCCCAGCCTTGTGGAAATGTCCATTTGGATGAAGTTTTTCATTTGACAAACAAAAAAAAGCTATAAACTTTTCAGCTGTTTCTAATACTGGTTATCCAAGCTCAGATCCAACGTGCTCGTGCTTCCCAAGTGTGTGTCCAGGGGGGCACATTCCACAAGCGCTGTGGCCAATGGGGCACATAAATTGGTTTTATATCATGTTTTAATTTACTGTGGTGAGTGGATACCACACTGGAGCAGTTGATTTGAAAGGAAAAATGTTTTGTTAAAGGTGAACTGCAGAGATGAAACAAAAAGGGATTTGAAGTTAGAACCCCCTCTTTGGTGTCCCAGAAAGGTGTGGATGATGCACCTTCCTCCAAGCTGAGCAGCAGTGTCTGCGAGTGCTCGTCTGCAGTGCAGGTGGGAAAGCATTGGATTGAATTTTTTCTTTTTTGCCTTTTTTCAAAAATGAAATTTCCGTGGTGCTGTGGCTGTTGCAGCCAGATTTGCCTTGGGCTTTTGGGTTTGGTTTTTGCGAGCTGTAGGAAACCTCTTAACTAGCAGCAAGATGCAGCCTGGTTCAGTTCAGTGCAGTGACCTGAAAAGTGGGAAATCAAGGCTTGTGCAGTCCCAGGTCAGTCTTCAGGACTTTGGGATGTGCTTCCAGGCCCTTTGGTTAGAGCTCTTCTAATCTGTATAATTTATCAAACATGAGGAGGAGTTGGAAGCAAAATGCAGTAACTCTGATGCTGTTTGTGAGAATGCACAGGCACGTTCTGGATTCAGGTGCTGCTTTCTCTTTTTGATGTCCTGGTTGAACATCCTGAATAACAAGATGCTCAACTGGAATGGGTGGATACTCAATGGATGCTCTGGAATGGTGGTGTTCTTTGGTTGGATGTCCCCCCATTCCCAGGATGGTGGAATTGTCTCATTGCATCCAGTGCAGAAAAAACAAACCCTGAAATATCTGAAAGAGAAAAAAGGAAAGATTTATCTCCTTCTCTGTTCTTTTTCTTGCCTGTTGCCAGCAATTGGTAATACAGGGTGCGTGGTAGTATTTGTGTGCATGGTGGGAGGTAGGTGCTGAAAAATCTAGATATAGTCCCTTGTGCCAGTTGGGGTTTGGCACTTCACTGTGCTTGTGGTGAGGATGTTTATGATTCAGATGCTCAGATGGCCTTATATCTGATAAATAACTGTAACCCAACGTCATGCCTGTGAGGGTAATAGTCCTAACCATGGTGTAATCCATGTCTTGTTTCACTTGAGCACGTGATGTGTGACAAAATAGTGTTGTGGCTTTTGTTTTAATAGATCAGTTTAAACTTAAGTCTTTTCCAAATGGATCTTTTCATCTGTCATTGGCTCTTCTGTGAAAGTGGAGAAACATTTCCAAGGAAAGATGTAAGATGCTATCTCTGATAGCATCAAGGAAATAACTTAGACTACCAACTCCTAGTTTTATTTCCTCTTCATCTCATCCTGGCTTAGTCTTGTTTAGTCTTCATTTCTCCAAGCTGGGGCAGTTACAACTGAACACAGTGGGTGTATTTTCTGTTATCTTTATAGACTTGGCTAAAACCACAGAAACCACTCTCCACAGGTACCAAATAAAAGGAGTTACTAGGGATGCAGAAATCACCACCAGCTAAGTTCATCTGAAGGCAGCATAAAACATTAAATCAGCCTGTTTTGAACAATGATGCTGCCTTTCCATGTGCCACCCCCCATCTGCTAGTTCCTTTCATTTGGCCATGAAGCTGCACATAAGGCAGCTCTTGCCGGTGGCTTTCTGTCGGAGAAGAACACTTCCAAGTTTTTCTTAAGGAAATTTCTACCCAGTGGTTTTTATCACACACCACATGAGTTGTTCATGTCAATGCCTTGGGTTCAAATCCAGCCCCATATAAGCAGCAGGGTTGCGTGCAGGCTCAGCACACCAGGATATGGGGTTTTGCTATGGCACTGTGCTGTGTCAGGGTCCCTCTTGTCTGTACTCCCAGCCTGTGCGTGGAGTCGGCACATCTTCCATCCAGCCCTTTGGTCTGACAGCAGGAGTAACTTCCCTTGGTTCTGTCTGTGTCCTTGCGTTATCTCCAGCTCAGGCTGGGTTGCTGCCACCGCTCGTTCCCTGATCAGCGTCTCTTGTCGGTGGCCTCTGGAACAGAAATGATCAGAGTTGACTCGGAGGGGGAGATGTGCACTGCTAGTGGTTAGGAAGAGGGGAAAAATCACTTTGAAACTTGCAGACTGAATAAACTTTTCTGCAGGAGTTACAGAGAGGCAGCAAATGCAGAGTCCTGCCAGATGTGCCTTGTCATCGCACCGCTTTATTTTTGGAAGAGGAAGTTAAACACGTACATTTGAAGTGGATATTTATAAAACATAATGAATTTCATTAGAGTTGAGGGCTATGTTGGGCTGAAGGCAGCAGCCTGATCAAAGGAAGAGGTTTAACATTGGGCCCTCTTACTATTCATTAGGACAGATCTTGGAAAGAAGGTTCTTTCTTTTACATCTTAATTGCACTATCAAGGGCAGTATCAAAGAGGCAGGATGCAAGTGACTGCTGCTGCCCAAGATGCTATTATAATTAGAGTAGTCCCTGAACCTCATCCAAACTTACAATGTAGCATCAATTCAGGTTAAATTGGGAAACTGAGCAGAAAATTGCTGTCTGGTGTTTTGAGTGGTTTTTGCATCTTAACATTATCTGATATTGGATCATTATGTACTGATGCAAAATGCCAACAAGTAATGGCACAGCACTGCGAATAATGACACTGGGACATGAGAGAAGGAAATAGTGAGAGATATTTAATTTCTTATGCAGTTTTGTGAAATAAAGTCAACTCAGGTACACACTTGTTCAGATTAAATATAATGATCTGTGTCTGCGACCGAACTCTGCCGGGAATGCATATCTATAAGTTGAGGAGGGGGGGAGAGTTGCCATGGAAATACAACCAATGTCATAGTTGCAATGCGTTGCAAATGGCTCGTGTGTCATGGCTCATTTTCCAGAAGAAGCAGAAAAGATCGGGAATTAAGGAAAAAGTCTTTAAATGTTTGCAGCAAGATACATCTGGGACTGTGCAGGAACAGCTTAGTAGGTGAACGCTGCAAGTCGTAAATTCTTTGTGGGGAGAAGGAAGGCACAAGTACATCCCTAACAGAGCTTTGTGGCTTCATACGCTGCCTCATTCATTCTCTTTCCTCCTCGGGATGCTGCTCTGCAGGCAGCACAGGACAGGGTCAGACCAACCCCCCGCGGGCTGGCTGCACTTCACCCTTCCCCTTGGGAAACTGGCTCCCGCTCAGGGCATCGAGGCTTCCCTCGCTTTAGGTCTTTCTAGTTGTTGGCAGCCCAATTTCTTTCGGCTTGCTTCTCTTTCCTCGCTCTCCTTGTTCTCTTTCAGGCTGCAAAGGAAACCTCAGGTGTCTGTGGGAAGTTTGTGTAAGAAAGGAGCATCTTGCAGTCACAGCAGCGTGCCTGCTCCCTTCCAAGTTGCTCGTGGTATGCCAAATGGTCCAGAGTTATTGTTTGATCTGATCCTTTAATTAAGAATTAAATTGCTCACTGTTGTGTAAACTAACACATTGCTTCCTTGAAAACTGGATGAAGCACGGAAGGGTATTTTTCTTATTTTTCTGATTTTGGGGGGAATAATTTTCTTGCCATGTAAAAATAAATGAGGCTGCTAGACAAACAGCTTGGGTCTTTATAGCCTCTCTTCAAGTAATTATGGTGTAATTCAGGCTTCTGAAATAAGCAGCTAACAATAAATAAATGATTAACCTGTCTTTGTGGTATTGAAATCTCTATGTATTTTAATGCAGCCCCATTTACCATCGTTGTAAATACGAGCAAACACATATTTGAACATGCAATATAGGAATTACATGAGAACCAGAGGATTTGATGCCAGAACACATAAGAGTTCACAAGCCAAAGACTTGCCTGGCTCCCTGTGCTTGGGTTAGTTACCTTTACTTAAAGGCAGGTGATGTTAAAAGTCTTTTCCAACTGATTCTGCTTGTGGTATTTGGGTTTCTCTGTGGTACAGATGGAACAGCCCTGTCCTGGCTGTATTCACGTGGGTTTGCAAAGGGACTTTGGGGTGTGCACAGAAGCTGCAATAGCTGAAAAACCCATCTGCCCTGCAGAGCCATTTCCAAGTGCAGAGAAACGAAAGAGCTGCCTGATTCTTCACTTTGGTGTCAGAGGCAACAGTGCTGACGTGCGCAGCGGGTGCTGAACCTCAGAGGCAGGATAGACTGGTCTGTTTGATTGCAGTGTGAATCGGTTCTTAGCTGCATGACACCCTGTGTCATAGCACAGCCCACAGACTGGCTCCAGGCAGCTCGTGTTATGATCTGTTGTAGACATGGACAGACCCTGCCGTTCAGTCTGCAAAGCCAGTGGGTGCCCCTTGACCCCTGGGCTCTAGAGCACGGGCACTTCTCCTGCAGAGCTGGCAGTGAGGCAGAAGTTAGTGCAGAGAGAATACTCATCTTCCCTTTTCCTCGCTATCTTCTGCTCCAAGCAACTTGTCAACCATCAGCACCTTGAGGTGAAAAGTGAGTAATATGGGAATGTAAATCTCCAGTTCCTCTGCTGTAGCGACAGTGCAGTTTTGGCAGTTGAGAAATGCTGCCCTTCTGCCAAATCCTACCTGGGTGTGAACGGTAGGCAGATATCCCAGCTCTGAGTCTAGTTTGTTTTCTAAAGCAAGGTGATGCTCCTTAAAATTAAGTGTCATTTCTCTTTTCTTGTTGATATATTTTCTTTAACAGCAAAGAAAGGCTGCAGAAGAAAATTGAGTAGAGTTTCTACTGAATTCAAAAACACTGTAGTGATAAATATGGTTCTGAATAAACCTCCTTGTAGTCACAAATCAATTAATCTTTTTTTTCCCCTGTGCACTCCATCCTGAGGATTTATTTTTTCATTGAGCTTTTGCTAGCTAGTGCAGTATACCTAATTCTTCACCTGGATAAATAACTAGTGGCATTTTTATTCTAAAGCAAACCGGCATTATCTTTCTTGCTGTGTACAAGCAAATGGAAAATAACCTTCATTTTATTTATTTATTTATTTTCCCCAGAGCAACTTCTTGTGATTTGTGGTTTATAGAATCAATAAAAAAATAAAAATAAAAGAGTCCAGGGCTTGGCTCTGAGGAGCAGCTCACTTGGCCTCTGAATACAAGGGGTGTCATCAGTCTGCTTGACCATTAGCCCTTGGCTGACGGTACACCCTGATTTTTGTGGCAAGGGCTGTCCTGCTCCTTTGTTTGGCTCAGATAGGTGGGCAGAAGTTTGCTCTTGTTCTGTTTGGAGTCAACTAAAATCTCTGCAGAGAGTTTAGTTGAGCTGTGTCTGGGCTCATCAGATCTGGGGTGAGTAGTGGGGTGTGTGAGCTGAGCTCAGGGCAGGGACGCAGCAGACACACGTGTCCTACACATGTCCTTGTGATAAGTGACTGAGGCTCACCTTGGGTGGTAGAAGCTCAGTCTTCAGCCTTCTGTTTCTCTTTAAGTGAGTTAAAAATAGAAACTAAAAGAGGACCAGGCATACACAGGCAGCATGTAACTTGCTGTGTGAATCACCTGCATAGCCTCAGTGCTACCTGGAGGTGCAGCACCCCCTCAACACAGGTTATTGCTTGTGCTGCGCAGAGGCACAATCTGGAGTAAGTCCAAATGGTGACTTGCTGACTATACAGATGTTGGGCTTTCTGGTGGAGGTGGTCTGTGCCCACCTGAGGGGCGGGGAAGTAGGACAGAGCTTGCCTTGAATCAGAAAATGAAGTTAACTGGACTGGGAGAATGGTTGTGTGTAGCCTGACCTGGCCTGTGCCAGATCAGGGCACCAGTCAGTGCAAGGAAGCCTCCAGAGTTCCCTCTGCGCCGAGGCTCCCTATTAAACCTTTTTCTTTCCTCTTCCTCCTTTCCCCTTCCCGTCACTTCCATGTTATGATCTGAACTCTTAACAGTCCTATCTTTGTTCCCTGCAAAACCCAGGGGAGAACTGATGAGAAATAATCTGGAGGCATTGTGCTTGAGACTAAACTTTAAAACTAATTCCAAACGTCTTGTATCTGACCAGCTTAATCCTAGATGTGAGCATGTATTACTGAATGTCTTAGTAACTGCCACTTCAAGATGAATTTGCCAGATCTTTCTTTTATTTCTTTAATATATGGGAGGTGGCTTCAACAGGTTCGTTACCAAATGTTGAAAAATTGAACAGCCATTTGGTTTTCTCTTCAGCCGGGGTGGAGAAGGTGAAGGATGCTGCAGTCCCCGCAGGACACAGAGAAGGGGTAGCCAAGGAAAGTCAGCCTAACAGTCTTTGGGAGTGCTATGGGACTGTGTTGAGAATGTGTGGTACAGAATTTGTATTCTGAACTAGGACACCACCTATATTTTGACACCGTGGCTGACTTGCAGAAGTATTTTTACACAGGGCACAGGGCACAGGATGGGAAGCAGGCAGCTGGACTACAGAGCTCCCCACGAGCTCTTTTTCCACCCGTTGTAGATGTGAAATGTTGATTGAGGTCTGAAATTGTGAGTAATGGAGATATTTAGAATCTCTGAAGAGCTCTTCCACTCTGAAAGATTGTCTCTCATTAACATCCTATATCAAGGATGCTCCTTGAGAAGAGCAATCTTCCCTGTATACAAGCTCAGTGGCCTGTTAAATGACCTGCTCAGCTTCTGTCCTGCAGTTTATGAAGGAGAGAATTTGATTTTATTTTTCTTTTTACCTGGCTAGAAGAGGGAAAAAAAAAAAGGCAAGGGAATGCTAATTACCTGCAAATCCTCTTTCCAAAGTCATGCAAAGTGTCAGCCCCTGGAAGTGTTCTTTGTGGAGGGCACTGTGTGTTAGATCTGGGGTTTTCCACTGCAGGGTCTGGTGTATTGGGTTTAACCAGCGGATGGTAAAACCCCTTTGCTGCCTGCTAGATGTGGCAGGGAACAAGGTGGAACTGGAGGAAGGTGGAAGGATGCAAAGGGTCTGGCTGGGCTACCTTTTCTGTCTCAAAGAAGTAGTATCCTGCTAACAGCAGTGTGAGTCATACAAGCTAAAATTAATTGATAACAACGTGAAACTGTCTTAAAATGACAAAGTTTAACAACTGCAAACATTAGCTACATCTAACAGCAAAAGTGAGCCAGTAGCAGATGGTTCATAAAAGCCTCGTGTCAGCTGCATACATGGCCACAGTTAATTTACTGGTGGGAACTGAAGGCCTTTATCATCAGCCTGACCAATGGAATCTCACTTTGGGCAGCAAGACCTCCTCCTTTCTTTTTGTGTCCTGGGAGGAAGGAGGGATGTTCAGTTAACTCTTCTGTGTAATACCTGCCCTGGTTGTTCCCTCCTTGACCTGTTGATACTGTGGTGGATGCTTTTATCCTCTGTATCACAGAACTTCCCAGTGAGGTCCCAAACAAGATGAAGCATTTAATAGGCATGCACCAAATGCACAGCAGAGCAATCCATGTTGCAAAGGCCTTGGCATCTGAAGAGCTAGAGAAAGATGTTTAAAGTAGAGCGAAGCGTTGGAAGTGGCTCACCCAAGGCCACGAGTCAAGCTATAAGGAGGCTGGGAATAGAGCCATGGGCCTGTGCCCTGAGAGCAAAACTCTAATTCACATCTTCTCCCAGCAGAGAAGGTACAGTTTAACAACTGTACCTGCCTCCTTTAAACTAAGCACTCCTGTAAGGTGGTGTGTGTGCTCGGTCTTGCATAGTATGAAGTAGAAGACAAATGAACCTGCTGAGAAAACGTACATTGTATTGTATGCCATGCCATGAGAAGTCTGCCAGGGTGTGATGCATCTTGCTAGCACATCTGAGAGCACCACCCTGAAGAGGGATGCAGGTGCTGGGTAGTCCAGCAATGCCTCAGCATCACCAGTCAATGGTGTGCCTTGGCAGATGGACACCCCAGCTGATGGCATGTCATGATCCTGCTCTGGGGGGCAGGGCCCTGACAGCAGCAGGGTGATGATTTCAGAGCTGCCAAGCCTGCTCTGGGTGTATAATTCATGAGGCTTATTTGTGACAGTTTAAAGGACATCACTGTCATTCCAGAGTCAGATCCCTGGGGCTGTTGTGTGGTGAGCCAGCTCCAGGGAGTCCATACGTGGTTTTTCAGGGCTAAACTCTACACTGCTGCGAAAAGAGAAGCTGCATATGTAATGGATGGGACAGTTTTCTCATCTGGTAGCAGTCAGCTGCAAAGCTCGTGGAAGTGCTGGTGAAGGGCACTCGGGGAAGTTGGTGTTTGACACCTTTTGGCCCATAGGCACCAAGGGAGTCCTGTTGTGGAGCGGAGACATTTCAAGAAGTTGTAGCAAAGTGTAGTGAGCTCGTTCCGATTTCATCCCCATCAGCGGCTGCTGGGAGAGCCACAAATGCTGCATGGCTTTGGAAAGAGGGAGAACACCACTACTCTTCCAAAAAAAACCCCACACAGTTTTGTCTTTGGGCAGGCTCTATTACTAAGGGGGTTGTGATGGTGGATGCCTGTAATGGCTTGAAGGTCAGTGGTGTGAAGTTTGGCCTGGCACATGTAGGAGTAGCTGTTGGTAAAACGCATCTTTGGGGTTTAAAAGTGGCTTTGGAAGGGCTTGGGATTGTGGTGTGATCACAGAGGATCCCATAGTGTAGGATATCTCTGGCCTTAAGGACACAGAGGGTCAGGTGGCTTCGCTGTCTGTGTTGGGAGCTCGTGAACATACGGAGGTCTTGATGCCTGGCTGCAGAGCTGGTCAGGGTGGCTACTGCGTGTGCTGTGTTCTCATCCAACATCAGAGTGTTTTCTGAGTGCTGCTGAATATTCAGAGGCCTGAATAAGTGAGGCAGTGAAGTTGAAAACACAGCTTGACAAGAACTAAACTCTCCCAGTGGCTGAGCTGGGATGCTGACAAGAGGTTCTGAGCATCCTGATGGCCCAAAAGATTCAGCTCCTTGGATCTGTTTCCAAAACGTTGCTGATGATCAGCGCCTTGCAGGATTTGTCCCTTTATGTCCCTTTATATAAGGATCAGACAAATGCTGGCATATTTATCTCCTTCCTGAGATTTCGTCAGAAAAATGGATGAGCTCTGAATTATTCACCATATGCTTCCCATTTGGGCATCAGACTTTGCATTCTCTCTCCCTTGCTGTTGGGGACTGGAGTGGTGGAGCGAGGGTGTATCTCAAACCTGGTTACCATAATCTTCCTCCTTTGCTCAGCAACTTCAGAACACTAATAATTTAATTCAGTGTCTTCCCTTCCTTCTGCTGCTGTTCCCCATGGACTTTTCCAGGCGCTTGCGCAGTCAGCGTGTTCTGCTCCCCTCGCATATGGCGCACAGAATTCCCCACGTATCCAAAAGCAAACTGAGGCAATATTAAATGTTCAAAAAAATGTAACAGTGCAGTTAGAAACATCACAATATGGAGGCTACTGAAAGGGAAGGCAGTTGTGCCCAGGAGCTAACAAATCTGCTGGCAACATGTCCTATTGCACTAGTGAGCAGGAGCTGGGTAGAGCTCTTGGAAGGGCATTGTACTTCATCATGGTAACTTTGAACCTCTGGCTTTGGGAAGTGAAAGAGCCTGGCTCTGATGTCATAGCCTCTCATACCTGCAAGGTATTTTCCATCAGCAGGTGTGTCCCCGAAGCCTTCTCCTTCCCTCGCAGAGCTGATTGTTCCCACAGCCTCTCCTCCACCATCTCGGGGACCTCTGCTGAACAAACTTTCACCCAGCATGGTCTTTCTCTTACCCCTGGGGACCCAGCACCAGATGATCTTCCAGATGTTACCTGCTAAGTGCCAAGTGAAGGGGAACAGTGCCTTTGTTTTCTGGCTGTTGCTTCAGCCCTCTGTGCTGCAAGCCTGGGTTGATGTTGGGGTGCGCTGCTGGCTGGTGTTCAGCCTGCTCTCCCCAGCATGCCCAGGTCCTTCTCAGCTGCACCACCCCAACCCATCTTCAAACAAACAGCTGCTCCAGGTGCCAGACTTTGTCTGTACTGGAGCTCCTGCTGGTGCATTCCTTCCATCTAGGTCCCTCTGAATGCTGGTTATCTGCTCCTGAAGTGATGACTGGAGAAATCGCCTGGGTGTTAAGCAAGAAAGTTTGGGATGGACAGTCAAGAGATGCGTGCTGTTGAATTTGTGGGGTCTTCAAGTACTCAGAGACCGCTCTAGGCAGTGATGACATCCATGCTTGCAAGCATCATGGGAGGGTTTTTTTCTAGCTGTCATGACTGGTGAGCCAAGCTCTGTTGTCCCCAGGGACCTTAGGACCTATGACCTGCTCAGTCAGAGCCCGTAGCTGGCCATCGGTACTGAAGAGGTTTGTCAGAGGGGGCAAAGGAAAGCTATTTAGAAGTCATTTCAGTTTCTAGTGAATAATGCCCCAAACCGAAAAGCTCCAAAGAATATTAGATCTGAGATCTGTTCAGTCTTATTATTATCAGTCCAGTGTTTTGAAGGCTCTTCAGTTCAGCAAGTCCATCTTAAATGCTTCCAACATATGGCCTTAGTAAATGAGTGCCCTATTTATATCCCTGGAGTTTTGTCAAGCATCTGTTTCAAGTACAGTGTGGCAAGCATGAAATTTTTGGTCACACGAACGCAGCGTACTGTATATATTTGTTAAGAAGCAGATGTGATTTTTAGGTCAAATGTCTGGAGTGAGCAGCTTTATGCAGTCGTGTTGGCAGTTGCCCATACACTGAATAACGTTTTCTGTTAATACTGGGAATCTGGTTTGGCTGTACCTGATTCTGTGATGACAAGGGGAATGGTGGACTCTTGTTTTCCAAAGGTGTAGTAAATCTCTCGTCTGTCCGTGACCCTGGATCCAGCCTGCCTGGGGCGAGGGCTTTCGGTGAAGCTGAATTATTCTGAAAATGCTGCCTCTTTACTCTCGAGGTGCTGATCATTCCTAACTCTTGACTAGCAGCCTGGAGTTAGTGCTGCTGTGCTAATGCCCATGTGATGGGAAATGGTATCAAAGGGAAGCAGCCGTGATGTGCGATTGGGATGGCATTACTTCCTGAATTAATCTCCTGAGCATTGCTGAAATTCCATGTGCAGATTGCTATTTTGTCTGAACTGTGCTTTCTTTTTAGTGCAGTCATGCATGGAGCAGCACAGAGCTCTTGCGCTGGTTGCAAATGTCAGAAGTCAAAATCCTGATGTGCTGAAATGTTGCGTTTCCTGCAGAGAATGAAGGCAAGGCCCTTTTCAAGAAAACCATATTGGAGAATATGCTGCTTCTGGCTTTTTATAATCCACCACACTGCTGAATGGATTGGTTGTTGGGGTATCGAGGATACTCTATGAAACAATACGTTTCAAAATAGATAAGGAAATTAGTTGCCTAAGTTGTGAAGTTTTATAAGAATAATAACATTTAATGTAGTGAAACCCCCATGCAGCTCAGCAGCCAGCCTCTGGGAGTGGGTGATGGGGTACTTGTGAAAAGCAAGAGCCCAGGGTGCTCTTTCCCCTCCTGCCTGGTGCTGCAAGTGACTTCAGACTTAGAATTGATTTGACCTGGACGTGGGTGTTGAAAATGTGCTCCTGGACCCGCCCTCCAGAAATCTTGAATTTTCAGCTTTTTCCTGTGCTCTGTGGCATGCAGCATCACTTACATTCCAAATAACCTCTGCTTTTTTAATTCCTTCTGGTATGGTCCTGCCTTCTAGCATCTTCCCTGTAAGAAATAGCAGGTAAACTATTCCCTGCTGAACCTTTTAATCTTCCAGTTCACGTTGCAATCTTGCACTTGACCTGCTATTTTTTCATTCCTTTCCTTGTTGTTTGGGAGTGCAGAACTGAGACAGTGCAATTGGCAGCTCTCATGTTCCATAAAAAAATTCCAAGTAATTTTAAACCTCTTTCTGGGCACGAGAGGTGCACTGCAGCTCCTGAACAGTGAAGCAAAGGGAGCACCCTGATGTTCTGCAGGATGGTATTTTCTGAAAGCACAAGTGCCAGTGTTGTCACCTGAAGCCTTTAGGTGTATCCTATGCAGGCTGTGCTCATAAAGGTATTATAAATTAGATTCCATTTGTTATGCTCTTTGGTTCGTGGAAATAAATCATGCCACTAGTTTTATTTTTCTGAAGTACTGTATTAAGGGGTGTTCTGTGTTTGTGTAAATGAAAATACCTTCTTTCAAAAATGAAATGGAATGTCTCTAGTTGTTTTGCAAACTCTTATTTGCATGCAGGTAAGTACACGCCGGTGCATGATATTAAGATCCTCTGCAAAGAGACTTTAAGCAGAGACTGAAAATTTCCTGGAGGCTTTGGTGCATGATATGTTTTACCTGAAGCCACTCTCTGCAGGGCTGAGGTCAGCTTGAGGGTGTGGGTTAGCTGGGTCTTTTCCTGTCCTGGGTCATCATCATTCCAATGGCAATGCAGAAGCTCACAGCATTTTCTAAGCCTCGTGTTAAGTTCTCGGTGACTTTTATTAGAGGGTTTTGTTTCTCTCGTTATCTGATGAGGGATCTGCCCATGTCTTCATGTGAGTGCAGCTGCATGAAAATCAGGCTGTTATCTGAAACAAAAATGTCACCTTGGGGATTTTGAGGGTGCTTCATCTAATTTAAAATAAAAAAATTCATGTTTGGAAAAAATAACTAAGGAGGCTGCTTGAGTTGAAAAGTTGAAGATGTTTGGTCTTCTGTTTGAACTAAATACATTTTTTTTTTTTTTTTGATTAAGAGTGTTTTTTTGTGAAAGTGATTGCTCATCTCTGTCCATAAAGTCCACCTGGAACTTGCCTTTTGCTGTTAACTTCACGTAGGAGTTGTTTGCTGCTGGATGGTGAGAGATGGAGAGAGAACTCGTTAACAGAGCTAGGAGTTGTGCTCGCAGTGGGTAAAATAACAGCCAAAGTGTCTTGATAAACAGCTAGTTGAGGGTTTTGTGGTATACCTCAGATCCTCTCTTCTCATAAAGCCACAGCAGGTCATAGCGTAATGACAGACCTTTGGGTCTCGGTGCGGTTGGTCCCTCACAAAGAGGGGGGTTGTATTGGCCTTTGCTCATAGGGTGTCATCCTCTTTTAGCCGTGGGCCTTTTTCCATCTCTCCTAGCAGTGTCTCATCGATTGTTTATGTTGTCTAATTGGGTGGCTGATAAAACTACAGACAATTGTGAAGCAGCTGATGTTTCTTGAGTGTGTTTCTTCTATAGCTGATCTTAGACTGGACTCAATCCAGAGCCCTTCAGGTGGTTGTGCTGGACATTGAATGGGGTTGTGAATTCTCATCACATGTTTCTGCTTTAAAACCTGCAGTTGCTAGAAGAGGTGGGGCAGGCAGAGGGCTTAGCTTTGTACCAGGCTGTTGATCATGGCTAAACCCCTTTCCCTTGCTGAAGCTGATTACAAAACTTCCTCCTCTTGAGCCAAGATTTTTCATTTGTCGAAAAGGGAGGATATAAGAGGTAGGCCTGGTGTTATTTATTGTTGCAGGAGCTCTGCTATGGGATGTGCTTTGCAGAAGGAAAAGCTTGACTTGCCTGTTTTCATTTCATCTATCCAAGTTACAGCTCCTACACGCTAGTTCAGTGGGCAGAGAAAGACACTTTATCCCTTCCCCACTTGGAAACCGTGAGCTTCCAAACCAGGACTGAGATCAGATCTCAAGACTCCTTCAAGTCTGGATGCATTTCAGTTTGGCTGAGATGTCTGTAAAGAAATAACAAGAGTGTTGTGGCTTGGGAAAACTTGTGCTCAAATATTCAGCTGAGAGGTCAGAGACGTTCACGTTTGGATTGAACCGGTTGCTGCTGCGCAGGGTATAAATCAGCTGTGTCAGCAACTGGTGCTTAAATGTGTCTGCTGTAACCAAGAGTAGGTGCAGTGTGTTTGATGCTCTGCCTTGTGTGATGCCTGCTACAGCTTGTGCAGTGCATCTGCCCACATGGAAAAATACTCAGTAAAATAACAAAAACCAACAAGGTTTTTAGATTGCTTCTGCAAGAGTAGTTGTGAGGCTAAATTCATGCAGTTCTAACTGCAGAGCCACACAAATGTTTTCCCATTAAGGAATTACTCACTCTTGCAGATTTTTCTGAAGCAGCAGGATTAGGATTTGCTGCTCTTGAGTCCAAATCCGGTGGGTTTGGGGGCAGTTGGGCAGTGGTGGGGCACTGCTTCTCCTCCTGCATCATGGGATCCATCCTGGGAGATGATCTTCCTGGAAGAGCACTGTCTGTTAGTCTGCCAGTCCAAATGGCCTAAAGCAGATGCAAAGGATAGGTTGAAAAAGGCAAATGGTGGACATGAAAAGAGTCTCATTATAACATGCAGAGCACAGAGAATGGAATGGGGGGTGGGAAAGAAGCACAAAAGGCTGTTAGCCAGGGCACCAAACTATTTCTTTTCTGTTTAGCTTCAGCTTCCCTTAAAATTCCTGCTGTTTATCCACTTTGCCCACACGGGAGCCAGAAGCCTTCCTGCTCTTTTCTGTCAAATTAAATTAATGGGGAGAAAAAACAACCACACAGATGCTCTAAATCCCAGGCTAATACTGCAGAGTTTTGGCTCTTGCATCTGATTCTCAACGTGGTTCAAAAGCAACTCTGGAGGCACTCGGGGCACTCAGAAAGGCAAAAGAGCAACAATTTTTGTGTTTAAATTGAGAGCTGAAATTTTCATCAGGTTCTGGAAGCTGAGGTGTGGAACTGACTCGTTCGTGGCTTTGTCTGTGATCTGTCTGCCTGTGTGGGCATGTGTGATGGGAATAATTTGCTTGCAAGTGTTCAAGGCCAGGTTGGACACAGAGCAGCGTGCACGTGCTTTGGCGATTTTCACTTTCTGGGGGACAATTTGATTTTTTTCAATATCATGTGAAGTCTTCTCTCTGCAGTGTAACTTTTAGTGACCAGCTCAAGACCTGGAGAACAGCTGCAGTTCAGAGGGTCCCAATCACCAATGTCCTGGCCTGTGCCCCTGCAGCCCCATGATGGCAGAACCATCATGTCCTGTGGATGCAGCCACAGTTTTTGTGCAAGGGAATACTTAAGGCAAAGGTTGCAGCAGTTGCAGGACAGCACCAGCCACCTTCTTGCTTGTTGCATTTTCAAGTACAGAGAAGAGCCAAGGGGAGACTGAAATGGACTTTTGGTTTTAACCAGAGCTAAGAACCCAGATCCTTCTGTAAACAGCTTTGATTTGGTTCTTTATAGGCAGCTCAGGCCTTCTCCTGCCATCATAGCACCTCTCTGACAGCATGTGCTCTGCTGTGGTAGTTCCTTTTTCATCACTGTCTCTCCTCTTTCTCATTACCTGGATGACTGGGTTGCAAAAGATCCTCTCCCGTGCTCCAGCTTTATGGCTGGAATCTTACAGTGCTGTTGGGAGTTTTGCATAAGTGATCCTGTGTGCATGGATTTGCCTTTTCTCTTGAAAATTGCTGGAGGATGGAGGGAGTTTCACAAACCTTCGGATGGATGGAAGCAGTTTTATCAGTATGAGTTACAAAGAGCTGGTTTGGCCTCAGTGAAAGCTGAGACTCTGGATCAGGATACAAGGGAAACGTGTAACATCGGGGATCTGGAGCTGTTGCAACTATTTATGGTCAATGCCAAGGATGTGTTTAGGATTTTGCTGAGTTGAAGCCTATATGAAGAGCCTATGGTAAATAGATATTCTGGGTTTCTTTCACTTAGCCATCTTTTAAAGCAAAACATATTATTGAAGTAGGTACTGTTTGCAAGATTAAGACCAAAATTTGCCAAACAGTATTTTGAAATGCTGCTATTTATGATAGATATTTATGGTAGATTTTATGAGAGCAAAGCTTTGCTTTGTTTTGGCTTTCTCCAGTCTGAGAGATGCTGCTGGCAGGACAGCTTGTGTTCACAGTGTCATCTTCTGTACCCTGCTGCCCCTGTTGATACTGCACATCTGCAGACGTAGAGCAGCAGTTTCAGAGAATGCGGATGCTCTCCAGTGTTCTGTGCGACAGGTCCTTTTACTTCTTGAAAACCACCTGCCAAATATCTCTCCAATGTATCACAAGCCATCAGTACAGGTTTTAATGATTTTATTAATTCAGATTAAGTTCTTCAACAAGAGCACGCCAGCCACAGTGTCATCTCCAAGCTGAGAAAATGTCAGATCCTCACCTCTCAATTAAAGCAGGGATGGTAAAGTGGGACCTAAGTAAAGGGGTTCTTCAGCGAAGCGTTAACGCTGAAGTGTTTGGATGAAGTTCACGTGTGGATTATGAACATCTCTATTAGAGCACTTGTCCCCTGTAGGTTATGTACATGTTTACACCACAGCTTTAGGAGAGTTTGGTTTTGCTTTTCTGACTTAGCTCCTTAACATTGCAGCCTGCTGGTAAAAAGCAGCTTCCTGCACCTGGCTCTGGCAACTAAGAGGTTACAACTTTCCTTGCCTCCTTTGCTATTTTGTGATCCATCCTTGGACCATTAAAATGAACCCTTTTTTTTTCTGATTACAGCAAAAAATGGAGTGAAAATGCTTTTGGCTCTTTTGACATGTGGTGCTTTGTGGAGAGAGCGTAATTGTTATTCCATGTAGTAAACCTGGCAGTGATGCCTAGCTATTTGTCTTTCTTTCCCACTGTTAATATTGCACAAGCAAGAAGCCTTTGTAAAGACACTTTTAAAATGCAATTTAAGTTAATAGTAGTTTGTTCTAGAATCAGAAGGCAGTTTGGAGTGGAAGGCATGGAGCGTGTCCTCACGGTGTGAACTCATTGCAACTCTTGGTTTGGTTCAACAGTCTCTGATTTTGCAGGACTCTCTGGAGGATTCACTGATAAAGGTTTCCCTGCTCATCTGACTTCTTTTCTAGGAGTTCAGACACTGACATCCACTCTCTCCAGTTGTTTCCAGACCATGGGTTCACTCACAAAGTCCTGATTTGTTGAAAGCCTGAAGCGTGTTGGAGGGCTGCCAGGGTGAACTGTACGTCCTTTCCCCCGGGGAATCTGATGCTGCTTAACTTCAGGCAAAACACAAATAAGAGTCAGCCTTTTGTCCACAAACGTATTGTAACGTGGGGCAGATGCTTCATTAGCAAAATGAGAATGGCAAAGCACTTGGGATTCCCTGGGTAAAAATGTCACCTTTCTCTAGAAAATGGAAGCAGCTCCCTCTCTGCTTCCAGCTGCATTTTTATGCATCAAGGTACAAAAACATATTGCAGAGCTGAAAGACCCAACAGGAACAGGCTGACCGGAGGGTTTCTGGAGTCGTCTTCTCTGGAGACTTTCAAAACCCCCCTGAACATGTTCCTGTGTGGCCTGCCCTGGGTGATCCTGCTGTGGCAGGGGGGTTGGACTCAATGATCTCCGGAGGTCTCTTCCAGCCCCTACTATTCCGTGATTCTATCTCAAATACCCCTCCACACAGCCTGAACTGTGGTGGGTCATCTTGCATCCCCTCCACCTCCTGGAGAGGAGCCAGTGCCCGAGCCAAGCCCAGGGTGTGGGGAGCCAGCCTTGCCATGACCTTCTCACCCTGTTAGTCCCGGGAACCTTGTTGCCAAATTGGTTGTGAATTGCAAGACAGGACCTGCAAACACGGCTAGGTGAATGTTCCTGCTGACTTCTCCAGTTTGCCCGTGTGCAGCCAGTGAATGACGTTCTGTTCCTCAGTATGACAACTTGAAGGGGGAACAAGTACCTATTTTTGGCATCTCTTTTGCTCCCCTAATGTTGACTTCAAACAAGCTCCTGTCACGTTAAGTGGACGAGTTAAATCCTGGCTCTTCACCAGGTCCGATTCTTCTTGGGCTGATGCTGCCTTTACACATGGCTAAGCCCATTCATCCCAACTTGCACAGTCACCTAATTATCAGGTGCCAGGGAGCACAGGCTGGCTGATGATGTACACTGGCTGCTTATGTGAGCAACCTGTAATTCAAACACCTTTTTTTTTCTAACCATTGAAGGTGAACTCTTGCCACCAAGGAGCTTGCTGAGAGTTTTGCCAACAACTTCAAAAGGGCCGTGAATCCAGGTTCTCAGTTTAGAAAATCAATGCATTTGGTGATGTTTTGTAAAAAAAAAAAAATAAAAAAAAAAAATAAAAATCAAAAACCCCTCTCAACCCAGCCAAAAAAAGAATTTAAAACCCACAACAAGCTGACTCTGAATGGGTTCATGTTGAGTGGGCCCCATTCCAGCAGAAGTCAGTCACAGGCGAGACTGTTGAGCATGGTTTTGAGCCCTGTGCCAGTCTGAGGTCAGTAGATGACCTACAGCAGTTTTGTGGCTTGCGCTGTGATGGGTGTTGCTTCTCCCTGCCTTTGCAAAGAGCTCTTGCATCAGAAGTAGAGGTCCCCAACCTGTGCATGTTTATGGGAGGGAACAAACCAGAGCCTTAAAATTTTCACAGGTCTTTTGATGTGATAAATGTACCTGGGAATGGGATGTGATTTCTGCTTTTGAAGCTGTTGGCCCTGAGTTGCCTGACCCTGCAACAGGCAGTTTGGTTAAATCTCTTTGCAAATATTGGGACCTACGATTTGTGGTTGGGTAGATCTGCACTAATGCAGACAGAGGTGAATCCAAAGTGGCCTCTCACGCTCCGAGTTTCCTTGCCTGGCAATCACCTTTACCAAGTTTGAATTTACATTTCGATACAGTTCTTCCCATGCTCATTTTTCTTTTCTGTCTGCTTCTCTTAGTGTTTAAAATAAAATAAACCCCAAACCCTGAGAAATGACAACGGCATTTACTATTAAACGCTGGAGGCACAAAATATATCTGCTATATTTCTCAGGAATTATGCGTCTGCACTATGGATGCGTGAAGGGTAAGAAAAACCTGAGAGCTGCCCTCCCTATGAACAGGATCCTATCAAGTAGTTGTCAAAATAAATGCATTACTCAGCTTTTTCGAGGTGCTTACGGGGCTATTTCAGTGCACTCTCATTTACCCACAAAGTGAAACTGCTCCATCTGTCAATAACCATTACTCACGTCCCTATTCTTATTACCAGCCTATCGTGAATGTAAACGTGTTTGCCTAAATTCTGTCTGCAGAAATATTTGTGAAATTCCCAACAGCGTCTGTCTCCTGAATCTTTTAACTTCAACATCCATTACAGCGAGGTAACAGAAACCAGCGTGTGTCTGTGCAGAACAAATCAGGAGGAGCTTGGTCATCACCCCCCACATGTTTCTGACAGTGCCTTGAGGTTAGTGGTTAGGAGAAGTTTAGGTTTAGCAGATATTTCTGAGTGTGGATTGGTCGGTGAGCTGTGGTCACACCGTGGCTTTGGAAGTGAATGTGCAAAACAACCCTCTTGTGGAAGAGGTGCTGTGTGGCTGCTCACGAGCACAGCGAGGCGTAACGATGGCATTAAATCTTTCACTGCTCTTTTATTCATGGTGTTTCTTAGGGGCCAGCCAAGCTGGCAGGGACTAGTGCTCTGTTCCTACCTGTCAAGGGAATTACTTTTTAACTCTGCTTTGTGTCAGCGCGCGGTTTCATTTGTGTTTTTTGTCCCCAGATGTGTGGTTTTAGCTTTGCAGTGTCTTTGTTACGGGCAGTGATTCACCGAGAGTTTTTCTCTTGATTTCTGGGGTATGGCTTCAGTGTTCAGAGAATATAAGTGACATCTCAACCATAAACAGAGCAGGTTTGTTGTAGAGTGATGCTCACATGCACGGCTCTCAGAGCCTGTCTTCATATTATCACCACCTTTAAAAGTCAGTACAGTTGGGAGGGGACCCAGCCACCGTGTGGTATCTGCCTTCCACCCCCTGCTTGGACTGGTCTGTAGAGATGCACAGCAGTGCAGATGTGCGCCGTGGGTGATAGGTGGGGTGGTGGCACAGCCTCCTCCAGCTGGGGCTTTTGGAAGAGTGCAGTCGTGGCTCACGTTTCTGCACTGAGCTCATTCCTCTCTGCATGGAGAGAAGCTGAGAGCAGCACTGCTGGGGAGTGCTTGCTAAGATGGGGAAGTCTGGCAAATTACACTGATTTTCCTCTTCCAGGACGCAGCATTCTGGGCAAAGTCCCACTGTGGTTACTGAGGGGTCTTGGGCAGCTCAGAGCAGAGTGAAGGATGGGGGTGGCGTGTTGAATTCTGATCGTTCAGCTCTAGCGTGGCACTTGAACTGGGGCTCAGCTCATTGCTGCGTTGGGCTGACAGTTGTGTTGAGGCAAAGAGAAGTTTGTTTACCTGTGAAATTTGTTTGCTGCGATTTTTCTGCTAGGTGGAGAGGAAGAACATGACTGAAAAGTCAGCCACTTTGCTGCCCTTGAGAAAAAATACGTTCATGTTAAAAAAAGAAAAGTAAATAACATGTTCCTGTTAAGTGCCTGTTATACATATTACATCTAAAAGTAATTATCATTTAATTAGCAGTCTAGCAACAGTGGAGATGAAGTTACAGTTACATTGCATTTACCACTGACAGCAAGCAAAGGGTCATATTAATGATGAAGTAATTCCTGCAGAAACGATTTGAACCAGCCCTTTGGTGAGTGTGAACAGCACTGCAGAGCTGAACCCCTGGGGCCAGGGTGCAGAGACACAGAGGTGGTACCAAAATGTGCCCACTGCAGGTTTTTCATGATTAACATCCACTTTGTCCATAAGGTATTAGATGCTCTCCTTTGGAAACCAGTGGGATTAGGATCAGGTACCAGATTAGCTGAGCATGTGCAGTCTGACACCCAAACTGGTCTCCATCCCAGGCATTTCTGAGGAAGAACATTTAGTTGGTTGGTTGTGGTTTTGTTTTTTTTTCCTTTCCCTTTTCCTGCACTAAACATCATGTTAAAGGCAAGGGTTGGAAGTGCCAAAAGGTCTTGAGTTAGAGGAAATTAAGTGCAAGAAATCTTTCCCCTTTGTAGAGGTGAAATCCCAGCGTTCGCCTGCTCTCGTGTCACTGGGGTTTTTGAACGATTGCAAATGCAAATCCTTAAATCTAGGACTATGTGGGAATACTGTCTTCTTGAGGAACTGGGAAATGATTTAAAGGTGGTGGCTGCCTCTGTGTGTGAAATCCAAGTATCTAGGAGGACTGGTGAAGGCACCTCCCCTTCTGCTCAGAGCTGCCCTCCAGGGTGGACTCCAATTGTTGCCAATTAGCAGAAATGAGCTTTTAAACAACTACTGGCAAAACTTTGAAGCCACACCCTGATGTTGCCCTGAGGAGTTCTGCATCTCTCACAGCAATAAATAGGTCTGATTTACATAGACAAACACTACCTTTTTCATGAAAAGCTAGTGTGAGCTGAATGAGCTGTTCAGTAGGGTGCTTGGTGCTTGCATGGAAGTGATGACTGATAGTCAATAGTAGGAAGAGACTGTGGCCTCTTGTGGATTGATCTCTAGAGGTTTGTGCTCTCCTTACCTACCTCACGTTGAGCACCGGCAGCTTTCCAGGGCACCGCATGGTGATGGACAGCGTGGGGAGGAGACTCATTTACCTCCTGGCTCAGATTAAAACTGCAAACTGCTTTGTTTTGCTAGAATTCTATCTTGTGTTGGTTAACATATTTTAACTAATGAGATAGAGGAAAACATCTATTTTTTCCTAGCGGAGCCAAGGCTTTGTGGCTTAGCTCCTGGGTTTGATTACAAGATGTACTCTGGCTGGATAATTTCTGTGCAAATAAAATGTAACAGCAATTTTCAGATCTGCTTGAAGTGTAAGACCTTCAGGGGACCAGTCATCTAGGAAAAGTAAACCCAGGTTAACTAAATACTGTACCTTTCTGACACTTCATCCACGCTAATCTGTGCTCCCCTTTGTATTCTCTCGTGCTCCGCTTTGCTTCTGGACTGAGCCCTCGATAGCTTTTCCGACAGGGAAAGTATTTTTCTTACTATCTTTTACACATTTTTCAGTGGCTTCCAGTATGAGCCAGTGCATATATGAAAATAATGCTCACTTTTATCTCAGCCTCGAAATCTGAGATTCTTTGTTGCCTCCCCTGTAAGACTGTCCCTGATAAATCACTGTGAGCGATCACTGTTATTTCCCCCAATTTTGCCTTTGTGAATAAATGGGACACCATTAAAGGTCAACCCCCCAGCTTACTGATGTTTGCCAAGGCTCAGTAGTGCTACAGTGGATTCTGGGAGAGAGCTGCTTTCCCCTGTGCTCTAGGGAGGCATCCGAGCTCGTTGCTGCCAGCCGAAGGGTTCACACCGAGTGTGAAAGTCTGGTTTTCCTCCTGAGTGCCTGTCTCTTCACTGCCTCCAGGAATAGCTCTGCAACTGCCATTAAATTAGCTAAAATGAAGAGCCATCTTTTAAGTATATCCCAAGGGAGAATCCTGTAATTGCAACTATTTCCTCAAAACCATTCCCGAACAGAGACTTGAGTCCCATTTGAAGGGTAATTATCAAATTTACTTTCTCCAAGGTGACTTCTTCAGGGCTTGTACTCTGAGACTCAAAACTGCGCACCCCAAAAGCTGCGGTGCAGCGTTGCTCCCCCGCGTACACAGAGAGCACGGCACCGGGACCGTCAGAGTTTCCAGTGCTTGGGCAAATGGTGCAGAACAGCCCAAAACTCCTGCAAATTCTCGTGGCCCCTGAGCAGGGCTCACTCCCACCTTGTGCCTGTTGGTCTGGAAGGGCTTCTTGAGGTTGGTGTCTTTTGCTGAGGTCTCAACTAGGTGGCTGTTGGAGATGGTTGGGTGGTTGGCATGTGACCTAAATGTCCTCTGCTTCCAAGCGGCTGTGGAAGCGGAGTAAGCTCTGAGCTGCATAATGGAGATCTTTGGGGCTGGAGTTTCACTTCAGCTGACAAAATACTTGGAGTTGGGGATGATTGCTACATGCACATGAGCATTTGGACAGCCTAGAGTGGTATGAGAGCTCTTGCAAAAAATGCTAAAGAAATGCAGCATAGAAGTGGGTGCTCAGACAGCCAGTGGTTTTGAGTGCTGGGACATCCTTGGGTTTTCTTGAATGTACAAAGGACAGAGAATGCTTTTAGGCAGTGACTTCAGGAGCAGGTTTTTAACCTGGAGGGGGAATTTTACAATTGAGTTACAGTCCTGAAGCTTGGGTGTGTAAATAGAATTCTGCTTTAGACTCGCGCGCTGTGTGGTGCACACCGTGGGCACCACAAGGGTGTGCACACAGCTTTTGCTGCTGCTGGTGGCTTAAAGAAAGGCTAGAAAGAGCAAGTTGTCTTTGCAGTTCCTGGCTGATGAGGCTATTAACTACCAGTGCTTTTCTCACCGTAGATGACTTCAGTTGGAGTGTTTGGCTTACACAACAATATCTGTAGTTAATTCAGTGGCTCCCATGTGGAAATCACTAAACTGATGTATAAACGCTTTCCCATAAGAGTATCCAAGTATTATACTCATCTGACAGATGAGGAAACAGGTACAAAGAAGTTAAATGCTTTTGCCTCAGGTCCCAGAGCCATCCGCTTCTTGATGTGGAAGTCAGAGCAACACCAGCAAAGTCAAATCTATCTCGAGCAAGGTCACAGACATGGGTAGACATAATAGGTATTTAAAAAAAGAAATAGTTTTCACAGCTTCTTTGCCATTAAAAGTTTAAGTCGTATTAATCTCCAGTAAATTCAGGAAAGGCGTTCAATCTAGCATCTCTTTTATGTGGCATCTCTTATTTTTAATTTGTTTCACAGATTCTGTAGTACTTAGCAACAGCGAGAAAATAAACCTATTTGAAACAGACAATTAAGCAAGGTCACTGGGGCAGGGAAGCTAGAATTATTCAAGAAACAACTATCGCAGATGCCATCCTGGGGATAATATTAAGCAAGGTACACTGCTGTGGGCTAAAATGCCGTGCCTTCACCGAAATTTCATTACTTTCTCGTGAAAGACATCCAGCTTCTCTCTGCCCAGGCCATTACGCAGGCAGCAGAGGGAAGCTGAGAGAGCAGCTCCTGCCTGGCTCCACAGCTGCATGGAGAGGCCCCACTGCAGGAGGCAGGAGCAATATGTATTTCTCCTTTGGAGATGAGATTTGTGTGACATTAGTGTTCGGGGCTCTCACCATCAGCCTCTCGGCCTCGCGCGCTGCCGTTAAGTCACCTCCTGCGGTTACCCCGGCACTCGAACGTTCTCCTGTTACTGCAGAGTTCTTAAATTAATGATCCAAAGTTCACTTTTAAAGCAAATAGCGCTCTGTAGCACCTCGGCTGTGTCTGCCCTGCATGTGTGCTTTCGGGAGTACTGGGCTGGAGCTGAGGGTTGAGACACAGGCACTGGGCCGAGGAGCTCTTGGGGAGGGCCAGGGCCAGGCAGAAGGTTGCCTTCTGGACTGAGCCCTCTCTGAGGACAGGGGCAGGGCAGCAGAGTGCAGTGGGGGGTAGAGCTGGTGAAGATGCCAGGCAGGCTGGGGAGGGGGGGAGGTTTTTTTATTTTGGGCCTCTGGTTTGCTCTGCCTGGCCCCAGCGGTTGCCCTGTACAGGCAGGTTGTCCTGCCTTGGTGTCATCTCGTTTCAGAGAAGAGTTGGGTCACTTCTAGCTCTGGGCTCTGCTTGAACCTCTTCTGTCCCAGCCTCGCCACCTCATGGGCCCCAAGAGCCATGGCAGGCTCCACAGGGCAGTTCCCAAGGATGCAGATGGTCACTAAAGCCAAGTACAATTTAAAAAAATGGCTTTTTGTTTTCCAGTTAATTTCTAATTCATTGGGTTTCTCTCCTCTTCCATTTCTCTGACCCCCAAAACCCGAGGGACCAAAGGTTTCCTCTGAGGCTTTGCTCTCAGACTGCCTGCAGATCCCCATGGGAACAGCAGGTCACCGGGGATGGCGGCAGCCCTGGGGTGGCCTTTGGAGCACTCAACAGAGATGCTGCCCCCCTGCCACCCCAGAGCCACTCTGCTGTGGCCAGACTGGGCCCAGTGCCTGTTCTGCAGTGGGCTGAGCCAGCCAGGAAGGCAGCCAGCAGGGGAGGGCTCCAGCCTGAAGTCCCCTCAATGAAGCTGATGGTCCCCAAGCTCTGGGACACAGCTTGTTGCCAGTGGAACAAATGTTCCTGCATGGACTCCGCCCTGTGGAGGTCTGCTGCCTGCGGGCAGGGTCTGATTAGCCCTGTTTTATGATGAGAGGGGTCAATCCTTAATGCCACACACACCTATTTAATTTCCGCACATATTTTCTCACTATAAACCTGTGTTACTTGTCCTGGTCTTTATTTATTCTGCAGTATGTTCCCTGTGCCACACACACAGAAGCACAGAGGTGATGGTGCTGGCAGTTGTTTCTGTTTGCAGATCAGGTCCTTAACTTTGTCTGTGGCCAAAAGAAAATGAAGTGGTGTGTTACAGAGTGACATGTAAAAATAAAGATGGTGTCTTTCCTTATCCTGGTATTGTCAGGGAAATCATTGATAGGCCACCATTTAAAGCCACAGAATTAGTTGACTAAACTTGATACCTTACCTGAAATTTTCTATGTGTTATGAAGTAATTTCTGCGTGTTATGAAGTAATTAAATTTAATGTCAGAATCTCCCAGCACTTCCTGCTGAGATGCTGGCATCCACTGGTGACCCCCAGCAGAAATGTGGAGGTGCAGGCAGGGGGCAGATGTGGAAAACTGTCCATGTTCTGCAGAAGCCTGACTTCTCAAAATGGAAAAATAACATGATTGAATTCAGAATGTTACATCATGAGTGGTATGTTTGGGAGAGAGACAAATGACACCTTTCTGGGCAGGTGAAGGACCATCCACATGTGCTCACTGCAGTGTCATGTCTCCTAAAGCAGTGGGAGTGTGGTGTGGAAGGTGAGCAGCAACCTGGTTGAAGTTTATTGAATGCAACAGCAGTTTAATGGAAAGTGGACACCCCAGCAGTTCTTCAAGTATATTCTCAGCCTTCTTGCACTCGGTGGTATGGCCGCTAATTATTTTTTTAATATCCTTTTTTTCTCCATATTTTAAACTTACGCTTTAGTATAAAATTGGAAGCAAAATCCAATTGTGTAGGGAAATTAATTTCCTTGAATTGAAGAAGCAATCTACTCGAGACTTTTTAATCATTAGATGATAACTGTGCACTAAAGAAAGGAAGACCATTAAAGTAACTTAATAGACTAGGATAAACGTTTTCTTCTGTATCTTCTTCATCTTTATTTAGAGATTCGTGCTGAGGATATTTCATAAACGCTGCTCTTCCTGACCTTCTGTCACTTACTATATAGAGAAGCCAACCAAAATAATGGCAGGGAACTAACACTCTGGATGTCTGGATGCAAAGCCAGTAATTCTGCTGAACATCTCATCCTCTCCTGCCAAATTCTGCTTTTCCTTTCTCATTAAAGAAAGAATAGCTATCGGGACAAATAAAAATGCATTTAGCTGAGCTGAGCTGTGTGATTTTTAAAAACAAACTGTGTTAATGCTTTTAATTAAGGGGCAGAGGAACAAGAGGCTTTATCAGCTCTTTGTCTGCAGGCCATTATTTCATTGCGGATGGGCTATCTATTATTGTAAACGTCCACCTTTTTGAAGGATTTACTACAAAATCAAATGGTGTTTTTATTTAAATTGTTGAGCGCCGCTTGATTCCTCATTTATTTAATACAGAGGCATTGTTACAAAGAAGAATGTAGCACTTAATTTGTATTGCTTGAGGGACCTCAGCTCTGCTCGGGAGCTCTGCTTTGCATGCTTCACGGTGCCGGGTGTTGAAAACAGAATGTGCAGTAAAATGAAGAGGAGGAAGATTTGAAGGTGAAGTTACAAAATCCCAAGCAGGCTGTTTTCAAGAGCATTTTGGAAGGAATTGGTTACTCTGTGGTCTAAAAAGTGAAGTCATATTTCAAATCATGAAAAAAAGCTTTCTTGAGGTACAGTTCCTGTGCGTGATTGCTGAGCAGCTTCCCGTTCAGTAAATCCTGGTTATCTGGTGGTGAGTTCCCAGTGATCCGTGATATTGGGTCAGAAATGTGGGTTTTGCAACTTTCACATGGATTTTTTTCTACCTTTAGTTGTTCTCTGAGTGCCTTGAGCAGACCTAACAGGTTTTGACTGGAGAAGTCAGAGGTTCCTGTGCTCCACCACACCTAATCCCAGTGGAGGAGATGAACTGGGTTGTTCATTCTCTGTGCAGAACCAAAGTAACTTACCCCTTTATTTAATTCCAGGAAGTAATCTAGGATAATGGCACTATTAGATTTGGCATCTTGTAATGTGGTTATCATTTCAGAAAGAATTGTTTCTGCTAATGGCAGTTAACTTACTACAAATAAAGCAATAAAATTGAAATCTTAAGTACTAGAGTGGCAGCAAACCATGAAACATTATAAGGCTTATTGGAAGGAAGGCTGAGCTTGCTGTCAGGGAAGAAATCTATTGAAAAAACTCTCTCTGAAGGATTCCAATTCCAACTAATTTAATATGGCAGCAGCATTCAGCTGTTCTAGTCTATTAAAAGTATTAAAATGTCTATAAATAATAATACTGAAGTGGCTAGAACCTTTTATCCACGCTGCTGAAGGATTTCACAAAGATGAATCTGGCCAGCTTTTGGTGGAGCCAAGCTGTAAGGCCCTTGTGAGTTTTTGAGTCCTGAGGCTACCTGGGCTGCACTGGGGACCCCAGATGCTCCCCTGGCAGACAAGGCATTTTTTGGGTGTGGATGGAGTGGTTGAGTGTGGGGCTGATCCCTGCTATCTGGAAGCTGTGTCTGGGTATATCTGGGGGTGCTTTCCACCTCTGCAAGCTGTAACTGCTTAGTTCAGCCTTGAACATGCTCCACAGCACGGACAAGCTGTGAAATGAGCTCGGAGCCAGGATTTGGGGGCTGCTATTAAAATACACGGTCCCGTTGCCTCATTTCTACCTCAAGACTGGGTGCCCTCTGGATAAATGGGCATTTCTAAGTGGTGTGAGATTTCCAGACACTTGGGCAGCCACTGGTGTTACACCCTGCAAGTCTGCCTCAGGCAGCACAAGGCAAGTGTCTCCTAGGCCCGGGTGAGGAGCTGCAGAGGTGATGCCATCCCATCCTGCGTGGGGAAGCTTCCACCTTCGCAAAGCATTGAGCTTAGGGTGGGCTGGAGGGCTCCCATAGCTCCCCATGAGAGCAAAATCTGGCAGTATGGAATCACAGAAGCACTAAGGTTGGAAATGACCATCTGGCTCATCAAGTCCAACTGTCTGCTAAATATTACTAGGACCACTAAACCCTGTCCTGAAGTGCCACATCTAGACTTTTAAACATCTCCAGGGATGGTGATTCCACCCCCTCCCTGGGCAGCCTGTTCCAAGGCCTCACCATTCTTTCATCAAAAAAAAATTCCTGGTATCCAACCTAAACCTCCCCTGGTGCAGCTTCAGCCCATTTCCTCCTGTCCTATCCCCAGTTACCTGGGAGAAGAGACTAGCACCCACCTCACTGCAACCTCCCTTCAAGGAGCTGTAGAGAGGAATTGTACCTTGGCAAAAGGTGGAATTCGTTGTTTCCTGCCTGCTGATTGCTCTGAGTGGATCTGTGGGGTTTTTTTTCTTTACAGCTTGGTTTCCAATAAGAGTGAGCTACATAGGAGAATGTTTTTTCTATTTCTGGTTTAGTATGGAATATATCCCAGGGGGTAAACTTTCCACGTTCCCTAACTGCAACAGATTAGTGTATCCCCAAGCAGCAAGAGCATAATGATATGGTTTTGTCCAGTGCTGAGCTCTGTGGCAAAGTGTGATTTTATGGAGGGGGTCACAAGTGTTTAACTACTCAGAAACTACCCCCAGATGTGACATCACCTCCTATGAGTCCAAACAGCATCCTTATCTCAGGGCAGCACGGTCAGGTGGAGATCTGGTCCATGTTTTGCAAAGCAGTGAGGGAGGGATGGTGCCTGTACAGGTTGTAGCCACAGTCGTTAGTAAACACAACCTTGAAATTGCATAGTTATTAGAAATTAACCCCTGACATGGAGTTCTTCCTCAGTCTTTCTGCTCTTCTATTGACGTCAGTATCGTTAGCGTCGCTGTCATTTTTCTCCATTATTATTATTTTCTCCAGCCAGCCACTGCCCTTGGCTGCTGCTGCAGAGGTGGAGCTGAGCAGTGCTCTTAGCTGGAGGGCACAAGGTTTTGCAAGATGAATGTGACAAGTTGATCTCTAACCCAGAGCTGTGGTGCTGCTGGCGGAACTGGGCACGTGGCACAGGAGATGTTTGTGCAAGGAGTCACCTCGGAGTTTTTAATGAATTTGCTTCTGCCCATTTGCAGTTGAGCTTGTTGTTGCTGGTTGGTGTTGAGTCCATTGTGATACGTTCTAAAGATCCCGATCAGAAACCATGTTTCACAGGATGCCCTAAAAACCAGTGACTGTTCTGCAGTTACTCTGTTCCTAGATGTGCTAGAAGAAACTGAAAGGAAAAGCTATTACTACATTGCCTTCACTTATGGTAAATGGAAGCCCAAAGAAGTTGTGCCCTTGCCTACAAACATATCGAGGTGTTTGTGACAGAGCCAAGATCATTTAATCCCAGGAGAACTCTTTCTCCAGTCTATACACAGGGAAATGAACTTGAATTTTGGACACTTTTGTTGCAGTGGTAAAATAACATCTTCAAAAACACGGGGTTCACTCATTGCCATGAAGTCTCTGAGATAACTGGTGGCAGGAAGCATCCCGAGCCAACAGGAGCTTTGCAGAAATTAGCCCTTGTCTGTTAAAAAGAGGAAAATGTCAATAATTGTGCATTTCTGTTGTTCTCTTCACGCAGGACGCCGGCGATGATCGGCTGCTCATTCGTTGTGCACAGAAAATTCTTTGGAGAAATTGGGCTTCTCGATCCTGGGATGGATGTGTACGGAGGGGAGAACATAGAGCTCGGCATCAAGGTTTGTGACACGTTTGTGAGAATAATTGCACCTAACGGTATTTAAGGAACCCAAACCAACACTTGAACAAGGTAGCATAAACAGATTCTAGAGTGCTTCAGGGGAACTGAGCATTGAGGTGTTTCATAGCATTTTAAGTTTAAAGGGAGAAAATGACTTGCTTTTAGGAGCCAGTGTCATTTTTTCTTTTTTTCTGGATTCTTATCTGTCTGACCTGATGCAGCAAGTACTGAGCTGAAATGACATGCCAGCTCCCACAGGCCCTGGTCACATTGTCACACTGTTCCTCTGAGTTGGACCTATCTTAAATATCAGGAAAAATACAGTGCAGCTTTTGTCACACGAACAGTCTTAGGGGGGCTGGTGGAAATCTTGTGAGTATCTCAAGAAGACGCAAAGCCTGAAAATATTTTACAGGCATTTAGCATCTGTGAATAAAATATGTTCACAAACAGGCAAAATCTGCTTTTAAAAGTGAAACACTAATAGCCATGTTTTTAGAGCTGCCTCAGCGCACCCACGCAGCCATTCGTCGTTACAGAATCCACTGTGACAGCACCACTTGATTACTATGTACAATATTAGATGTGGCTTAGTGATTCAAGTGTTTACATACAGTGAAGTGATTCATAAGCATTGAATTCAATGTTCAGAAGCAACTTGGGATAGCAGAGTCTATGGAGATTCTTCCAGGCGTGTTTTAGAGTACAGCACTTGTACGTTAACAAGCTGATAGGGAGAGGCTTGAGACTTACAACTGGAAAATTGAATTGAGTGTGCTGTTGTTAAAATGAAAAATCATTGTTCAGCTCATAGATTTACCAGAGAATATTTGCTTTGCTGGCAAATCAGAAGAAACTTAAGAAATCTATTGTTATTGGCTATGGGGAGGAATAATCTCACTTAAGGGAATAGAAATTAAAGGCTCTAAATACGCTGCACAGCTCCTCTCCATATGAAGTAATTATTGCACGTCGATCATGCGGCTTGTTTCTTGGGTCTAGAGAGATCCTGCTCTCAACCGAGGTTCTCTTGTGTCTGTCCTTATTTGTTTGTTTGTGGGATTTTTTTAATAATAGTCATTGTGGAACCAGTCTGCTCACAATTAGTAATTCCACCCATCTGCTAGGTTCTCAGGGATTTTGTGGAAGATTGGCTTCTTAACTGTAAAAATAAGATGGGTGTCTGGGAGACTAGTGATGAGCATATATCCTCTTCTTATACACATGCTGAGCTTTTTAGAAAGGCTACCTAATAAATGTCCTTAAACATCCTCTCTTCCTCAAGTGACTTGTGTTTCTAACCCATATGTTTCCCTGCTATTTGCACACTCGTGTGCTGTGCGTACTGGTCAAGGCTTTAAAAATATCAGTGGTTTTGAGAGCCAAAATACTTAGGAAATCCACCTTGTAAGTCTATATAAAAATAGATTTTTCTAAGATTCCTGAGCTCCAAAAATCCATCTCTGGATGGACCAAGAGCTCCCAACAGCTCAGTCCCATTTAATGTAGGCTGGGACGTTGTGTGTGCAGGTCAGGTAGCTCACGGGGAGAGCGGTCCTGGAAATGGTCTGCCTGCGATTGCCAGCTCTTTGAGTTCCTCTTCATAGTAAGATTTCCATTACAAATAGCTTAGCCATTGTTGGTGTCGGGAGACAGAGAGTTGTTGTGGATCCAAGCAGATGTCAGGTCTGGGACGGATGTGTCTGTTTCTTATGGTCCTGAGGTCCAAAGGTTGCCAGCCCTTCCTCACATGCTTGCCATCTGCCATGGCTGGGGTCTGCAGCAGCCAGAGCACATTACCACTAATGTAGGACTCTATTAATAAAAATTGTTTTAAAAGATCAGCTTGCATAGAAAATAATGAGGCTTTTTGTGAGTGTTTTGCTGTTTTGCCTGATAAGTGACTGTCGGTAGCTGGAGAAGTAATTTGGTGGTTCCTTTTCTGTTTTAGTGATGAAAATAAATACCCAAAATATTTCTTTTTGATGATGGTGTAAATTCCATCATCTTTCTGAGAATCGTCTGGCAATTTTTAAACTTTATATTCTTACATTACCAAAAATGCTCCAAGAACAAAAATGAGATAATAAACCCACTGAGGCTATGAGAAGAACATGGAAAAATTACAGTGTTTCAGGCAAAAGCACAAGCTGACTATATTATGGTGAAATTAAATGCATGTAATCTGAATAACAAAATTAAAATAAACAGTTGAGCAGGTCAGGCTGCCCTGAGAAAGGCCAAAGCCATATATTGTGCAACAGTCTTGCTTTATATGCTTCCAATATTCTAAAATAAGCTGTACTGTACCTGTGTGTGGTGAAATATATGGGCCATATGTCTCTCTGAGCTGCTGAATTCAGTTAGCTAAATGAGAAGGTTCCTGCACAAGCCACTTAAATAAATAAACCCCTGTTACTCAACATTGACAGAGGTGGCTCTGGGCTCGCTGCTGTCCTGCACGTGCTGGGGAGCATCCTCTGATTGCTCCAGTAATAATCATCATCATAATAAAGGCATTAAGCACGTTGCTGCCCCAGGCTAATTCCTGTTCTGCTTGCGGGGTAGCTTTGGCCCCGACGAGGGGAACATGCTGTTCTCTCTGTTATTGTATTTTCTTTTATCACACTGGAGTATCTCCAGAAGGTTGTGCTTATTCAGTCCTCTTGTCCCTGATGTCCACTACTTCACTTCCTGAGGCAGAGTTAAGTCTAATTCTCCCTTTCTTGGCAGAGAGCAGGGAAGGGTTTGCTAAGCGAGGCAACTTAGGCTAATATTTCAACTGAGAGCTTTTCAGCAGGCTTTTTTTTTCCTTCCCTTCCCTGCCCTCAAGTGTGCCTTGCAATCAAATTGCAATAGCAGCAGGTCTTTCTTACCGTGGTGGCAACCACAAGGACCAAAGGTTTGATCTGCTCCTGCAATGGTAACTCCCCCAGCAGGCTGTGGAAAACTCCACTTCCCACCCAGCTGGTGACCAGGCAAAGCTGGTGAAGCTGCTGGAGACCTGGTCTTGTTCTTGCCGTTGGAATGGGGAGAGCAAGTATTGCTTCAAGCTCTGCCCTGGGGAGCTGGTGGGTGCTGTGGGGCACAGTCTGGCCCCTTCCCCAGGTCCAGCTTCTGCTCTAGGTCCCAGAAAGAATAACTTGCTCTCTCTAAAAAGCCTTTGAGCCAACTCTTATAACCCTTTGCTGTACTAAACAAGTTTCTGCTTTGATTTTATAAACCTGGTGTCATAATTTCCACGGCCTGAAAATGTGGATGCTGCTCCAGGTCCCTCCCAGCTCCACATGTGAATTTTGGCACAGAGGCTTCTCTGACCATCTCTGCTCCTTCCGTTGAAAATTTTTCTTCTATTTTAAAGCTGTTTGTGGCCCTGGGTTTTAGTGACTGCGTGACTAAGTGGGAAGACTGCTGCGTGTCTCGCTTTTTCTCTGCAGGGAGGGTTTCATGGGTTTTCATGGTTAGTCACAGACATTCGCTAAAGATGCTCCATAAAATTGCACGTGTCTATTTGAATAAAGATGCCAAAGCCTGTTGCGTGACTGTTGCCACGATTTCAAAGTCTGGGATGGGTTACAAGGTTGTTTTTGAGAGTATTTTGTGCTTCTGTCATGCACTGCTAATTAAACTTATTTGAGTTGTCTTTTAGAGATTAATTTAATCAATAAGGATATTATTACTGCTTAGATGGTATCATTTGTACAAATTGTCACTTGAAGAAAGCAATTAACTGAGAATGCTTATTAGCTGATCCATCCCACACCTTATTTGTGTAGTGAGAATCGATTATTGAATTCATTAAGAAAAGCACAACTCGGGGATCCCTTTGAGTTTTAATAACTTACTCGAGTTACTTTTTATTACGAACGTTAAATTATCTGAAGTTTGGGTTGGATCTTTTTAAATGGTTTCCAGAGGAAAAGCAAACAATGGCCTCTTAGTATCCCAGACTTTTTTTCCCCAGATTTGTCTAGATCTAGATTCAACAGGCCAGATTCTTGGTGCTGCTGAGTCAGCAGTCGCACGTGTGGAGCGTAGCGGTACGGGCTGGGAATGGGCAGCTCTGAAAATCCAGCTGTGCAAGGAGGGCGTTGAGCAGATTGTTGTTAGTGGTGATTTCTTGAATAACTGGACTCTCATCCTGCAGCTGCTTAGGCACAAAAGTAGCCTCATTGCCCTGGCAGTGACATTGATCCTTTCCCAGAGGGTACTGTTCCTGTGTACCCTTCAGTCTTTCAGAAACTCTTAAAATAGATTAAATAGCATTTTAATGGTATAAATCTCTTGTGTGCGTTTCATCCATGAAGGAGCCCATTTTGTTTATATGAGTATGATTATTCATAGGCTGAAATGTTGAGAGGGTCAGGCAAGAAAGAAAAAAGGAAAGCCAGCCTATAGGTATATTTAAATTCTGAGGGGGAGCTTCAGTCTTCCTGCGTTCAGAAAATCAAACCCTTCTCTTCCTACGTACATTTTCCATAAATTATGGCTTTTGTAAAGAAGAAAATTATGAGGCTCTTTAGGGCAAGTGGTTCTTTCAGCTTCTGTGGCTTTGTTGGGTCTGAGGTGAGGGATGGGCAGCCTGTATCCAGCCTTATGGGAGGCAGAAAATCCCCCCTCTGAGTGCTCGGTGGGAGCAGAGGAAGGATGTCAGGGCAGGGCTGAGCCAGAAGAAACATGTTTTTCTCCTCTTTCTGCTAAAAACACACACTAGCACAGGCTTGATTTCCCAGTCCAAGTGGGAACATCTCCAGTGTGGGTACCCTGAGTCTTCATGTGACATTGTGCACGCCTCTAACCTGGAGAGTGATAGACGTGAGCCTAATGGGGAGCACATAAATACCATTGCTGGGCAGATATTTGACTAGGGCTTCTACTTGCGTGAACCTAATATCTAAATACTCAGTCCCTGTCATCAAAATGTAAAAATATCCCTGGTTAGGGTGGAATTTATTTTTATAATGTCAAGCGAACGCTCAGACATCTAATCTCAGGTGTCACGTTGTGACTCCACGATGTGTGTTACTGCTGTCACTCGAAGTGTTGTTTTGCTGGGGCTTTCTGTTTGATCATCTTCAAATCTCTCTCAGTTCTTCTGATTAATGTATTAAAGTGTGAGTGCAGGCAGAGATAGCTGACGACAGGCAGCACCTGAAATCCCTTCTTAACCACCCTGTCCATCAGCTCCTGGGTGTGAATTCCGGAACTGTCCCTCTGCAAGGCTTGCAGGATGTGGCGTGTGGTGGGATTCAGGAGACCCACGATGATGTTTCGTTAGATTATTATTTTTTTTTATCACTTTGGAAAATAGGAAGCTGAAAAGCATGTAATTTATTCATAAGGCTTTATTAGTCTTGTGAAGGTTCACTGGGACGCAGTAGTTAGGGCTGAATCAAATTTCTCATGATATGTGCAGGGCTTTTTTTTTCCCTATCTGCACCCAGCTTTGCTGGGACTGAATTAGTGATGAAATTACACATGCAGCAGTGAAGGTTTTTTTGGGGAAGCGTGGGAACAAATCAGCCTGAACTTCTGCAGAAAGGACTTTGAGGAGAACAGATAGGAGTTTGCTGAGAGACTTCTTCCCAGCTTTTTTCTGTGGTTGGTTACAGGAGGTGTCAGTGCATCACCTGACACGTTCCTGGGTGCAAGGAAAGAGAGAACGCACCGTTGAGTAGCCGAAGGCTTTGGGGTAAAATTATCAGGTATCAGTTGCCTAGCTGGGCTTTTGATGTTCAAATACTCACTCTCTTGATGTCTCTGGGAATTTATAGAGGAATTGCAATCTTCACACAGCTGGTCAGATGCAGGAGTCAGTGCCACAGTGGGAGATGCTCAAGTGGGTCTGTTGGCAGGAGGGGAAGGGAATGAAACCCAGGGCTCACCTATCAGAATGAGAAATTTTGGAGATAGAGCAAGAACCTGTTTGAAAAGCTGGGGGCTAAGCCTTGGTAAAAGCAATGGGGGAACCACTAAACCCTGGGGAAGTTTAACAAATATTGGAGTTACTGTTGTCCCAGCCTGATGTGCAGGACCAAGCTGCTTGGGCATGGATCACAACTCCCTCCTCTATGTCCAGACAGAAAAGGAGCAGCAGTGGGTCTGATGCAGGTTATCTCAGATCTGCTTGAGACTACACAGCCTCCTGCAGTTTAGGATACATAAAGAAAAACACCTGCCAAAAAAACCCCAACCCAGAACCCCCATCAGCCCAAATCTCCCAACAATATAAACTCAAGGCCAGCTTTTAAAAAGTATTTTATCAGTCACATAGCAAAATCCAGTTAGAAATTGTGGCTTAAGGCTGTTTCCAAATAAAAGTCAAGTTAACTTGGGACAAAATAAGAGGCAGAGTAGGACTGACCTTGGAAAAGGTCTTAGAAATACAACTCCAGAAATGGTGATACACCACTAGTACTTTACCTTCGTGTACATCCACAGCTTGTTTATTTGTACCTGTATCGCTGTGAGAAAGGTTGATTTTGCTCTTCAGAGTGATTGTTGTGTGGTTGGAATAAATATTTCCACCGCTGAACAATATCCAATCACTGCCTGAATTTATTTTAAGAGCAGGACTCGGTACAAGTATGAATTCAGATCCTATGTTTGGCATTTCAGTCGTCAGCTCAGTATTTACTGTAGGTGCCTGAAGACTCTGTAAGAAGCTCCAGTGTAGATTTCCAAACAGGTAAAATGCTTTTCATCACTCCCAGCTCCATGGAAATGAAGCTGTATTTTGATTATTTTTCTAAACAGGCTATAACTTCTATGCCAGGAGCCAGAGAGCAGCTCTGCTCCTACCACCGCAGCGCTTGGGCGGTTTATAGCCGTCCCTCCTCGGGAAGGGAAATTGCAGGCAGGCGGCTGCAGAGCTCCCGTCTCGCTCTTTCCTCCTGATAGAAAATGATTTGTCATCCCTGCCTGTTATCAGCCCATGCTGACTTTAAACTGGCTCAGACAGGCTGGCAAGTACCGCAGCGATGAGGAGGATGAAGCCAGGCAAGCTAATCTGATTAACAGGCAATTAAAGGACACAGATTGAGAAAGGAAGGGGGTAAAGAGTTAACAAATACCATGCTCCTAACAGCAGAAGAGAGGACCCTGTCTGCCTTCATGATGAAATGAGTGTAGTTTTGACAGATCTGGGTCTGCTGTGCTTAACCTCTCCTGCAAGGAGATTTTGAGCTGATTTGCTCTGTCAGAAGAAATCCTTCCTGCTGCTGAGCTCTTCCCCTACATCGTATGATTTAGCTAACGGCGGGGCACAGAAACCACTTGGAAATCACTTGCTGTAAATTGTGTGCATCTTCTGTGCTTCGTGGCTTTCCTAGAGTTGTCCTGTGAACACACACAAGCTGTAAAGTGAGGCCACACAAACAGAGGTGAAATAAGGACTGCAAGTCGCATCTCTTTGCAGGGATCCCAAACGTAGGCATCCAGCCTAAGGCATTTATCCTTACTCCCACTGCAGGAGGTAAGCTTAAGCAGGATGCATCATGCCAAGCTCCTAACTCTTCCTTCTCATTATAAAGGCCACATATCCCCCCCTCCAGGATTTTTCAGCGAGAGATAGGAGACCCTTCAAGTCAGAAGCCCAGAGCTGTAGCACCATGAGTGGCAGCATCAGGTGTGTCTGAGGTGGCAGCACTTTTGCATACATAGTGAAGCCAGATGGGAAATAGATGGGGTGGAAGACAGTCTAATAGACTGAGCAGTGCAATGTTCAGGAGTCCTGCCTTTGCCGTCATTCAAATCCAGGCCTAGGTTTTTGAGAAGGAAGTGAAGCTGGATGTGGCCAACAGACAGTGCTTGGTGGGGAGGAGAAATGCGTAGCGCTGCTGCTCCAGCGCTCGGTCCCAGCCTTGGGCAGAGATGTGGGTGACATTTAGAGCCAGAAGCAGTCTCGCTAAATTTAATAGCCCTCAGCGGGCTTTTCATCTGCTAATTAATCTGGGAACCTGTTGAAAAAGTGGAGTTTTAGCAGCAGCCAAGTGTCCACACACAGTGCAGAGAAGCATCTTTGCTGTTTCCAAATGCCTCTGATCTCTCTTTGGTATGCTGTACCAGTGGAAGGGCCCAAGAAAAACCACCTCTCCATTTGCTTTCCCTGTATGACTTCTGATTTTGCAGATTTCACATAGCCTCTTCCTCCCGTATCCAGGCTCCAGGTGACCTTTCTACTGAGCACTTCCCCATGCAGGAGACCTTTCATACCCCCCATTACCCCCACTGCCCTCCTCTGAACCGTTTCCAAGTCAAAATCATTTCTGAGACTGAGGTTCTGGAGCTACACAGCATAGTCAGGTTATGGGCAGCCATAGCAACGCTCTCCCTTTTATTCTCAGCTCCCTTTCTGATAAATCCCCATGTTTTCATTGCCGCTGACACAGAGATGATGTTTTAAGAAGCTGCCCACAATGAGTCACTGTAACACCAACCCCTGACTCTCCAGGCAGAGACCTGAGTTTTGTAAAGCAATGGATGGACACTGGCAGAGAATGTATGACCCCCAGCAAACGTGGTTCAACCATAACAATACTTCCACGTTTAAAGTACCAAACACCTCTGAAGCAGTGTTAACATAGGGACCTGTACGTCTGTTTACTTCTGAGAGCAACAGACCCTTCCAGGTGATTATTGAGAGCATTTGCACAATGGGCTTTTCATGCTCTTCTGTCAACATTATCAGATATTCTTTGGTCTATTCTATTTACATGATACACATTTGCCAAGAGCTAAATGCTTTCAGTGAGAATTATTCTACGACAAGCTACTCATTTAGAATAAAGTTCTCTTTTTTCCTTTACAGTGATGCTTTCCAGTAATGAAAGCAGCCCGTCCCAAAATGCCCCAGGACTTTTCTTAACTAGAATTGAAATATGGATATGCAGGGTAAAAAAACCCACCTCATTTGCACTTCTTGAGATGTGCTCTTAAGCCAAAAAAACAAGTCAGCAGAAACAATATCATTCTCTCAGTGCAATGCCTGGAGATCTTCAGCCTTGAGCCAGGTCTCCTGCAACTGTAAAAAAATATTGGTCTTCCCCCTTCAAAACTCTCCATGAATCTCCACCAGCAGGGTATCAACTGAATACAAGCTCTACCAGATAGAACTATTCATTTATCTACATTTCAAATAATGTACCTGAGGTGTGTATATCTGCTTGAAGAGCACTACTCCAAACATTGCTATAAACCAAGGAGCTTTATGAATACCTGTTGTTTAGTTAATCATTGATTTATTTCTGAAACCTCCACACTGGAAGTCAGATCAACTTTCGGAGAAAAAGGGAAAGAGATGCAATTTTATGAGAAGATAAAAAAAAAGAGGTTTATTGTATATTACCATTATAGTTCCTCCTTCAGATGTTTCAATGGCTAAGGAAATTTAAAGCACTCTCTATATTTTCCTCCCTCCTCTAGAGCGATGATTGCCTTTAGATATATATACACCAGTTACAGTAATAGAACTGAAAATGATGACATGTCGTAGGTATTTTATTATGCATTCAGTCTTTTAGGACCTGGATTATAACTGTGCTGCAGAAGCCTGGTCAGTAAAGCTGAGAGAACTTCTGCAAAGATAACAAATCTGACAATTTCCCATTTCATATCACATTTCCAAAAGCACCCAACATATCTCCCTCTTCAATGTTACATGTCTTCTACAGTTGATACACATTTTCCCCTTTATACATGTCACAGAAAGAGCCAAGCAAATCCATTAAACATGCAGACTGCTACAGCAAGAACGAGGTGTTCCCCCAGACCAAATGAAATCAAAGCAGCCCAGGTACGTGCTCCCCTGGGGTACTCAGGTTTTAGGTAGAGAGTTGTCAATTTTATCGTTCAGAAAGATGTTGGGAAGAGGGGAGGAGTGATTTTGTGGTTTTGTGTTCCTCGCAAGAACTTAAACTATAGTTGCTGTATTTGTTTTTATATACAACAAAGATTTTAGAAACAAGAGGCCCTTTCCAGCTGAAATCAAGGCAGAATATACAGCCAAGCTCCTGGCCCAGTGTGGAAATCGCTAGCAAGAGCAGCAGCTCTCAGAAGCATGTAAGACATGAATGAGACAGGCACAGCTGCTCCATCTTCCACCCCATTGATACAGGATTTTGTCACCAGCATTTCCCTGTCAAGAGAGCTGGGGTCACACCCACACAGTTCCCAGCAGGACATTCCTTACCCTCCTCCAGTCATGGAGAGGAGGCATCTCCACCTCCCGAGGTCATGAGAACCAAGCACCCACCAGAACAAAGAAACCAGCTCCACAAAGAGACTTCAAAATATGCTAAACCCACACCTGCCACACGGAGCACTCCTCACTTGGGCCAACCAAAAAGCACACTTTGCTCACCAGAAATCCTCCTCCTTGCACTGGAGACTGCAGTCAGCACTGGATGCACCTTTGGTTACTGTTAACCTTATACATTAGGAAAGAAAAAGAAATATAATGGCAGTTTCAGCTGAGGTAACCATCCTGTTACTGTTCTTGCATGTTCTCCCTGTATCATACAAACAATAATCCCCGAACAACTGTTTGTTCCTGTAATATAATGGAAATATACAACATAACTCTTGTAAAAATGAGACAAAAGACATGACAAGATGCTCGTGTATTTGACAAAAGCGACAGACGATGTAAATGAACAGTTCTGAAAGGCCTTTAAAATGGTTCACTTGGCTGAATTTTGACTGTCAGCAAAAATTACCATTAAGATGCCCTGCTTAAGAAGGTCTGTTTGTTGCAGCTCGTACAAACCTCAGGAACAAACTAAGACCTCTGAGGCAGTGATCAAACTGGTCTGTTTTTTAATAATAATTAAGTCTTCTGTATTTTGAAGCTTTTACTCCAGCTTTAGAAGCACATGGGGATGCATTCTCAGACAAGACAGGGGGTTCAGCAAACCCTTGGCCAAGACACCAAGTCCAAGTAAAGCAGATATGGTCGGTAAGAGAGCCTAGAGATGCCTGTTGCCAAAGTGAAGCAGTGGGGAAGTGATACTGCTGCTCTGACAGGATGGAGTGGGACGACTGGGTAGGTGAGGAGCAAGGCTGGGCAGCAAGCAGATTTGGTGACCTATCACCATGGCACGTCAGCAGCACCAGTGCTGGGCAGCAGTTCCTCCCAGTCTGGGCAACAGAAACACAGGAAAACTGCCAGGGACTCGGTGTTGTGATGAGCTTGGGCTAGAAATGTGTTTGCAACCCTTTGATAAAATAGGTAACGAGCTGTGAAAGGGGCTAGGATGCACAGTGTGGCTGGTCTCCCTTTAGGGTGCTCTGGCAAAATCTGTTGGTCTCCAAATCCCATGGCCACACACTACCCCTTGCTTGTGGCTTTGGGTATGGCTGCAAGGAGTCCTTGGTGGGAATGGAAGGGTCAGGATAGCTCAGATAGCCAGAGCTGGCTGGGAGATTAGGAAACTGCATTTTTTT